>JAZKJV010000595.1:0-600000 GCA_037367405.1 Ottelia alismoides
TTTGAAAAGAAATGCATCTTTATATCTGCGAGTATATGTTATATTGCAAATGATAATGCGTTACCGATGTTCTTTAGACGTGACTTTTCAAGTCAACTCTCTTATACATATATTGTTAAAGTAAATTTTGCCGAGTATAACTTTGTTGTACATATTTATTTCTGAAATTTCACAAATGTAAGACAACAAGTTTAGTATATATATTTCCTTCAAAAAAATTAGTATATATATTTATATTTTCCATGTTTGTTTTTGCAGGATGTCCATTTCCAGGGTCACCAGCTCAAAGATTCTCCAGCGCCTCTTGGCTATCACTGAGCGTGGACTTCGCAGGCCATCATCGTAAACTATAAAAACGCTGTTGCATTTTTTTGTTTCTTTTAACAGATTTTAATGATCTGTGCTTTTGAGTCTCTACCTCTACATTTATATCCAACTATTCAATTCAGAAAGGCAATGCTGCATATGTGTCTTGCATCCATGTCTATAGCACTGCTTGATGGATCAGATCCAGACACCATGCAACAAATATGTATATATGGAAATGTAGTCGATGATATAATTCACATGTTCAATACAATACCACGTATCTGTATTGCACAACATATACGTGAGAAGATGTACAATCCTAATAACATCTATGATCAAATGCAATATACACACACAAACGAAATAGAAGCAGAAACAGAGACTAGGAAGGACTTCCTTGAGGTTTTGATGAACTTTCCGATGTTCTGATGTGTTGCTCTCTGAGGCTGATGGCTCACCTTCTCTATGAGGAACGTCTGCAGGTCTCCTCGATGACCTGGGTTAAGATCTGGAGCCCAACAAAATCCAGCTTCGGTATCCAGGTTCGAAAACCATGCGTAAATCTGGAGATTGTCTGGTATTATAAAAGTTGCATAACTTAGTTGTAGGCTTGTGAAAGCATCGAGGAAAACATAAAGAATATATTCATATAATGTAGCAGAGATCAAAATCCCTTGTCAAACATTGATTTTACACATTCTTCAGATTCCGAAGAATAAAAAGCAGATCCCAATTTTCCTTTTGGGTGCAGGAGGGTCTCTGTGCTATGTGATGCTATCAAAAAAAGGTATTAGATTAGTGAAACTGGAAGGAGGGAACCTTTTACAGTAGCTGAAGTTGCAGAATCGAAGCGTCAATCAGTTCTTTTTTAGCTGTGCCAACTTCTTTACTTTCAACAATTCTTCGGAAGTCCTTCTTGCCGACCTCCTCCAGCAAAGAATTTCAATAGAAATTATGATATATGCTGCGGCAATTGGTTTGGCATCTCTCAGTAAATCATCCAGTCGTCTGGAGCATTGACAAAATAGTCTATATATAAATGATTCAAACGTGAGATCTAGTCGTAGAAGATCTGGACAGCAAGCACCCAATATCTAACCTAGACAACCAACCTGAATGTGAGAGGACGGGCCGAATTTGAAACACTTGACTTGGATCATAATACGGTCGCATCACTGGCGGGCTAAGGCACCATTTACCTTCTCGCTTTTGTGTCCCTGCATTGGCTGGAATACGTGGGTTTCCACTTATGCACCTGCAGATCGACAAACATAAGCATAAATTATTAAAGACAAAAATACTGGCGGTTCGATAATGTGCCTACTTCACTGCTCCCACAAAACGTTCTTGGTTTTCTTTCAAGTTGGTTCGATGAAGTTGATCTTGAATATACAGTGCCCATCAGTCTTCACAGGAAAACCCCACAAGACCGTCTCTCATGAAACTCCTCCAAAGGGGAATTTGCAAGGATGTACACATTGCGGGGTCCTAAATACACGATATACAGCATACTAGTCCATGTATAAGCAAACTGGTCGTATTTCATTCATAAAAATTAAAATCACTTAGGAAAGCTTCTTCAGCATTTATCATTTCTGCATACACGGTCGCGAGCATCTCGTATATTGTTCGCGTTTCCGAATGAAAAACATCCCTGGAAACAAAGATGTTCAACTTGTTCAGGACCTGCAACCAACTACATCCCGCGTGCTTATTCATATCTCTACCCCTCAACTTCCTCCTGATCCTTTCTACCTCATACCACTCGCCCTTCGCCGCAAAAGTATTAACCAATTGCACGAATCTGGAACAACTACTTACCTCCAAGGCTCCAATTCAGCGAGCTTCTTCTCCGCCTCTTGCGCTAGTTCTGTGTTTCTACATACTCTGCAAGCACTAAGAAACGTACCCCATGTTATCTCATCTGGTGCAAATGGCATGCTCTTGATCAAATCAAACGCTTTACCCAACTGATTCGCTCGCCCAAGAAGATCGATCATGCAGGAGTAGTGATCGATTTCTGGGTTGATATTGTATCTTGTTGGCATCGAGTAGAAGTACTTCTCTCCCAATTCTACTAGCCGGCATGCCTGCAAGCAGATAGCAGAGCAATGAAAGTTGGCTTTTCCCTCCAGCCCATTGCAAGCAAAGCCAGCCATCATCGAGTTGTACATAATTCAATTCTTCATGTCGCATTGCTTGAAAATCTCCTCCGCGTACTTGATGTTGCCACATTTCGAGTACATCAATGCGGTACTCAGTATCTCGACCAAATCTATACACATCCTCGTAACGTGAGAGTAGCCTGCCTTCCATGCCCCACACTTGTTTGCATAGAAAAAGCAACAAGAAGATGTAACAGTATCAACTCGTCGGAAATCATCGTATCGCTTTCATGCGCAGCCTTCCTGTAAAGATCCAATACGTCATTGTACCGAGAGGATCTGATGTATCCGCTGAAAATAGCAGTCCAGATGACGGAATTCTTCTCTTCTACAGAGTCAAAGAGCCTCTTTGCTTCTTCCATCGAACCTTTCTGAGAGTATCCTACGATTAAAGAAGTGATTGAGAACACGTTTCCATCGCAGTACTGAGCGTGAACAACGTGAGCGCATCGCAGCTCATCACATTTCCAGTAGAAGTCCACGACGGAGCTGCAGATGAACGGATTGGAGCTATAGCCATTCTTAAGTATCCAAGCATGAACTTGCTTTCCGTGCTTCAAACTCTTTGTATTCGAGCACGCAACGAGCAAACCGGCCATCGTGTGCTCGTTGCATCTGATTCCAGCATGACCCATCTGAAGAACTAGCTCCATGGCAACACCGGGAAGGCCATTCTGCGCACAACCGCTGATAAGCGTGTTCCAAGAAATTGCATCGTATACAACGGGGGATCATCAAAACAAATCGAAAGCTTCCCGTCTCACCTTCTCGGCAGCAAGCGGCAACCATTGCATTCCTAGAGACGGTATCCATTTGACCCACTCTTGCAAACGTATGAAATACACGAATCACATCCGAGGAGCTCTCGCATTTCGAATACATATCGATCAAGGAGCTCGCACCGAATCGATCGCAATCGTTGCCGGTCTTGACCATGCATGCACCCGTTTCCCATAACCCAAATCACCCAACTTGGCAGCAACATTCAGCATTGTGGTCAGTGCGAAACCGTCAACTCTTACACCCTTCTTCCTCATCGCATCAAACAACTCCATCTCTTCGTTCTCGCACGACGCACCCGCGAATCCGTCGATCATCGAGTTGTACGTGACGGGTCCTTCTCGGGAGCAGAATCGAAGAGCGAACATGCGCCTACCATGTCATCGTTCCTGATATATCCGTGTATCATAGTTTTCCAAGTGAAGACATTCGTCTCCGGCATTTCATCGAACAGTTGGCGCGCACGAGACAATAACCCGGTTCTCGATAACGTCTCGATGAACTTGTTGCAGCCGTAGACGGTGGGATGTACGGTGCCCCCTTTGACGAGATTGGCTATCGATGATGGTTTCAGATTTCGCGAAATTTCGGTAAGGAACACTCTCCAGCGAAATAACGATACGAGGACAGTGTTCGGTCATTTCTTCACAAATGATGGTCGATATGGATGAAATGTCGACGAAATATCGTATCGACATGGTATCGATATGATATCCGAAATCGATATTTAAACCCTTGCTAGTATCGATGCGAACAACGCAACACCCGGTGATTGCATTTGGCGTCTGCAGTTGCATTGCCTCTGCTTAAACGAGGACTCCAACTGTATAAGGCGGGAGATAGAAATATATTTGATCTTTTTTTGAAAGTTTTTTTTGAGGAGAGATATTTGATCTTTGTGAGAATTAGAATTTTATTGAGGGATTTATTCATGCACAATAACAGGGTTCAACTTATGATCAACTCTTTTTGTAATATTCAGGATTCTTTTACAGTAAGCCTCGTAAATGTAATGATTAGTGTAAGCACCGCTTATATTACAGAAGGTGGGAGAGGTGAAGTTACCCTTTGCCTTGCGCACTTTAAACAAAGAGAATCTAACTTCAAATTATTTACAGTCTCACCCACACCTGCAGCGTTAGCTGACATCAGCTATTCTTCCAAGTGGTGGCATTTTGAGTAATAAGATCATATTTTATGACTGTTTTCGAACGTAGGTCTGCCGCATCGGCATTTATCGCTATCCCAAGGATTCTGCGTAAGACATTTGTTTGATAGAGATCGACGGCCGAGATGTCAAGTTGAAGAAACGCCCTTTAGGTGATCAGGTTTTAGTGGGAGTTAGTATATTTGCAGGCGGGGAATGTTCCAGTCAAACTGGAGTAATTAAAATAGAGGTGTAAATTAGTTTTAATTAATCCCTCATTCAACCTCATTTGTTTCTCTAAAAAGGACACCGTCCCTCCTAAGACCCAAAATATTTTGGCGAGTGCTCTTTTTAGCAAAATAATTGTGGATATGGATGGGGTATTTAACATGTCCGTTAGACAAAAGGCAGTTTTTCAGTGTCTTCAAGCTGATCATGCCCAAGATTTTCTCCTTACCCTTCCTATAGACGGACTTGGACTTCACATGTCACCGGTGGAGTACCGTAGTATTCTCAAATATCGTCTGATGATTCCATTATTTCCTACCGATGAGATTTGTCCAATCTGTCGCAAGTCATGCTTAGACAATTTTGGTGATCATGCAATTCATTGCAGGGAGCTCCCGGGATTTAAGTACAGACATGGTCTTGTTAGAGACGTTTTATTTGATGTGCTCAGGCGTGCAGGGATTGCTGCTAAGAAAGAGGCGGCAGTGAACTTTTTAACTGACCCACAGGAGGGAAGATCTACACTTAGACCTGCTGATATTTTGATCTTTGGGTGGATAGGAGGAAAACATGCATGTATAGATTTGACAGGAGTTTCACCGTTGGTGGGGTTGAAGAGCGGGACCTTCACAACAGGGCATGCTGCACTTAAAGCTTCTTTAGCAAAAGTGGTGAAGCACGAGAAAGCCTGCACGGAGAATCAACATGCCTTCATCCCCTTTGGTTTTGACACCTTTGGCTTCTTAGCACCGGAAGCTATTGAGCTTTTAAAGAGGATCCAAAAAGTGATGAACAACAATGTGATGGACCATCGATCTATGGATGTAGTGTTTAAAAGAATTGGCTTTGCAATTCAAAAAGGTCTAGCGGCGCAGCTTGTTGCCCGCTTGCCTTCGGTTTCTGTAATAATATGGGGTCGGTAAAATGGGGTCGGCATTTGGGGTCGGTAGAGGTACCGTGGGGACCACGCAAAGGAGAGGTGTGCGTGGCCCCCGCTGGAAAGGGTGGAGGGCGTGGCTGCAAATGGAAAAAAAATAGGGGATGTGTGTGTCGCACGTAGAGGAAAGGAGGAGAGGGCAGAACCGCCTCCCCTTTTGCTATAAATAGCAAGTGGGAGGGATACTCCATTCAGAAATCCCGAGAGAGGTGCGAGAGAGGGCGCGCAAGAAAAAGGGAGCGTGAAGAGAGAGAGAGAGGGGAAGAGAGATAAAGAGAGAGAGAAAGAAGAGAGAGAAGAAATCAACATACAACATAATTAGGTATGGTTTTGTTGCCATTTTATCCTGTGATCAAATAATTATAGCATGGTTATTTTTACCAATCTGCCTTTGATCAAACAAATATAGTATGACTCTGTTATTGATCCATTTTATCATTATGCTGCCAAAATAGATATTTGCATTCCTCTATACTTCACCTTTTGAAGGGCTTCTGGTTGCACATTTTAATTACTTCTTAGTTATTTTATCATCGTTCTATACATTAAGTTTTTAATTTATTTGAAACTTATTAAGATTGCATCTTGTATGATGAATTCTGTATTAAAACAATTATGTCAAATTAATGTCTGATTTAGTATTACTGTGATAATTGAGTAAATAACATCGCAAGATTTCCAAGATTTTATTTGTAATTGATTAAATATAATGGCACCGTAACGACACTTGGAGCTAAGTGCTACACACAAGCGGGAGCCACCTCTAGAGTCCTTGTGTCGGGTCTGCGGGAACCATTAACGACCAATGGAGCTAAGTGCTACGCGATTTAAAGCGGGAGCCACCACTAGAGTCCATATGGTCGGGTCCTGACAGACATATTGGCCAAAGAGGGCAACACCTACCGGAGGTGTCAGGGTTCAAAGGAACCTAAGTGAACAAATATATCAGCTGATGTCACTATTGATTGATTGATTGAAGTGGACCACATGTGCCAGTGGTTAACTAATGATTTAATAGTTAATTATATTATTGACTAATTGCTATTGTCAAGTCCCAACAAAGTCAGAATTATTGTCAACAAAAGTTTTGCCACGGAAAAATGATTGCCAAGAATATGATGATTAGTAAATTGCCAATGGATTTTCAATGATACATCTGATAAATTTTGATAATATTCGGAGATGTTTTCATTAGTCATTTTATCGTTATTGCAAGCATTTGATAAAGTTTTCAGTCCCCTATTTATACCATACCAAGCATGTTGCTTACGAGCATTTTCTTTGTACGCTCCTGTGGTTGCCCTGCCACAGACACTGCAGAGGAGTAAAAGTAGGAGGAGACGCGTGCCAGAAAGGAAAGCTTAACCTAGAAGATCTTTTTGCACAAGGACCCCTTTTGTTGGAACTACATTGTATCTGAGGAACAAACTTACATGTACTAGTTATCTTTTATAATAAGAAGTTGACTTTTCATGTGACTTGTTTGTGAATTGTGCAATGTATACAATCATGTAACCCCCGGGACTGACGTGGCAAAATAAAAAAATGTATTTAAATGCTTCCGTTGGGCCGCTCGGATCCGGGGTCGTTTCAGTTTCGATGTAAACTTTCATTTTGTTTAGTTGATTAAACCTCTTGAACATCTAAGTACCTTTCCAGATTCCCTCTTTCTCAATAGAGGAGAATGGGGCAGAAGGGAGGCGTGTAATGGAGCGGGGTGTTCTTGTGGTGTGTGCATTGGTGGGATTTCTGGGTCTCCTCTCTGCAATCTTGGGGTTTGCTGCTGAAGCCAAGAAGATCAAGGTGGGTTATTCTTGGTTTATGGTTTTTTTCTTGCATGCTTAATGTTCTCTGTGATGATTGCCCTCTAGGAAGGATCGATGTGGCGCCCATGTAGTTTGCTACTTGTTGTTTGGTTTCTTTGGCTGTGTTCTGAAATGGGTTTCTGTTAGGAGTGTTCTTTCTACTTTGGTTTGTTTAGTGAACAGTTTTGGGTTGTAGATGTTGTGTTAATCTGTGTATACTGTGGTATTGGCTATGCGGATTACTGAACATATTGTTCACCTGACTTTGTTGCTTGGGACTTTTTTTAAATTGTTGCAACGTTGTATTTGAAGGATATGAAGAAATCCTCAAGCGCATCACGGAAGCGTGAGCGTCGTATCGGATACGACGAAGAACGACTAGTCGCACTAGTTGTTCGGTGCAGCGGAATTTAAAAAAATTTTATTCGATGAAACCACATGATCCAAGAACCATTCTCGGATCGTTTCATCTATAACCGCAGCAAGTATAATGCAATACCTCTTGAAGCGTGGTTGATCGAGTCTCTAAGAGAAGAGACCTCCTGTCTCAAGTCCGATCGTCAGAGAGATCGCTTGCGAGCGCGGGGATGAACCGCGGTGTCCTCGCAATCCAAGAAGTTGATCCAAGCGCGGTTGCTCCTGATCTCGTCGCACGAGATCAAACGTCTCCTTCGCGGGCGAAGCACTTGAAGTAGACGGAGAACCGCAGAGCGTCGAAGCCGCAGCACGAAGGCGAAGGCGACGACGATTCCCTCCACTAGGGTGGACGGCCACCAAGAGGAAGAGGGAGAGAGGGCTGTCGAGTATGAGAGAAAGAGAGAGAGAGATTTGCTACAATAGCATGTGTAAAGAGAGAGCCAAGGGTGCCTCTCTATTTATAGGGTTTTGGGATCCATGGATCTCAATCCATGTGTCACATAAAATCAATGGTTGAGATTGATTTATGACAATCCAATGGCCAAGATTGTTGTTGGTAAAAACCAACAACTTGTGATTTTAATTTGATAAAATATATTTGATAAATCAAATAAATATTAATACCAAATCTAAATCAATCAAATAAGAGAGAGAGAAGACAAAGGAGATACTCTCCTTATTTGGTAGAGGGGACGGCCACCAATTCCCCATGGGAATTGAGTGCCGCCCCCCTCATTCCAAATGAGGAGTTCAATCTCCTTATTTTTCTCTCTTCTTATTTTACCAACAACAATTTGTTGATATATTAATTCACCAAAATAATTCTCAATTAATTTTGGGAATATTGCAATCTTGACATTGGAATATTGTGAATCAAATTCACAACCCAAAACAAAATGTAATTTACATTTTTAATTAATTAAACAATGTGTATCCAATACACATTAATAATTAATTTACTAATATAAATTATATTGAACTCTCTCTAATACATTATAAATCACATTTATAATATATTAGGAATAATTGGATATTACTATCCACATTATTCTTATCCATAATAATTAAATCACATTTAATTATATTGGATAACTTCTCATACATCATGATAATTAAATCACATTTAATTATCAACTTCTCTTTGCTTAGATCTTATGGAATTGCTCTTAAACTATTTAAGAGCAATGCTATTTCTCCTCAGATACTTGGAGATAAGGACAGGGCGATTGTATTGTTCCACGTATAGTGACTTAAATATTGAGATCAAATCTCATATCCAGATCCCATGGACCTCTCACAGATGCTTGATTAAATCAAGACCGTAAACCTAATCTTCTCATTGCATCTGAATCTCATTCAGATCAATGTCCAGCACATGGACTAAGATTAGGTCACTTCTCTAATGAGAGGAGTCACTAAAATCCAGACCTGTTTCATCACTCCCTCGGAATGGAAGCGTCATGGTTATACAATCGTTTATGATCAAATCACCCTTCATGTATTCCCAATACCTGCACATCCTGCATACTGGAAGACTCATGATCATCATGAAGATAAAGATCACTTTTACACTGTCATCTTCATAGTCTGATCATTAAGTTTCTCAATCTTGGTCCTTGGGATGTGGTACAGATCATATGCTTTCACAAAGCATATATCTTACCTTCAAATTCATATCATGCTTCTAAAGCATGATGACCATGCATGGAATTTGGTCAATCCCAATACCTCATGAGTGAGCTCATGTCTCCCGGTTCACAAGTGAACCTGTATGATCCCTTTGAGAGATCATATTACTCATATGCCCTTACATGCACACCAGCTCGCCGGTGTATAGACCTTGATTAGGTCATCAACCTATTGGTCTGCCAAATGTACATGCTCAGACATATAGTAATATATCTGTCTCTGGTCAAAGGATGTTTGCCTGTGATGTGACAGTATTCATCATAGGTCTTTAGTTATCTCGATCTCGTTAAGTCAACTCATTGACTCAACTAATCTGATACCTCCGAATCAATATTCCTATGCAGAGGACCTGCATCAAGAGGTCGATCAGATATCAGTCTAATGAGATGGGATTGCCATCTCCCACTCAGACTGGAGATCACTACTTGTTAATCATTGATGATGCTTGATGAGTCCTCCATCTAACTCCTTAGATATTCATCCAAGCATCAGCCTCTATGATTCAATCATTGAATCAACAGCTGTATGATTATCAAGTTGGCCATGGTACATAACCCTTATTGTACAGAGGGACCTTATAGTGCATTCATTCATTCAATATCAGAAAGGGAGTGAAACAAAACATCAATAACTTTTATTGATGAATCATTTATTACAATAACATTTATTGTAGGAATGGTTCGCCTCGGGCTCACATTGCTAACAATCTCCCACTAGCCCTCAGAACCATTCAGGAACAAGCCTTAAACCCATACTTATTACATGCTGGTCAAAAACCTTCTGTGTTAGAGGTTTGGTAAGAGGATCAGCAACGTTGTCGGCGGAGGCCACCTTGGTGATGATGATGTCACCACGCTTTTGAATCTCCCGAATGATGTGGTATTTCCTTTCTACGTGCTTGCTCTTCTGATGCCATCTGGGTTCCTTCGCCTGGGCAATGGCTCTCGTGTTATCACAGAGTAGCGGGATGGGAGTATCAGAGGAAACTACGCCAAGCTCCTGGACGAACTTGCGCAACCACACCGCCTCCTTTGCAGCATCCGATGCGGCAATGTATTTGGCTTCTGTTGTTGAATCTGCCGTAGTGTCCTGCTTCTTGCTTCTCCAGCTCACAGCATCACTGTTCAACAGGAACACAAACCCTGATGTCGACTTTCGATCATCAATATCTGATTGGAAGTCAGAATCTGTATATCCCAAGACTTGGAGATCACCATCTCCATAGACCAAGATGTAATCTTGCGTCCGTCTAAGATATTTGAATATGTTCTTTACTGCATTCCAGTGTTGTTCTCCATAGCAGGATTGGTAACGACTTACCACTCCCACTGCATGGCAGATATCTGGCCTGGTACACATCATGGCATACATTAAGCTTCCTACGGCTGATGCATAAGGACATCCAGCTATGGCCTTCTTTTCCTCAACAGTTTGAGGAGCCATTCCTTTAGACAGGTGGATACCATGTCTTAAGGGTAGGAATCCTTTCTTGGAACTATCCATACGGAATCGTTCAAGAATCTTCTTAATGTATCCTTGTTATGACAATCCCAATATCCTCTTCTCTCGGTTTCTGAACAGCTTCAGACCCAAGATGTAAGAGGCTTCTCCAAGATCTTTCATCTCAAAGGTATTGGACAGCCAAATCTTCACACTGGTCATCATCCCTGTATCATTCTCAATGATAAGGATGTCATCTACATAAAGCACGATGAACAAAATGGTGCTCCCACTAAGCTTCTTGTTTTCGTCAAATCTGATGTTCCAGCTACGAGAAGCTTGCTTGAGCCCATAGATGGATTTCTTCAGCTTGCATACTTTGCCATCCTCAGTTATGAAGCCCTGGGGCTGCTCCATGTAGATATCCTCCTCGAGGTATCCATTGAGGAAAGCCGTCTTGACGTCCATCTGCCAGATGTCGTAGTCAAGATATGCAGCTATAGCCAGCAATGCCCTGATGGATTTAATCATAGCCACAGGAGAGAACGTCTCATCGTAGTCGATGCCTTCTCTCTGTGTGTAGCCCTTGGCTACGAGCCGTGCCTTGAAAGTCTCTACTTTCCCATCAGGTCCCCTCTTTCTCTTGAAGATCCATTTGCACCCAATGGGTTTTACCCCTTTAGGTGGATCCTCTAGGGTCCATACACCATTCTTATGCATGGAGTCAATTTCTGACTTCATTGCTAGCATCCATCTATCCATGTCATGATCCGCGAGTGCTTCATCAAATGAAGTAGGATCACTGTCAGTTTCACCTAACACATGGAATCCATACCTTTCAGGTGGTGCAACCACCCTTGAACTCCTTCGAAGCGGTATGGGTGTTTCATCTTTATTTATCTCTTCAGTTTCTGGTTCAGGAAGCTCAGAGTCCTCAGGGGACTCAATGAATTCCTCTACTTCACTTTTATCTTGACCTTTAAGGAAATCATCCTCCAGAAATTTCACATCTCTAGAGACAAAAACCTTTTGGGTCTCAGGGTCATAAAGTTGGTATCCAATACCATCTTTAACATACCCAATGAAGTAGCACTCACGAGAGCGAGATTCCAGCTTACTTGCATCCACATTCTTTGCATGGACCAAGCAACCCCAAACCCTTAAGTGATTAACACTAGGTTTGGTTCCATACCAGAGCTCATGAGGAGTCTTAGGTACAGATTTGCTAGGAATCTTGTTTAGGATATATATTGCAGTCTCTACTGCATATCCCCAGAAACTAAGTGGTAAATGTGCTTTACTCATCATTGAACGAACCATATCCATGACGGTTCTGTTGCGTCTTTCAGCAACTCCATTAAGTTGGGGAGTTCCAAGAGGAGTGAGATTGGAAATAATTCCATTCTCTTTAAGGTATTCCTTAAATTCATCTGATAGGTACTCGCCACCTCGATCAGATCGAATTCGTTTAATCTTCCTATCGGTTTGGTTCTCAACCAAAGCCTTGAATTCTTTGAACTTTTCAAAGGTTTCAGACTTATGACGTAATAGGAAGATAAACCCGTATCGCGAATAGTCATCAATAAACGTCAAATAATATTGATATCCATTTCGGGTCGCGGTACTGAAGGGACCACATACATCAGTATGTATTAGGTCAATAATACCTTCACATCTTGTAACCTTGTTACGAAAAGGCATCCTGATCATTTTACCTCGAATACAATGTTCACAGGTAGGTAAAGGCTGAACCTGTAGAAAATCCAAAGGTCCATCCTTTATCAATCTATTGATCCTATCAACAGATAAATGACCAAGCCTTTGATGCCAAATCATGTTTGAATGATTTATATTACTCCTGGATCTTTTAGGGTTTTTATTAGTGGTTGTAACATTCATGACATGCTCATTAATGCACAATTCATAGAGTCCTCCAGAAGTCAAAATACCCTATGCAATATATTTATCATAATGATTTATGACTAATTTATTACAAAATAGGAATGAATATCCACTTCTAACTAGCTTAGATACAGATATCAAATTTCTTCTGACTTCAGGTACATAAAGAGACTCTTTAAGTACTAGGACTCTTCCACTAGATAATGATAGTCTGCAGGTCCCGACGGCGACTGCTGCAACACTTGCATCAGATCCCATCTGGATGACTATCTCCCCTTCCTCAAGCTGTCTAGTTTCCTGAAACAAATGCAACAAATTGCATACATGAACAGAAGCACCAGAATCAACTACCCAACTTCCTTCTCGTCCAACGAGAAAGCTGGTTTCAATGATAAGAGTAGATTTCATACCTGCTGGGGCTTTACCTTTGTCGACCGACTTCAGGTAATCCGGGCAATTACGCCTCCAGTGCCCCGACTTCTTGCAGTGGTGACAAACGTCGGTTTTCTTCGACGCCATTAGAGTGGATGCATTGGAAGATGAGGCAACACCTTGTCCCTTCTTCTTTCTCTTCTGGGCCGGGCCCTTCCGAGAACCTTTCTTCCGACCGCGCTTCCCTTTGACCTGTGCAACCATTGCAGTGCCAGAGGGACCATCTTTCTTCATTACGTCTTCTGCAGACTTTAATGCAGCAAGAAGCCCAGCATTTGTCAGTTCCAGCTTGTTCATGTGGAATGACACTACAAAGTTATTAAAAGATTTGGGCAATGACAGCAGAATGAAATCAGATTGCATGTCTGCATCCATCGTTGCCCCCAGAGTCTCAAGCTCTGACAAGTACCCAAACATTTTGAGCACATGATCACGGACCGAGGTCCCTTCCTGCATCTTACAACGAAGAAGATCTTTCATAACATTGTACCGCTGGGTGCGGTTAATGTCACCAAACATATCCTTTAGATTCTGCATTATATCCTGGCAAGTACTCATCTCCACATGTTGCTTCTGAAGAACATTGGAGAGAGAACCCAAGATGTAGCATCTAGCCAAGACATGATCTTCATCATACTTGTCATTATATGCTTTGTCTTCCTTAGATTTAGGGTTTTCAAGTTTGTTATCATGGAGCACATAACTGATGCGCTCCGCTGAAAGCACAAGCTCCAAATTACGGATCCAATCCGAGTAATTTGGTCTGGTCAATTGGTTGACCTCCAGAAGCCTATTCAGTGGGTTCATGGCCTTCATTTTCTGAAATTGAGAATGCACTATATTAGAACATATAATAATATATTCAATTTAATTTTATTTGATTAAGACATTTTAAATAAAATTAGTCTTGCTATGTCAACTATGAAAGTTTATTCCCTTATTCACTTTCAAAGTAGGAGATATACTTACCAACATATCTCAAGCAAGAACTGGGATCTCCTCTTTATCATTGTCATATCCCAATAATATGAGAACCTATGACTCCGATAAAGAGAAGTGGGAACACATTCTGCCTTGCAAGTCCAACTTGCATTTCCCAATTCGGTCTTTAATACCCGAGCCCACCACCCCTAAGGTGATGTTGACTCGTCATTAATTGAACCAACCGTCAACAGGAATACAACTCGCTATGCGCAATCCAATATCGCCCCAATAATATGAGGACCCGATATTGGGGTCACTACGCATACGTCCTTACTCTTTCGAGAAGCGACGAGCCCGATCCAAACGGATCATATGTGGGAGCTGTCACTTCGGACAGGCGTCTCCCACATATAATATTTGGCGACGAAACCCTTCGCCTTGACGGGAGACCATGGATGTCACTTATGTGATCCTCCATCTCTTATTCAAATTTAATTAATTACTATGAATCTCATTCATATAATTAATTCTTCCAAGGGAATTATTAACTCTAATCATATTAGAGTATTCTCAATTGGATATAATTAACTTAATCATATTAAATTAATTATCAATCCAATTTAATCAATCAAACTTAATTTTATGCTTGAATATACATATATGATATTATTCTCAAAGTACGTATTAATTCGAATTTTAATAATTAGAAAAATACATCATAATCCCTCAGACATTATCCCGGCCCTACCCGCTGTCATGGCCAGTACCGACGGGAGTGGGGCGGACCACATACGTTGCAACCCGCTGACCCAGCGATCCCCGACTAGACACCATATCCAACTCGGGAAAGGATAATGCCAAATTGATTATTTTGTACTTGAGATGATCATCGGTTTTTCAACCGAAATTATACCATATAGTAATCAAAACATTTTTGATTTTAAGGAAATTTGCTAGGCAAATTCCCAAGTCCTATTCAAGCAAGAAGTTTGATGATTGTAGTTCCAATTAAGGTTTAGATCAAATCTAATCATCTAATTGGTTGAGGCCAAGTCAATTAGGCAAATAATCATGTTTCAATATTTCACAAATATTTTTCAAAATTATTTCACGAAATTAACAATTAATTTCTCTAATTGACAATCACTTGGTTCTAGATTAGGAAAGCAATTTCAGCAGTGACCCCTACTTACTAAAATTGGCATATCTCAATCATATTAAATCCAAATTAAGCAAAGTCAATTTCTAAAGTTTGCTAATTTGATTTAGGACAGAACCTAAGTGGTGTTTCACGCATTTTGAGGCAAGTCTAAACAGTAATTAACATTTTAATCACGTTCAGATTCACAGTTCCCGCAACAGTGCATACATGTTCATTAAAACGACCATATCTCGAGCATACGAAATCCGATTTACGCAAACTCAGATCCTATGGTTTCCTTATTTAATGGGGAACATAATCCAATTAAAAAACTCGTGTTTAAACAATTTAAACAGTGCCGAATTTCTTCACTAAACAGATCTGCGAAATCAAATGCGATGAAAACTTTCGCGACCTAAACGAACCCAAATCGTCCTTGGTTAACGAATCACTATTCGAAACCATCAACCTGGCTCCGATACCACTTGAAGGATATGAAGAAATCCTCAAGCGCATCACGGAAGCGTGAGCGTCGTATCGGATACGACGAAGAACGACTAGTCGCACTAGTTGTTCGGTGCAGCGGAATTTAAAAAAATTTTATTCGATGAAACCACATTATCCAAGAACCATTCTCGGATCGTTTCATCTATAACCACAGAAAGTATAATGTAATACCTCTTGAAGCGTGGTTGATCGAGTCTCTAAGAGAAGAGACCTCCTGTCTCAAGTCCGATCGTCGGAGAGATCGCTTGCGAGCGCGGGGATGAACCGCGGTGTACTCGCAATCCAAGTAGTTGATCCAAGCGCGGTTGCTCCTGATCTCGTCGCGCGAGATCAAACGTCTCCTTCGCGGGCGAAGCACTTGAAGTAGACGGAGAACCGCAGAGCGTCGAAGCCGCAGCACGAAGGCGAAGGCGACGACGATTCCCTCCACTAGGGTGGACGGCCACCAAGAGGAAGAGGGAGAGAGGGCTGTCGAGTATGAGAGAAAGAGAGAGAGAGATTTGCTACAATAGCATGTGTAAAGAGAGAGTCAAGGGTGCCTCTCTATTTATAGGGTTTTGGGATCCATGGATCTCAATCCATGTGTCACATAAAATCAATGGTTGAGATTGATTTATGACAATCCAATGGCCAAGATTGTTGTTGGTAAAAACCAACAACTTGTGATTTTAATTTGATAAAATATATTTGATAAATCAAATAAATATTAATACCAAATCTAAATCAATCAAATAAGAGAGAGAGAAGACAAAGGAGATACTCTCCTTATTTGGTAGAGGGGACGGCCACCAATTCCCCATGGGAATTGAGTGCCGCCCCCCTCATTCCAAATGAGGAGTTCAATCTCCTTATTTTTCTCTCTTCTTATTTTACCAACAACAATTTGTTGATATATTAATTCACCAAAATAATTCTCAATTAATTTTGGGAATATTGCAATCTTGACATTGGAATATTGTGAATCAAATTCACAACCCAAAACAAAATGTAATTTACATTTTTAATTAATTAAACAATGTGTATCCAATACACATTAATAATTAATTTACTAATATAAATTATATTGAACTCTCTCTAATACATTATAAATCACATTAGGAATATATTAGGAATAATTGGAATAATTGGATACCCAACCCAACCCTGTCCAACCCAGCAACCAAACAGGTTTGGTTGGAGGCTAAGGAACGAGTGATAAGTTTAATGGATAAGCAACAATGATGCTCGGTTCTTGATCTTTATTATCTTTATTTGGTTGATGGAATTCGGAATTGTAAGTTTAAGTTGGTCTTTTTTTCTGCTTTTCTGAAGGGATGGAGGATAATTGATAATTATTGTGGGACATGTAGCGAGAATATGAGATGAATGGTAGTCGTAACTTGAAGGTGGGGGATAATTGGGAGGATAACTATTCCTCCGTTTGAGGTTGGGACCCTTACATATTCTCATTTATCTCTCGCTATGTAGTGGGAAATAGATTTTTTGCTCCATTGGCTATCCAATGCTATCATGTGTATTTGATTATTATGTTGTTTTTTGTATTTTCTAACAATGATAATTCACATTCATTTTCATCATGTCATTTTGGTGAATTTTGGTTATCCTGCATATTTCGTGTTTTACCAAAACTAGATATGTTTGGACGCAATGAATTCATGTAGCCCACCCCACTAACAGTGCGAAAAAACCTGGTGATTTTTGTTGGATCTACTATATATGTTGTTTTGAACCCACTTAATGGTCTAGTGGTAGTACAGTGTGTTTACCACACAAAAGATCAGGGTTCAAATCCCACTCTTGCATGGGTTGCGTTAGGTAGTCGATGGCCAGTGTAAAAAATAGTCGAATCTTTCAACATGGATTTGAGAAAGAATCTATGTAGCCGACCCTACTTATAGTGGGAGAAGGTTTAGTACATTTTTGCTATATATGTTGTTTTGCCTACAAACTGAACTTCAATGTCACTTCTCTATGAGATGTTGTTTTCCTCAATGTTGAAACAAGTTCCGCTTTCAAGAAGAAGACTGATATTCAACTCGATGCATGGTTTAGGTACAGCTTTCTGTGCCTTATGAACGTCGAGAAGGAAAATACTAAAGGCCATGTTCGTTTGGGGTGTAAGGAGGAATGGAATAAGGAGAATAAGCCCCAACACGCTTCCCCGTGGTACGACTATTCCCCATTATTTCATCTTATTTCACTCTTATTCCTATCTTTATCCCACCTTACCTACCTTTATTTCACCTTATTCTCCTTATTCTTATCCTCCAGCCGAACGGAGAATAGACCCTTATTCCCCTTATTCCCCATCCTTATTCCCGCTTATTCTCCTACCGAACGGGCCCTAAGATTAACAATATTGCGGGTGGTCTTAACCATGAAAAGAGCACAAGGTATTTTTACGATGAATACTTTGATGACCCAATTTAAGCATTTGTTATTTCAGATATTTGAATCGTGACACCTTCCTTTTCTCGACTTGAATTTTTCTCATTCAAGTAGGACATCGCTAAGTGAAATCATGTTATTTTACTTGAAAATACTAGGATTCTGTTTTTAGATTGGCATATCGAGAATGCCGTTGTATGACCACACGGTCCACACCTGTTAAAATATATAAAGGTCTTGTATCTTGATAGGTTCCTCAAGTGATTAGCGAGAAATAGTACTCCAATATATTTTGATATCCATTATCATACCTTGTGCTTACATGTTACTTGTTTTGATGGGAACCTTGATATGCAAGTAGTTGTATGCTACTAATTTGAGATTGGATATTCTTGCACATTTCTGATGTGCAAACTACCACCAAGGGGGAGTGTATATTGTTGGACATGCAAACCCACGACGAGCCATTATGCAATAAATGTTATTGTAATTCACTCCTTAATATGAAATAAAGAGTACATAATTTGCATAATAGGTCCCTTAGTACAATTAGGGTTATGTACCATGGCCATCTTAATGATCATACAGCTGTTAATTCAATTATTGAACCATAGAGGCTGGTGCTTAGATGAATATCTAATGAGTTAGATTGAGGACTCATCAAGCACCGTCAAATGATTATTAAGAGATGATCTCCAGCCTGAGTAGGAGATGGCAATCCTATCTCATTTAGGTTGATATCTGACCGACCTCTTGATGCAGGTCCTCTGAATAGGAATAGAGATTCGGAGGTGTTAGATGAGTTAGGTCAAAGAGTTGACTTAACGAGATCGAGATAACTTAAGTCCTATATCATAAGCTGTCATGATATAGGCACACATCCTTTGACCGGAGACAGATGTGTTACTATATGTCCGAGTATGTACATTTGGCAGACCAATAGTTGATGACCTAATCAAGGTCCATACACTGACGCGCTGGTGTGCATATAAGGGTATATGAGTAATACGATCTCTCAAGGGATCATACATGTTCAGTTACTGAACCAGAAGACATGAGCTCACTCATGAGATATTGGGAAGAATCAAATTCCATGCGCATGGTCGTCTCGCTTTGGAAGCTTGACTGAATTTGTAGGTTTGATATATACTTTTGGAAAGTATATGATCAAGACCTAGGTTTGATATATGCTTTTGGAAAGTATATGATCGATACCGACTCCCAATGATCGAATGAGAAACTTACTGATAAAACCTTGAAGTAGACAATATAAACTTAATCTAATACTTCGGGTTTATTCTGAGTCTTCTAATATGCAGGATGTACATGTATTAGGAATATCTGAGGGTGATGTGATCATAAACGATTGTATAACCATTACGCTTCCATTCCTAGGGAGTGATGAAACGGATCTGGATTTTAGTGACTCCTCTCAGTAGAGAAGTAATCTGATCTTAGTCCAAATGTTGGACATTGATCTGAATGTGATTCAGATGCAATGAGAAGATTAGATTTGCGGTCTTGATTTAATCAAGCATCTATGGGAGGCCCGCGATCTGGATATGAGATATAATCTCAATATCCATGTCACTATACGTGGAACAATACAATCGCCCTGTCCTTATCTCCAAGTATTCGCGGAGAAAGCGCATTATCCTTGAAAGAGTTCATGGATAATTCTATTGTTGATATTTGTATCCGAGCATTGAGAAAATGGATAATTAAATGTGATTTAATTATCATGAGTAATATGAATTTGATTCATATTATAAAGAGAGTTATCTGAGATAATTAAATGTGATTTAATTATCAAAGACGTAAATAATGTGAATGTGATTCATATTATTTGAGAACAAGAGAATAGAGATCCAAGATTATTAAATGTGATTTAATTATCATGGATATGAATAATGTGGATAGCAATATCCATATTAGTCATATATATTATAAATGTGATTTATAATATATAAGAGAGAGATATTTGTAATTTACATTTGTTAATTAAATGTTAATGTGAATTGGATTCACATTGGATATTAAATTGAAAATGTAATTTACATTTTATTTTAAGTTGTGAATATGATTCACAAATTTCCAATGGCATGATTGCAATGTTCACAAAATAAATTGGATCTCCGTCTCCTTCGGTGCGCCTCGCTTGTGAAGAAGACGTCGGATCTCGTGTGTCGAGATCAGGAGATCCGCCGCTTGGATTATCCACATGGATTGCGAGAAGTACGCGGTTCATCCCCGCGCTCGCAAGCGTCTCCTCCGTCGGATCGGACTTGAGACAGGAGGTCTCTTCGTTTAGAGACTCGATCGCAACCACGATTCAAGAGGTAATCTTATTACTTGTTTGTGGTTTAGACGAAACGATCCGAGAAGTGTTCTTGGATCATGTGGTTTCGTCGTAAGAAAATTTTTTAAATTCCGCTGCATCGAGCAACTAGTGCGACTAGTCGCTCTTCGTCGTATTCGATACGACGCTCACGCTTCCGTGATGTGCTTGAGGATCTAATTATATCCTTCAAGTGGTATCAGAGCCAGGTTGACGGTTTCGAATAGTGATTCGCTAACCGAAGACGACTTGGATTCGTTAAGGTCGCGAAAGTTTTCATCGCATTTGATTTCGCAGATCTGTTTAGTAAATAAATTCGGCACTGTTTAGATTGTTTAAACACGAATTTAGTACTTGGATTTTTTTCCCCATTAAATAAGGAAACCATAAGATCTGAGTTTGCGTAAATCGGATTTCGTATGCTCGAGATATGGTCGTTTTAATGAACATGTATGCACTGTTGCGGGAACTGTGAATCTGAACGTGATTAAAATGTTAGTTGCTGTTTAGACTTGCCTCGAAATGCGTGAAACATCACTTAGGTTCTGTCCTAAATCAAATTAGCAAACTTTAGAAATTGACTTTGCTTAATTTCGATTTAATATGATTGAGATATGCTAATTTTAGTAAGTATGGGTCACTGCTGAAATTGCTTTCCTAATCAAGAACCATGTGATTGTCAATTAATGAAATTAATTGTTAATTTCGAGAAATAATTATGGAAAATATTTGTGAAATATTAGAAGATGATTATTTCCTTAATTGACTTAGCCCCAATCAATTAATTGATTAGATTTGATCTAAATCTTAATTGGTATCACAATCATCAAAATTCTTGCTTGAATAGGATTGGGAATTTGTCTAGCAAATTTCCTTATAATCAAAATTGTTTTGATTACTATATGGTATAATTTCAGTTGAAGAACCGATGATCATCTCAAGTACAAATTAATCAATTTGGCATTATCCTTTCCTGAGGCGGATATGGTGTCTAGTCGGGGATCGCTGGGGTAGCGGGTTGCAACGTATGCGGTCCGTCCCACTCCCGTCGGTACTGACCATGACAGCGGGTAGGGCCGGGATAATGTCCGGGGGATTAAGATGTATTTTTCTAATTATTAAAATACGAATTAATACGTACTTTGAGAATAATACCATATATATTCAAGTAAGACAATCAAGTTTGATTGATTGAATTGGATTGATAATTAATTTAATATGATTAAGTTAATTATGTCCAATAAAAATACTCTAATATGATTAGAGTTAATAATTCCCTTGGAAGAATTAATTATATGAATGTGATTCACAATAATTAATTAAATTTGAATAAGAGGCGGAGGATCACATAAGTGACATCCATGGTCTCCCGTCAAGGCGAAGGGTTTCCGTCGCCAGGGATTGTATATAGGAGACGCATGTACGAAGTGACAGCTCCTATATACAAGCGCATCTGGATCGGACTCTTTGCTTCTCGAAAGAGTAAGGCCGTATGCGTAGTGACCCCAATATCGGATCCTCATATTATTGGGGCGATATTGGATTGCGCATAGCGAGTTCTATTCCTGTTGACGGTTGGTTCAATTGATGACGGGTCAACATCACCTTAGGGGTGGTGGGCTCGGGCATTAAAGACCGAATTGGGAAATGCAAGTTGGACTTGCAAGGCGGAATGTGTTCCCGCTTCTCTTTATTGGAGTTGCAGTTTCTCATATTATTGGGATGTAACAAAGATAAAGAGGAGATCTCAGATCTTGCTGAGATATAATGGTAAGTATATCTCTTACATTGAAAGTGATTAAGGGAATGAACTTTCATTGTTGACATGGCAAGACAACTTTGATATAAAAACTCCTAAATCAAAGTATAATATGTATATACATATAAATATATACACTCATGCAAATTTCTTATTTCAGATAATCCTTCATTAAACCCACTCAATTCTATACTCAATAATAACCAGTAAAATATCATGGATTGGACCCTTGATCCAGATATTGTAATTGCAGTTGGACACATAATGTATGTGGTTGCAATATGCAAGTTTCCTCATAATAATGAGAAGTGATAATTAAATAGACAATAGGACTAAAACCCTAGGGTTTGTATGTCTCTATAAGTCTTGATCTCATCGAATGTACTTTTGAAGTGACATGTCGATAATGATCGTAATTATCAAATAATCCTTATAAAATCAATAAAGATATTCTGGCATACATATGTGCTCTTGACATTTAATCATGAATGACATGGTTCTCTACATCATGTAGAATGGTAGCTCTATAACAGATGATGTATTCAAATTATTTGAGTACCTACCTGAACCTATGTTTTAAGAGTTTAGATGGATGTAGATGATGATTGTCATCATTCTACTGTCTATACTCTAGTCATTCATGAAGCTTCATAATATTCATATTACATGAATTGGGTGAAGCATGTATAAATGTTGAAATACTGTTACATTAAAATCTTTTGAATTTAACATAAGAGATCATTAGTCTTGAGTAATGGTTGCTTATAGATAAAGGGAGCGCAGTGGAAGCATGGGTTGGACCCAAGTAAGAAATATAGTCAAAAGGTTGACTGTATTTCTGTAACTTCCATATGACATTCAAAGAGTTGAATGAATGCCAATACTGCAATAAGTTGATAGTATGACTATCAAATCTATCTAGAATTTTTAGAGAAGGAATCATATAGTGCATCAGATTAATCTACATATAATCATTGATATTGACTTACTTATTTGATAAGATAAAGTCTAATAATTATATCTCAATTTTCTAATGACACTTGCAATTGGTTGCATATGTATTAGACATTCGATCTTAAGGTTTATTGGTCATCCATGTTGAAAGTGATGCAAGTGTTGCAACAATTTCCATGAGATCAATAGACTTCATATTTTTAGTGGGAGCCCTTAGTCTTAGAGAATGTCTCTATGATCTAGATATTAGAATACACTCATTGTTTATTTCTAATTGTTGGATATAAACATGAATTCTGTAATAAATCTATCATAAAGAGTTATGATGGAGATATTTCAGATAATAATCTAAAATCTAGTGGACTCTATTAAATTAGAAAATTAATGAATGGTTCATTAAGTTTTATAATACTGAGAATTAAAAAGATCAATAGGAGGATAAAGATCATTTGATAATGATCTGACATCAAATTTTGGACATATGTCTGTTGATGAGATCAATGGACTAGTAAGACATGAAACTTTAGATTGTCTAAAGCATCAAATCTCACATACTTGTGAATATTGTATTCAAAGTAAAATGTCCAATACACCCTTCCTTGGGAAAGGTGTAAGGTGTCAAGGTATTAAGGATCTCATACATATTGATGTATGCAGATCATCTATGTCATAGTAAACATTATGGATATGTGATATCTGTTAATGATTATGTATGATATAAGATTTCTTCTCTTCACCTAAGAAACCTTTGAAATGTTCAAAGATTTCGCAATTTTGGTTTAGAACCAAAGTTTGAAGGAAGATGAAATGAATTTGATCTAACCAAGGTCGCCCGTACCTATTAGATGAATTCAAGGAATACCTTATGGAGATGTGAATATCATTCCTATCTCAATCCTCCTGATGAACCTTAACTCAATAAAGTTGTAGGGAGATACAATTGATCATGTGTGACATGATTTGATCAATGATTAATCATAGCATAATCATCTCTTAGTTTCCAGGTATATATATGTGGTAGAGACTACATTATATATCCTTAATAAGGTTCCATGTGATTAAGCTGGAATCTGGCACTAGAGAATGCTACTTCATTAGGAAAATAAAGGATGGTATTGGATACCTACTTTATGACCTTGAGATTCTTAAAAGATCTAATCTTTGAGAATATGATTCTATAGGATGACTCTCTTGAGAATCAAGATGAAAATGAAGTAAAGGAACTCAATTAATCTTGAAAAGATAATGAAGCTCCTGAAATCGGAAACTAAAATAGATAATTAAAGATGAAACATTATTACCTTTTCAAATAAGTTTGAGGATGAATTCCATGTGTCAGTTAAATCTGAAAATGATCGGACTTCATGTGATGAAGCTCCTGAGGATCATGACATGGAAAGATGGATGTTAGCAATAAAAGTCTAATGTAGACTTCATATACAAGTGTTTGTGAATGGACCCTCGAGGATCCACCTATATGGGTCAGACCCATTAAGATGTAAATGGATCTTCAAGAGAAAGAGGGAACCTGATGAGAAGGTAGAGACCTTCAAAGCACGGTTCGTAGTCATGAGCTACACACCGAAGAGAAGACATCGCTCGCGATGAGACTTGCTCACTAGTGACCTTGCTTTAACCCATCAGAATATTGCTAACTGTAGCTACACAACTTGACTATGACTTCTTCATGATGTGAGTCAAGATTGCTTTCCTCTATGAATACCTCTCTAAGGATATTCATATGAAGCAGCCCCATGGCTTCATGGTTGAGGAAAGAAAGGTGTGTAAGCTAAAGAACTCCATCTTTGGACTCAAATAAGCTTCTTGTATTTGGAACATAAGATTTGATGAAATTAAAAATGTTATGATTTCAGATAGAATCTTGATGAACCATGTAAAGCTTAGTGGGAGTGCCATTGTGTTCATCGTGCTAAATGTAGATATTATTCTAATCATTTAAAATGATATAATAATAAATAATAAGTGTTTTAAAATTTGGTTGTTCCATACTTTGGGATATGATCTCAAGGATACCTCTTAGATCTTAGTTCTGAAGTCGTTCAGAAGCAAAGAGAAGAGGGTATTGGGACCGTCACATTAGTAATACACCTTGAACTTATTCCAATTTTGGAAAATTCCAAGAAAGGCTTCCTTCCCTTAAGATGTGGTAGTGACCTGTCTAAAGGGATAGCACCTCAAAGAGTTGAGGAAGTGAATGCTAGAACTACTTGCACTTGTGCATCAGTTATGAGAAGCTGGGTATATGCTAGATGTGTACAAGAGCCAGATGTCTGCCATGCAGTGGGAGAAGTAAACTGTTACTAATCCTGCTATGGAGATAAAACGCTTGGTTGCAGTAATAACAATATCTTCAAAGATGATAAAACTTAGAGATAGTGATCTCAAAGTCTTATCTTCAAAAGCTTAAGATCTTGTAGATAGTGATCTATAAGGGTCTTGACTGTAGATACCTTAGGAGATAGAGATCTCCGGGAATGAAGGTATTCTAAAAGGATTATGGGAATACTGGTTATGATAATTAATAAGATGTAGTGTCAAGGACACTATAACCAACAAAATTGAGTATCGGTTGCATGAGATGCAACATTCACATTGGATGCGAGCACTGTTACTAGGAGATATGCAAGTGCCGTAAAAGGACTTGACGTAGTCTCTTGGGAACAGAGTGACTGATCAGCTTACCTAGCTATTTTCTAAAATAGCCTATGATTGTCACATGAGTGTGGGTTTAAATGATTAGCCCATTAATGGCTCTTTGGGCTAGTGGGAGATTGTTGGACATGCGAGCCCACGGCGAGCCATTATGCAATAAATGTTATTGCAATTCACTCCTTAATCTGAAATAAAGAGTACATAATTTGCATAATAGGTCCCTTAGTACAATTAGGATTATGTACCATGGCCATCTTAATGATCATACAGTTGTTGATTCAATTATTGAACCATAGAGGCTGGTGCTTAGATGAATATCTAATGAGTTAGATTGAGGTCTCGTCAAGCACCGTCAAATGATTATTAAGAGATGATCTCCAGCCTGAGTATGAGATGGCAATCCTATCTCATTTAGGTTGATATCTGACCGACCTCTTGATGCAGGTCCTCTGCATAGGAATAGAGATTCGGAGGTGTCAGATGAGTTAGGTCAAAGAGTTGACTTAACGAGATCGAGATAACCTAAGTCCTATATCATAAGCTGTCATGATATAGGCACACATCCTCTGACCGGAGACAGATGTGTTACTATATGTCTGAGTATGTACATTTGGCAGACCAATAGGTTGATGACCTAATCAAGGTCTATATACTAGCGCGCTGGTGTGCATATAAGGGCATATGAGTAATACGATCTCTCAAGGGATCATACAGGTTCAGTTACTGAACCAGAAGACATGAGCTCACTCATGAGATATTGGGAAGAATCAAATTCCATGCGCATGGTCGTCTCGCTTTGGAAGCTTGACTGAATTTGTAGGTTTGATATATACTTTTGGAAAGTATATGATCAAGACCTAGGTATGATATATGCTTTTGGAAAGTATATGATCAATATCGACTCCCAATGATCGAATGACAAACTTACTGATAAAACCTTGAAGTAGACAGTATAAAGTTGATCTAATACTTCGGGTTTATTCTGAGTCTTCCAGTATGCAGGATGTACAGGTATTAGGAATACCTGAGGGTGATGTGATCATAAACGATTGTATAACCATGACGCTTCCATTCCTAGGGAGTGATGAAACGGGTCTGGATTTTAGTGACTCCTCTCAGTAGAGAAGTAATCTGATCTTAGTCCAAATGTTGGACATTGATCTGAATATGATTCAGATGCAATGAGAAGATTAGATTTACGGTCTTGATTTAATCACGCATCTATGGGAGGCCCGTGATCTGGATATGAGATATAATCTCGATATCCATGTCACTATACGTGGAACAATACAATCGCCCTGTCCTTATCTCCAAGTATTCGCGGAGAAAGCGCATTATCCTTGAAAGAGTTCATGGATAATTCTATTGTTGATATTTGTATCCGAGCATTGAGAAAATGGATAATTAAATGTGATTTAATTATCATGAGTAATATGAATTTGATTCATATTATAAAGAGAGTTATCTGAGATAATTAAATGTGATTTAATTATTAAAGATGTAAATAATGTGAATGTGATTCGTATTATTTGAGAACAAGAGAATAGAGATCCAAGATGATTAAATGTGATTTAATTATCATGGATATGAATAATGTGGATAGCAATATCCATATTAGTCATATATATTATAAATGTGATTTATAATATATAAGAGAGAGATATTTGTAATTTACATTTGTTAATTAAATGTTAATGTGAATTGGATTCACATTGGATATTAAATTGAAAATGTAATTTACATTTTATTTTGGGTTATGAATATGATTCACAAATTTCCAATGGCATGATTGCAATGTTCACAAAATAAATTGGATTTATTTTTGTGAGATAATTTGCAACAAAAGTTGTTGCAAATATTGGATAGAATCATGAGATAATGTAATCTCATGTAATAGGAAAAGAGGCTCCACCTTCCATATGGGAAGAGTGGACGGCCACAATTCCCATGAGGAATTGGTGGCCGTCCACCCTCCTTATGGAAGGAGGGTTGCCTCCTTTCCTATTTATCCAATGAAGATTGATTTGATATAAATCAAATTATATTTATTATATATTTGATTCTTTATTAAATTAATTGTTGTTGGATTTTTTTCCAACAAAATCTAAGCCATTGAAAGAAACACAATCAATGAGGACCATTGGATTTGTGTTGTCCCATGGATTGAGATCCATGGATCCCAAAATCCTATAAAAGAAGAGACACCCCATTACTCTTCTTTACACACAATGCTTGAGAAGCATCTCTCTCTCTCTCTCTTTCTCTTTAGAGGTCAGCCCTCTCTCTCCCTCTCATGGCCGTCCACCATGGATGCCATGGAGAGGTTCTCCATCGCCGCAGCATCGTCGTTATGTTGCCCGCTCTTCTGCTCGTGGATCTCCGTCTCCTTCGGTGCGCCTCGCTCGTGAATAAGGCGTCGGATCTTGTGTGTCGAGATCAGGAGATCCGCCGCTTGGATCATCAACATGGATTGCGAGAAGCACGCGGTTCATCCCCGCGCTCGCAAGCGTCTCCTCCGTCGGATCGGACTTGAGACAGGAGGTCTCTTCGTTTAGAGACTCGATCGCAACCACGATTCAAGAGGTAATCCTATTACTTGTTTGTGGTTTAGACGAAATGATCCGAGAAGTGTTCTTGGATCATGTGGTTTCGTCGTAAGAAAATTTTTTAAATTCCGCTGCATCGAGCAACTAGTGCGACTAGTCGCTCTTCGTCGTATTCGATACGACGCTCACGCTTCCGTGATGCGCTTGAGGATCTAATTATATCCTTCATATATATCCAGGGAGCCCTGCTTTAGAGCTTGGTCTCTCATCTGCAGTTGCTCTTGTTACCGCGCAAACAATCATCAACACCTTAGCAGGATGTGTTTGTTGCAAGAAATATACACATCCATCTGATTCGAATTGGACAATAGGGTTAATCTCTTTTATTTCTTCATGGTAAGTCTTCAACTATATAATTTGACTTCATCTTTTATTATATCATATGGTTGAGCACAAGGTCAAATGTTAGCCCAAAGTATCCGTGGTTATCTTTAGATTCTAAAGTTTAGTTAGATATTCAGAAAATGAGTATACAATTGCAACATTCGAAGAATAAAGGGGCTCTCATAGCTGTCGCCTATGATTTGCATTAGTATTATAGATTGGTTTACGTAGGATACTGTAACACCTCAAACATAATCCCACATTTAGAAGTCAAAAAGTGTGAGAATGAATTATTAGAGTTGAGGATTACTACTTGACAACTTGGACTTAAGTATTTTGAGCGGTTGTCAATAGATTTACTCAAGTCTGAATCCTATCCTTGCCAGACCAGCTTTCCTCGGTGACAGTCCAACGACCTAAGGCCAGGATGTTACTGAAACAAGGAAGTTGGAGTTTTGAATACCAACAAACTCGAAGAGATTTTTGTAAACAGTTCCACCTAATCCAATGTCGTCAGGTGACTGCAGATTGAATGAATGAGACCCATTTGTTTGATCAAGCTTGTTGAGATCTTAGGTGGGACTGATGCATCCCGGAGCTTACTTAAGCAATTCAGTTGCAATTCAGACCCATTAGAGAATGTGGTTGAATTGTTCTAGAATTTCCCTTAGCTCCATGAAAATTCTCTTGAAGTGATCTCATCTAGTGCATTTTTCATTCGAAGCTTACACATATGATGCAGTGAATAATCCTTTTTTCCATGAAAGAAAATGCGATGTTGTCTCGAAAATGGGTGAACCAACATCTTGCTCTTCGATGCAAGGGGTGAGATAAAAGAAACATATCAAGGCAACATGTCGAACACATTTTCAATATCTTCTGATAAGATAGAAATTGCAAGTTCATGTCAGCATTGCATGAGGGTTTGACAAGGTGGAAAACCTGTATGCTTACTATCCATTGTGATTTAGATCTGTATGTTTACTTACCATGACTACTGTTTAAACAAATCATCATTTTAAATAGACTGCCACCCATAAGTTAATATTTTGTTTGTATCTGACCAGTTCATTTGTGTTTTGGATGCAGGGTGACGTTCATAATAGCATTTCTCATGCTTTTAGCAGGTGCAGCTCTAAACGATTAGCACAATGAGAGGAAAATGTACTTCGACTACTGCTATGTTGTAAAGCCAGGGGTTTTCAGCGGCGGAGCCATCTTGTCCTTTGCGAGCGTAGCACTGTTTGGTTGCAGGGTTGGGCAGGGTTGGGTTGGGTTGGGTGTGAATAGTAAACTATGAGGAGGATTGGGATGTTTGGAAAGAGGGGTACCCCGGGTTGGGCCAACCCAACCCTGCCCAACCCTGCAACCAAACGGATCCTAGGGGTTCGTTTGGTTGCAGGGTTGGGTTCGTCTACTACCTCGCTTTATCCTCATTCACAGCAGCTTGTCCATCGCAGTCTAACCAGGGGATCGCTTTGGGGCGAGCACAAATTCCTCTGCAGAGCACACTGCCTGTCTTTGTGCATGAAGACACGTATCTAAGGCAGCAATTCCCTTGATGCATCTTCTAAGCGTTCAACATCGAGATCATCCACGATTGAAATGTCAGATGTAAGTAATGTTTGCTGACAACAACAGTGTGATTTCTAGTTGGTGTTCGTGGACCTTTATAGCTGAAATGTTTGCCTTGTGATTCTAATCGAGACGAGAGTCTAATGCAGCAAAATGTTTTTTTTCTTCTGCCCGACTGTCTGTCTGGGAAGGAAAAGAACTTAGTTGGGAGATGAACAACTGATTTGCCAATTTTGCCAAATACCGGTGTAGACACAACAAATCATTTGTCTAATAACGACAAAAAGCATATCAGTATAGTATGAGTATTAATACGTGCAGACGTTAATTACTTTTTAGTCCCTTGATTGTTGTTTATACTAGTTTGACTTGGCCTTAAAAGCAGGGGCATAAGTGTCAAATGAGATGTTTAATAAGGGTTGTTGTGTAATAGCAAAATAGTTATGGGTGAAAGTGTTATTGACCGTTTTAAATGACACATGTGTATACATCTCTAATTTTAAATGGTAATAAAAAGATGAAAATGAAAATAATTTATGCCATGATAATTGAAAAGGTTCCTTCAATTACTATCGACTTTGAGTAAAATTATATTGGTAATTGGGCATACTCTTTGTTTTTTTAGAGTCTTTCTTAGTAGAAAAAGTCAAATGGCTACTTTTGCATACCATTAATTTTTCTTAGAAGGCCAAATATTTAAGAAATCAAGAAAATGCCATAGTAAGAGTCGAATCTTATTGTAAGAGAGGGTTCAAGTAAAAAATATCTTTCAAACAATTATATTATGTATTTTTTTGGATGAAGTTTTATGGTGAAGCTCGTCATCTAAGTGCATTTTGTTATTAAGAAATGTCAAGAAATGTGGAAGAAATTTTTTATTTACCCCCAGGAACATTGAACTATATTTTCTTATTATGCTAAATATTTATATTTATTATCTTCATCTACAAGCATGCCCATTCCTTTTTTTAATCCTTTTTCATTGAAAATATTGCTCTTAAATCATTTAGCATAACTTTATAAATCTAGGTCAAAATAAAAAAGGAGCCGTTTCAGATTCTTTCATTTGTTAGGAATTGAAACAATACTTTAAAATCATTTATATTTTTTTCCATTATTCGAATTCAGTGCTTGTCATTTTTTATTTTACAGAAAATATTAGTAAAAGATGTTATAATAGACGTGTGAATCTATCACAAATTATCTACGAGTGGTCGGAGAGGGGTAAAAGGTGGGTCGTTTTGAGTTATGCATCTTTCTCTATGTTCTTCGATGAATTAACATATAGTACAAAGGTGCTCTTCGATGATGTAAAGACGAATCTTTCTTCCACAATCACTTGCATAAGTTCGATCGTGTGACTAGTGTACCTAGAAAGAATATAGAGAAGTCGAAATCGAGGCACCTCTGGACTACTCCCTTGTATATCAATTTGCTTTGCTATTTTAATATAAAATTTTCAAAATAGTTTTAAGATGATTAAAATTTTGCTAAAGGTTTCTACAATACAATTAAAAGGTTTTTATAATTTTTTAAGGAGTGGAATACAAGTTTTTTGTTTTCATTTAAATTTATAAGATTTTTATGATGACATTAAAAAAACTCAAACTTTTGGGCTTGACCATTTGAAATTTAATAATATCCATTCTACAATGACTTGTAAGAATTTTTTCAATCTATAACATTATTTTGTTTGTGTTAATCTTTGTAGTATCATAATATTTTTGCTATTATTCATATTGATTTCGTCAATATCTGCACCTGTATTCATATTAGAAAATGGATCATGATATAAAAATATCAAAATCGGTATTTGCATGTTCGACAAAAAATATCAAAATTATGATTCTATCAGCAAAAGTTTACTGCAAATTAAACTCATTTTTCATTCCCTTCGAGCAAAAAAAACAAGTATGAGTTTTAACTTCCTAAAATCAGGTGAGTGTGCGCGGGAGCCATGCATTCCTATTACATACATGTACATATGTATAATGGAGAGATTTTACATATTCCATACTTTTGACTGCAAATTCCTAAAACAAAAACAAGATGAGCATCCACACCATTTATGAATCAGTAGATACCTGCTGGATGACAGAATCAAGAAATATATAAGAAAAAGTAAAGAGATTTTACACTTGTGCTTTGCCTTTTTTGCAATAACACTTTACCCACGCATTCTTACAAGACAACACTGAGAAGTTTCTAGAATACAGTTGCACGAGTCTTATTGCAAAAAAGATAGGCATAAGTGTATTTGTAGAAGTTTGAAGCATCACAAGTGTAGAACTCCCAAAAAAAATAAATTACTTTTCAAGGGGCATCATATCCACTACCTTAAAACAAATTTATTCAATTTCACAAAACCGTCCACTATCCTTGGGCAAGATCTTTGGACGCGAAAACAACACAGAAAAATCATGAGCAATGAGTGTACAACTATACCATCTGGGGGTAACAATTTGTTACAAAAACGCCCTCTAGCTTAATTTGGATTCCTCTTTCAGAATTTCTCCAGCAGAGTGCAACTTACTGGTACCTGTGAGGATAACAAATAAAAGGATTTTATTCAAGCATCTGATAACCCCGCATGTAATTCACAAACAATGTTCTCATGACTTGCATGTAATCCTTCTCCCCCTTACGATTCACATTTGTGTCGCACGCAGACGAGCAATTACTGGGTTGTAAAATGGCTATAATCCTGGTATATTGTGTGCTTTATATGGCAACATATGTATTATAACATTACTCCAAGCCAAGTAACATCAAGGCACTATCCCTTCAACATCTGACTTGTTGTCTGGCCTTAGTGCGAAAGCATCCACGTGGTTAGTACATTACTTGCAATGGTAAGCATTTCGCCTGCAAGAGATTAGAAACTAAAATGAATGACGAGTATTTTGATGGATAGCAACACATCTTGTAAGAAGAATCGCATCTGAAACCTAGTTCAATTGTTGAGATTTTGCTAACCAGGATTGACAAGCCCTCAGACTGCCCGCTGCTTATTCACCAGCTACAAAGATGGGCATTCCCCTGTTAAAAACTAGCGTCAGGTACCTCGATTCATGTCAAATTGTATATTTAAATGCTTGAGTTCTTTCCACCACTAAAAATATAATGATGGTTACCACAATATTGGCAAAACTCTGCTTACCACAGTGTCCATTTACGCAGAAGCATGTACAGAACACAGAGAGAGAGAGAGAGCAATTCAAATAGAGAAGAATGTTTTTGGAAGGTGTTGTAAATTTAAATTACACTTGGCCACCCATTAAATCATACTTCTACAAAAAAAATGATTAGAAGAAGTAAACTACCCAACTTACCATCCCCCATGGCGAGAAAAGTAGTCGCAATCTAAGGACACTGCAAGAGCAACAGCTACAGCTCTTTCCGAGAGATTCAGAGGTCGGTAAGTTTCTAGTTCTTCAATCTGATTGATTAAAAGATGTGAAAAAATCAGAACAAAAGAACATATGAAATACAACAGCAAATACAGAGTAGGAAAACGACATTCTCAGCTTCTGAATGCATCTGAACAGAAGAGGATTTCCCAAAGCGAATGACGTACTGACCAGCATCAGTAAACAGCTGAACATTTGACAATATAAACGAAATAAGATTGAGGTATCACAAAAAATGCATGAAATAAATAGGACAAATCTCGGTCTTGTTCTCAGTTATGTATATGCATGTGTCGGAATCCTCCAATTTAATACCACAATTGGCATAAATAAGAATCTCAAAGGGCATAAGTGGAACATTCCTTACCCTCGTGAAAGTAGAAAACCGAAATTCATAACATATAGAAAATTTTGTAAGAAACTTTAGTCAGTGTGAAATTGAATATTCTTTAATACAGGCTGTAACATTACGGGACCTAGACCCGTGTTGGTTTTAGGGAAAACTTCCAAGATTCTTAAATCCCATGTGGTCAAAAGTAGTCCGCACCTTTCATTATAATCCACTCTTACTTTCTATAAAATTTTCATGTGCAACAACGGTTGGGTGTTGCGTATAGGAGCAGGAAATCAGGATGGATTGCATCATGAAGAAATTTGTTAAAGTAAGAGTATAGTAGCTTGTTAGGGGCATTTTTTATCTTTGTTGTATGTACCCACCTAACCCTACTTCTCCCTATATAATGAGAGTTGGTGTCTTTTTTCCTATATAACAATTAATTCCTTTCCACATAGTATCTAAGAGGAAGTCCCAGACTGGAGGAACCACCTCATTTCACAAAAAAAAGACTACCGTCTCATAGCAGCCCCGGAGTGCCGACACTGCACACTTCTCACCGCGGGTCAGCACCACTGCTGCACCACCGCCACACAATCAGTGTCTCCGTGTTGCCCAGCCAAGGTTGCAGCATCGCCCCCCTCATGTCGCCGCAGTCTCCATGTCATGTGCATCCTGCATGCCGTTTGTGTGTTGTTAACAAGCCGCATGGTTTTATCCTATGCAAGTCATTGTCGAGTGGTGATCAGGGATCGGTTTGGTAATGCCATGTTCTATGCACATTGATATATATTTGCCATGGTATTGCAATAGAAAATGTTTGTGAGCTCATCAAACATATAAATCAAAGTGACATCGCAGGTGATGGACACATGTAGCATGAAATGTTGGTCAAATCATCAAGCTGGACGATATTAACTATGCATGATGGTCACAGATCTTCCTAATATTAGTAAAAGAATAGAGGAAGCTACATCTTTTCATAGAATCAGAATGGAGAGAACAAGACAAGCATCTCATGCAGGAAAAGAACAATAACATGATCTGTGGCTGACTACTGAGTGGGGTCAGTTCACGAATTGCATATGAGGTGATCACTATGAGACAATATATGCTGTTTAGAATAACTAGAAGAAGTTATGTTCGTAGGATAAACATGTGAATCAGACCTATTATGACATTAATGCAGTTTGCAGCTTAAGTACGAGGGCAAGCCTCTTGCATAGTACTACTCGTAGCTGCAGGTTCTGAAAGCACAACTCCTTAAGACATGTCTATGCATGTGAGATGCAAAATGCAGCTCAAAAGGAGGTAGGAGTGACGCCTAGATTGGTTGGGTGCAACGCAAGATTATATAATGAAGAGCACCACATTCCTCGCCTCAATATCTCTCAACAGATAGAGCTATCATAGTTATAAACCGTAACCCCATACGAGCATTGCGAGGCTTCATTGCTTAGTCCATCACGTCTCCTTGATATAAAATGTTATGTCATGACAAAGTTCATTGCTTTTTATCTCCGCTAGTAGAGTCAGACTAATAAGATCCCTCACAATATATCGGTTGCGGCTTCTCCTATAACCCTCGTTTAAACAAACCATGAATTGACCTTATGTCACCACGACCCTAATGGCATGCTGAAATGTTATGCTCAGGCATCTTCCTTCTCGTTAATATACCACTTGAGACAACAACGATAGCTACCACATATACATCATCTTTCTATAATCATTTCATGGATACAAGCTCCCTCTGTTCATTCTGTTGAGTTCGAATGGTTAATAATTCTAATGCTTCTTGCCATAGCTTTGCAGATAAGAAGCACTTAGCTTTTCGCTTCCTCAATTGTCTCTCACTACCAATCTGGAGTATAGGGCATGTCAACTTGGTATTGCACCACCAAAGTTCTTTTCCTACATATAACCACCTGCATTTCGTCATCAGGTTTTGATCTTATTCACATGGATGAGTATTGAGTAGGATCATAATAAGAACCACGATCATCTCAATCATCTCTACAACTTAGCCATTATGAATGTATTACCCATCTATCATGAACTCTCCCGTTGAAGAATAAATCAGATGTTTGCTAAAAAAATTCAATTTGTTAATGGAATAATTAAATTGTTTGGTTGAGAGGACGGGATGAGGAGAAACCCTAGAAAATTGTGTGGGGGGGGGGGGGTGGGGGGTGGGGGGGGTAATTGTGGAGGCTCTCTTCAAATCAAACTCTCAAATTTTAGTTCATAACATGATCTGCCTTACAATAGATTAGCATGCTCTTTATATAAGAGGGATGGGATTACAAAAATAGAAACATAATAAAATTCAAATCCTAACTGACGTTAATTTGACTAACTAATTTACTCTGCTAAAAAGATTGAGACTACAATCAATCACAATTTATTTAACGTAAATAAAAACAGATGAATGAATAAAAGTGATAAATCAGGGACGGAAAACCATAATTTTGAAAATACTCAAATCCGCAATTTGCTTCAATTTAATTCGGCTTGCCAATTTGGGGATAATTGCATCAATTCTCCACCGCTTGAAAAAATCGTCTCCTAACGAATTGCGTGATCTTTAGGTTCAAAACTTGATGATTTATTTCCAGCTTTCTCGATCCCATGTTGAAAGAAGATATGTGGAGCAAACGGCAAAATCCAGATGTCCTCGATGTGGTGGTTTAAGCCATCAACTTCATGGCGGAAGAACATATGCGGTGCAAATGTTGGTGCTCACGCAGATGTCGTTCCCCTGATGTGGTGTTTGAAGAATTGGGGAAACTTCATCTCAGGTACCATGGAATTTAAAGGAGCCATAATGAGAGGAGATGTGGGTAATATACTAGACCATCTATGAGCCCTTATATAGGCAATTCTCATATTCCTAATCTTATTTGGAATTGATGGATGCATATTTCCTCTTTCCTCGTTCTTCTTTTTGTAATGCTTTTTCACTATAGGGCATCCTCAAAATTTTTCTCATCCTTTATTTACATAACAGTTTCACTAGCCTCCCTTTAAATTATCCTTTTCATAAAAAGATTTTGGAGGAGAGGCCTCCCTAAAATGTCCCCAAATTAAGCCTGTTGGAGTATAAGTTGTATGCGTCTGTGTTGTAGCAGGGTAAATGGATCCTGGAGGAGATCCATTTACCCCATCCAGTGTTTAGTCCCACATCGTCCAGTAGTGGGACTTGGAGGCTCTGGAGAGGCTATATAAGGAGCCCCAGACCTCCTGTATCCATTGAGAAAAAGCAATGAAGTATCCGCCCCTTTGAGGGTTTCTCCCGTGGTTTCATCCCGCTCCTCACGGAGTAGGGTTCCACGTAAAATCCCGTTCTTTTTGTTGTTTATCATTTTATCCATGTTATTGCTTCCGCTTCCAATTTCTAACATGGTATCAGAGCGGGTTCGATTTTGAGGTTTTTCATCATGTTCTTTATTTTGATTCGAGATCCGATTATTGGTTCGGTCTTGAAGATGAAATTTTTATGAAGTTATGTTCAAGATCTTTGCGCATCATGTTCAAGTTCTATTATCGGGTTTCTTGAAACCCTAAAATATTCGCCGCGAATCGCGGCTTTCCAGAATCTCCTCGCCTACAGATCTTCTCGTTTTTGGTTCTTGCTGCAAAGCATCTACAGGGACTCCTTCGTGAGCCCTAACTTCCCGGCAGATGGCACATCCTGCACGCATTCCAGAAGCGGCAGCATATCTTCTCCCCATGTCCAGGCGGAGGCATCGCGCGAGATCCAGGCGCGACACCCCAGAAACTCATCGACGCGACATTCCAGGCGGTGTTTCACGCCTAACTCGGAGGTGCGGCACCTCCTGTGGAGACGGTCTTCCACATCCAGGGATGCGTGCCTGGGATGCGACCTTGGAAGATGGGAGGGCATCAATGCACCTCTCCCAAGTGTTCTTCGCACGCAGGTTCATTTTCCCAACATGCAGGGCGGCAGGTTCATCATAAGGGCCCAGCCAGATCGATCTTCTTCACGCGGCGAGGAGCCCTCGCAAGGCAAAGCCCTTCCAGGCGGCGAGCCTCCTCATGCTCCCACGACGCCGCCGCCCTCGATTTCCTGTAAGGCCGCACCTTCCAGCACTTGCAAGGCAGAGCCCCACCACCCTCGATCTCCTTGCCCTAACCCAGCGGCGCCGCCATCAACCCAATGCGAGGCGGCGAGGTCCCATCGCCATGGAGCCCTGGCGTGCCCTGCTCCTCCACGCGTGGTCTTCTCTCCTCACGCGATCAAAGTCCCCTTTGGCGGCGCGTTGTGAGAAAAGGGTTTCCCTGTGGGGAACCCTAACGGGTGGGAGGTTTATTAGCTCACAGCCGAGAATTTCCAAAAAAAAAAAGAGAGAAAAGAAACGGAGGGTGGGGGTTGTGTTTCTAGGCCCAATGGGCTGAGTGGAGTTTTTTTTTAGGGTCTAAGAAAACTATGTTATCAGAGGCCCAACAAAAAAAATTGAAAAAAAAATTTGAAAAAAAAAGAAAAGGGCACGTATAACTCAAAAGCCGTACGCAATTAAGAAAAAAAGAAAAGAAAAGAAAGACGCGTACACCGAGAAAAAAAACCGTACGCAGTTTAAAAAAAATTGATTTGCAAAAGCCGAAAAAAATGAGTATAACGGCCTAAAAAAATTGACGGCTTAAAAAAAATGAAAAGCCGCAAGAAGTTTATTGAATGTTCATGTTTACCCCTATTCATCTTGTCTTCTCCCAACTTTGTCGATGACATTTTCCGACAAGTATGGGAGAAAGGGGAGTATATGTAGAGTCACATGTCTATTGAGATGATTCAGAAGTCAGATTCAGATGCAGATTTCCAGACCATTCAGATTCCAGACTCTGCGGTTGTTCAGACTCGACGATCATTGTTTCCGAGTCTCCAGTTTCAGACACGCACGAGTGTGCGGTCATTTTCAGATGAGCATATGTTGCCATCATTGTAAGAGGTCCCCATCATTCTTCTTGTTGTCAGGCCAGAGTTTTTATGTGAGCCATAGGGACTCCAGAGCAGAGGACCATTCCCTTGAGGGCAAGGGTTTTCATGTGGTATCATAGGTACACCAGAGCAGTGCACCATTCTCTGAGCCAGATGGGAGAGACTCAGTTCTCCGACGAGGAGACTTGTTCAGACTCCATTCTCCAGCGACCGTGGACTCCGACGAGGATTGCACAGCCACGGCCTTTTCTCAGTTCGGCCCTTTTCAGAGATGGAGCAGTTGTCCACATTATTGTGGCAGGCCAGAGTACTCCGACGAGGAGACTCATTTCCAGTTGCAGCGACTCTGACAGGCGCAGTTCAGAGCGCATGCTCTCTTACGAGGAGATTCAGTTGACTCACACTCCAGCCCGTTCGTCCTCCTCACCTGCACGGCATGAGAAGCAACGTCCTCGACTACAGCAATGTGCGTGTTGGGTTGATATTGTCCGTAGTGTCTTGTAGCGTTGAGTTGAGTTTCTTTCTGTTTGTCCAAGCTGAGCATTGCATGCTCCAGCTTGAGGGGGAGTGTTGGAGTATAAGTTGTATGCGTCTATGTGTTGTAGCAGGGTAAATGGATCCTGGAGGAGATCCATTTACCCCATCCAGTGTTTAGTCCCACATCGTCCAGTGGTGGGACTTGGAGGCTCTGGAGAGGCTATATAAGGAGCCCCAGACCTCCTGTATCCATTGAGAAAAAGCAATGAAGTATCCGCCCCTTTGAGGGCTTCTCCCGTGATTTCATCCCGCTCCTCACGGAGTAGGGTTCCACGTAAAATCCCGTTCTTCTTTTTGTTGTTTATCATTTTATCCATGTTATTGCTTCCGCTTCCGATTTTCAAACAAAGCCCTTTTGCCTTATTTTAAGGGATACATCTAGAGCAAAATTCCCCAAGCGATGGTATTTGTTTCTCTTTCGAGAGGAGCCCCCAACCCATCTTAGAGTTTCGATTCCCTTACTCAAGCCCAGATGATGGCGGTATCAGTTACTATTCGAGCAGCATGTCGGATGGTGGCGGACGGGTACCTTGATGGAGCGGGGATTATGTTGATCTATACGTTGGCGGTGGCTCGGATCCCAACTACCATAGTTGCAGCGCTGCCCGATTGCAAGTTTACGACGATGATGACGGTCGGTTGGGTAGAGGTTGTTGGCGATCGGGTGTTGTCATCAAGGTTCCGAAAGTCAGTATGCGGTATCCGTCGGTCAGGCGGTTTGAAGCAAGCAAGCAGGCAGGTGGAAATATATGCAGAAGTATATGCGGATTATATGGTTTCTATTATTTTAATATAAAAAATAATTAAAATTTAATAAAAAAATTCAAACATTAGATATTTATGTTTCAAAAAAATATAAAATGGAAGAAATAAGTATGAAGTGAAGACTTTTTTGTACAATGTGATTTCAACCAACTAACTAGGGGGAAATGACAAATTAAAAGTGATAGTAAATAAATTGTTGCGGATTTTTTGTGATTTTTAGATCCAATAAATCTGGAAACAAAGGACTATAACCACTTGATGCAGCTCAAAATGGAGAACGAACTAACTGTCCTGGATGTTCTTACTCTATAACGCATCATTAACGTTGGTCTGAATTTCCTAAAGAGGCCAAACATAAGCACTAAAGTGGACAGCAGGTAGAAGTTGAGGTGATGATCCCAGAAAATAAATAACAGCAGCAGTAAATGAAATAAACTTAGTTGAAATCAGATCAATACTCGCACCAGAAAGTACTTGAATTGTATATTAAATCATAGTCCATCCAGGGTTCAGAAAGTACTTGAATCGTATTAAATCATTACATAATATCCATAGATTTTTACCATGTAGCATTGACTTTCTATAAAAAAAAGCTACTTGTTAGCGGAGGAGCACACCCAAGGCGGAGGCGAAGGAGCCCTTGTTAGCGGAGGAGCACACTGGAGGCGAAGGAATATCAGTTGGCGGAGCACATCGGAATCGGAAGTGGAGGATCATTTGTTGGAGGCGCACACCGAAGGCGGAGGCGGAGAAGCACACGTTAGGCTTGGCTTCGTAGCGTAGAGGGTGGGCTAGGGATTCTGATGGGGCTTCAAAGCGTAGAGTGGGGGAGGGTGGGTATGGTTGGGGTTATCGGGTGGGTAAATTAGAGTTATCAGGTCGGGTATGATTGGGTTAGAGGCTACAACACCTCATCAAGCCCTATTACATATGTGGTCGCATATGCGGTTTACTTGAACCGAGTATGCATCCAGACCGCATAACCAACGCATATGTCTTATGCGGTGCGCTACAGGGTATGTGGCTGCATATGCGACTGCATATGCAGCCGCCTGAGCTGACTTTCTGAACATTGGTTGTCATCTCAAGTTGCAGTGAGGGCGTGGCTTTTTCAGCATTCGACGATGCTTGCGGCAAAGGATGTCGTAGGGTTGATGATGGAGTTCCCCTAAAGGTGTTGGATGTCGTGGGGATGATAGTTCGAGGGTAACAAGGGCAACAATGAGGCTGCTGGGATGCACCGATTGCGTGAGGGAGTTTGAAGGGGCGTTTGGATGGTAGAGGGTGGATGGTGCCGGGGTTGCAACAAGGATGGTGGTGGTGCGATTGAAGCCAACTGAGGTAGTGGCGTTGACACGAGAGCCTCCTAGACAACCACTTCGACAACGGCCAGATCGAGAAACCCCAAATCTATATTTGTTGGGCCTTAGTCAAATATGGGCTCTTTTTCTTCATATTTTTTATCCAGGATAGCAACTTCTACTGCTAAAAAATCGACAATTTTATATACTTCCTCTGTAGGATCTTTGTCGAAGATTGGTCTTGTACCTTCATTGTTTTGTTGTACAACAGTTGTATCGATAAAATCTTCTCCGGGACTGAAAATACATTCATTTTCTTGACCAAAATCAGGTTGCACAGAAGATGCGACGATCTGATTTTTGTTGTTGACGAAGGATTTTTTCTCGATTAACATGTCTAACTACCATTGAATTTTCATACTTTATAGGAAACAAGCTTGAACCTTTGTTGTCGTGAACACGATCCGTGAGAGACATGGCTCAAATCGAACTTCAAGCACCAATAATCGATAGGATCGTTGAACCGTAAGAACGATTTGGTAGCCATACTCAAATACAAAATGATGTAGAGAGAAGAAGATCGCGACGCGCTTCACATGGTTAAGAGAGGAACGAGATGAGAGGGAAAATCCTAGAAAATTGGGGGAGAAGGGGGATAATGGTGGAGGCTCTCTCCAAACCAAAACTCTCAAATTTTAATTCATAACATGATCCGCTTTACAGTAGACTACCATCCTCTCTATATAAGAGGGGTGGGATACAAAAATACAAACATAATAAAATCCAAATCCTAACTTGTCCTAATTGACTCCAATTAGACTCTAACTAATTTATTCTACTAAAAAAATTGAGAATACAATCAATCTCAATTTCTTTAATGTAAATAAAAATAGATGAATAAATAAAATTAATAAACTAAGAACGGAAAAGCGTAATTTTGAAAATTCCCAAATCAGCAATTTGCTTTGATTTGATTCGACCTGTCAATTTGAGGATAATTGCATCATATTTCTTATCTTCTTTTAGGATTGTTCATCATACCTTATGTTATAACAGAATGATATTGCAGAAAGCAAACTCCTCCATATACTTAATGTAACTAGGACTAGGCTTATATAGGTAAGTGTTTTGTCATCCATTGAAGAGTTAGAGCACTCACAACTTCTAGTCTCAGTCACCTTCCATATTCAACGATTGACAAGAAACTTCCTATTGGAGTTTTATATCACGACCATGTGATTTTTGTTATAGCCCCTCTTGATTTTGTTGACATTGCTTTTTTTGCATAATTTGGACCTAACGAGATACAAGGTTGCTCCATGGTTTTTGACAATATGTGTTCAAATTGGAAGAGAAGATGTGAACCACATGTTTTTCATGTGCCCAAAATGTAGTTGTGGTTTAGGGAGAGCTAGATATCGCATGGATAATGTGAAGGGTGCGCACACCTTTTGAATAAGCTTCAGATCTTGTGCAGTAGGAGGAAGGGAGCAAGTATACACTATACACGCATCGTCGAGAGCATGGCGATAAGGTTTGAAACTTAGGGAAATATTTTTTAGGGGTGAGAAGCGATAAATTGATGGGAGGGAAATTAAGGGGAAGGGATAAAGAGGAGCATGCCTAACCGCGTGAGGGGAGAAAATTAGGGAGAAGATTAGATTGGAGGATTTACGAGGAAAAAGAAAAATCAAGAATGAAGGGTAAAGTCAAAGTCTACTAATCTCATTCCATCTCCCCTATTACATAAGAGTAGATTGCTTTACATATGGAATTGATCTAATATAAGAAGCAGCCTTTCATCCAAAAGTCACATTTAAAACCAAAAGACACATCGAAAGATGGTGACTTATGGATTTTTACAATAATTACAATAAAATAAAATTTCAACAAAAAAATGGATATTTTGGGCCGCATCACATGAGATGGCCACGTGCGGTTCTTTTAGCTAGTCGAAGGGAAAGAAACACAATGATCATCACATGTGGAAGTATCGATATGAGAGTTCGGTGCACAGGCAATGTATGCGCCAAGGGTGCACTTGTATCATCTAAAGTTTGCAAAAGGTTGTGGTGTACGTATTTTTATGAATAAAATCTATTGTTGGATGACCATTCTATGGCTTCTCAAAAAATGGCTGCAGTAAATTGTGGATGGCTACTTTCTGACTATTCATCCTTCGTTTTTCAAAAATATTATCATCAAGATCCTACTTTCAGTTCAGAAAATGAGATATTATGTTGGAAGAACCACATTTCTAGCAGTTCTATATATATCCACATCAAGGTTTAAAAAAATTAAAAAACGGAACAAGGCGGTTTCCCTGAAATCGAGGTGAGGCGTAAGCCTCAGTTTATAAGGATAATTGCCTATAAAAACTAAAATAAAATATATACTAATGAAATTGTACATTTTCTGACTAACATATATCGCTATAATATATGATGAAATTATAAAAATAGGAACATCGAAAGAAAAGACATACACATGCATATGTTTTTTTACTGAATTTCCATCCAATCAAAGAATGAGTCTGTTGGTACTCCATTGAATTCTAACCATCTAATCCCGGTTGAAGAACAGTTGTATGAACCCCCTCCTGTCATACCATACCCCAACAAGACAGGGGTCTCGTTGTATGAACAGTTGTATGAACACGAAATTTTTTAAGTGTTTTATTTCTACTTGGATATATGGATCTTTTTGTATGGGAGTAGTATAAACTCCCCTTGAATTATATCATGTTTGTCCTTCTACATATATTACATAGCTCATTATGTGATCACTCCTTAAAAATAAGTTTAAGGGTAATTTTTCTATGATATTTATGGATTTGTATGTTTAAGGGTATAATGGTAAGAGTTTACTGATATAATTGGATAAGTTCAATGGTAAAAATGAACACGAAACTGGCTAAATTTAAGCATCCATCTTGTATAATTATATACTAAACAACTAGACCTTTATAAACACCTAAATTTGCCAATAGGATAAATGATTAAATAAAAATGGGATTTTTACACCCATAACCCTGAGTAATTTCGTAATAACATTCATAATCCTGCACATGGAAGGATATATCGATATCGATATCGTGTCGATATCGACATATCGGCGATATATCGCCGATATATCGCTATATCTAGGAATCTTTCTCAAGAAAATGCCTGAAATCGGATATGTCGATATATCGATTTCGATATCGGTCCCATGTCGATATCGATATATCGGCGATATATCGCCGATATATCGGGATACGACCTTCCATGATCCTGCATAATCGCGAATTACACAAGGAACCCCGAGTAATGCTTAACTCTTACATGGCATAGCCCTGTGTTATATTCCGTGTGAGCTACCCGTTACATTTGACGGTTTCCGTTAAAATTATAAGACTACCCCTAAAACTTATTCTTATTTGCATTAACATGCCATTGTTGAATCCATCGCAGTCCCCCCAGCTGAGTTCCTCTCAAAGCCCCCCCCCCCCCCCGACCCCCCATGCCGAGCTGCCCCGCCCTGCTCGAAGTCCCCTGCCATCAAGCTCCTCCTCGACGTGCCCCCACTCCGTCGAGCTCTCCTCGAAGAACCGCCTCCCGGCTCCCCCGCACCGATCTGCTTCGTTCCTGTTCAAGTCCTCCTCCCCTCGCCGAGCTCCTCCTCGAAAGCCCCCTCCTCACACGTCGAGCTCCTCTTCAATCCCCCCCTCCCCGTCAATGCTTTCAGGCCCCCTCCCCCGAGCAACATTCCTCCTCGAACCCCCCGCGGCCGAGCTTCCTCCACCACCACGCCAACTGATAGTCGAGGAGGACTCCATTGGAGAGGAGGGTGGTCGAGGAGGTTGAGGCTGTCTTGGAGGGGGGTGGGGGAGGCGACGATTGGCCTGGAGGGGAATGGGGGACGGCGGCTGCTGACCTGGAGGGAGGGGGATGGCGGGCCTAAAGGGAGGGGGTCGACGGGCCTGGAGGGGGTGGGGGTGACGGGCCTGGAGGGAGGGGGCGGTGGTGGTTAGCCTGGAGGGAGGGGCGGGTCTTGGAGGGAGGGAGCGGTGGTGGCTGGCCTAGAGGGAGCGAACGCTGGTGGTTGGCCTGGATGGAGGGGGCAGTGGCTGCCCACTCGACACAATAAATGGATCTCTCCTAAGTTCTAGCGAGATCTGGCAGCAGAGATCTTTGGGAGCGCTTACGAAGGACCCATCAATCCTTTGCATCAATCTGTTGTTCTGGACAAGATCTTCTGGACGACAACCAAACATCACGAACCTACAGTAGCGAGTGAGATCTATATAACGCCCTCAAAAACAGTGGACTCGACGTCGACCTGCTCTTTCTTGTGGTGAGTGACTTCCTCCAAGAACTCCATCTCGTCCAGGCAGAGGCGTGCCTTGCAGATTGGTAACCGACCGACGAAGGTGGCCTCGAGCTCCGATCGACTAGGGACCTGGGAATTCTCAAGCCCGTCAAGGAAGGAATGGATTTTCACTCGCAGGTTCTCATCTTCGGGGTCGACGTAGAGCTTGGAGCTCTTCGCATGCTGCCACAGAAGCTCCAAATGTTCTTCTCTGTTAGCATTGAGGTCGAGTTCGGATGAGGGCAGCAACTTCAGCAGCATGCAGTGCTCCTGGTGACGTTGCAGAAGCCAGAGATCTTTGTGTTGAGCAGCAATACCCACAAGCGGCTCGATTACTGGCAGTAGTCGAGGAGGGCCTTGGAGCGATGGAGCAAGGTATAGATCTCCTCGAAGAAGAGGGTCGAAGAATCATAGAAGGCCATAGGTGGGTTCTACTTGAGGAAGTCGAAAAGAGAGTGGAGTGCCCTGACCTTCCTAGCGAGGAAGCAAAAATTGCGATGCTGGAGGATGGCAGGCCAGGGAGGGAAGGGAACATTGTTATGTGTTTTTAAAAAAGTTTGAAGTCAACTTGCAGAGTTGACATGTTCTCCTCCTTGATTTACCGAGTAGATGAATTACGGTTGTATCTTTTGTTATTTTTGACTTGGGCATACGCTTTTTATTTTTCTCAGTCAGATTTGACCACGCGACGAGACGAGAGGGGGGAGTAGGGGCAGTGGTTGGCCTGGAGGGAGCAGGCGGCGGTCCTAGAGGGGGGCGACGGACATGGAGGGGAGTATAGGCAGGGTGAGACGGCGGGCCTGGAAGGCGGGGGGAGGCGGCAGGCGGCATGCCTGGAAGGGGGGAGGCGGCGATGGCTGGAGGGAGGGGGTGGCAAGCCTGGAGGGAGGGGACGTCGGTGGCTGGAGGAGGGAGGGGGTGGTGGGCTTAGAGGGAGGGGGTAGATGGCAATGGGAGGGGGTTTTTTATTTTTATTTTTTATTTTTGAATTGTTTAGTAGCCATTAGATAGTCCATGGGTTAGATTAACCCAATGATATGGTTGGGTTAACTGTAAAATTAATGGAGGGTTATAGGTGTGAGACGGAGGGATTATCCAGGGTTTCTCGTGTAATTCACGATTATGCGGGGTTATGATTGTAATTATGAAATTACTCAGGGTTATGGATGTAAATATCCCTAAAAAATACTAAGAAGATCAAAAACCGCCTCCATGACCGCCTCGCCTCCGCCTCAACCGCCTCGAGCAACTGAGGCGGTCGTTCAGAGGCATTTTTGAGCCTCCTCGCCTCGAGGCGTACGCCTCGTGCGCCTCGAGGCGCATTTTGTTAAACCATGATCCACATCATGGACGTGCATACATCTATGTTTGTTGAGAGAGATATTTGTATATCGTTGTTTTATGTAATTTCCTTTTTTTATGTCTCTAGTATGATATTTTTCCCTATGTATATAAAAGAATCCTTGGGCCACATGAATAAACAAGTTATTTTCTTTCCACATGGAATAAGAGCGATGGTTCTAGATCGAAGCATGCGCCATAATTCCTCCACCACTCGTCGAACACCTTTCTCTTCTTGCACATAGCGTACCATCGCTACTACATGTGGCCTCTTGCGCCCCCTACTGTCGCCACTAGTAATTGCGCAGCATTGCTCCCAACGACAGCCACTAGTAGTTGTGCGGCACCACCACTGCCCCCAGGGTCCCCAATAGGGCTGATGTTGCCCTCTAGGGCTCAGTGGCACCGCCTCCAGGCCCTCCACTACCGAGGGCTCTTTCTCGGGACCCCAACGGCAGCCCCATCGTTGCCTAGGGTTTTGCCTCCACTTCTCGGTGCCTTTTCAACGTCTATGGACTGTTTACGGTCTGATTTTGGTGGGAAAAGGGTGATTTCAGACCAATAACTCACATCTCTAACCCTAGCACAGTCCCAGATTTAAGGGGTATGGTTATGGTATGAGTCTGCACCCACAACTAATTCCCATAAGATTGTTTAGACACCCTCGGATCAATCTACAACCCCCTGTCACATCTGTTCCCAGACTCTGTATTATCGATGTTAAAAATCAAAAGTGACTTCTCATCTGGTGCCTTCAACGGCCCGCTGCCCATCGTGAATGGATGGGACCAATTACGAGTTATAGTCCATACAGTTTATGACCTTGATGTAGTGAAATAACAAGGAGTACATTCTGATGAAGGCCAAGGCCGACAGATAAGACGAGGAAAGTTGTTTTATGAAAGCAGGATGGCGTGTACGCATGAGTATAACTCTCTGGGCTCCTACCACAGAGATGGCCAATGATATTTTGCATCAACCCAGTGCCAATGTAATGTGGGATATTCTTACCGACACCTATGGCCATGCGAAGAATAAGACTAAGTTCATGCAGTTACATTATGACATTTTCACAGCAAGATAGAGTGGTCGCCATACGCACTTCATCTACTCTTCACTTTGGGGCATATGTTCGAAAAGCTACATAGTTTCATATCTGGTGATTACATCTACAAAGCAACAGATGGCGTACAAGAGCTGGAGTTTTTCTGACGGATCTTGATCTTGAGTATGATGCAGTATTATCAGCTCCTCACGGGTGCATTTATACTTCCAATGGAAGAGGCTTATACCCATCTTAATACGATCACGATCTCATCTACTCATATTACTCGTGCCTCTTCAGCAATGGTCGCATCGCACGGTAGAGTATGTCCATATCAGTTCAGACAATGTGATACACGTGGCAGAAGAAGTGGACATCAGTGTGGGCCACACACTTACTGTTATCAGCATGGTCATCTGCAGGAGACCTTACATGAAGTATGGTTGTGTGGCCCACGGGCATATTGGGAGGTTATGTGAGACAATTAGTGGCATCCTGCCATAGATGATGAGATGGTCGTGCTACAGTCAAGTGACACATGGAGCGTAGTCACTGCCCTTATATTGACTTCTATTTTTTGCTGGAAGTAGGTGTTTACAATGAAGCACCATGCAGGTGGCATTACTGATTGCTATCATGATACATTCTCTCATGTGGCACGTTATTATACTCTTTCGATCCTTCTCTCAATTGCAGCGGTACGGGACTGGTCCTTATCGCAGCTTGATGCCAAGAATGCCTTTTTATATGGTGATATACATGAGGAAGTCTAAATGTAACAACCATACGGGTTCACTGTTGGGGGAAGTGCCAGAAGGTTTGTAAACTTCATAAGGCCATCTACGACCTAAAATAAAGTCCCAGAGTATGGTTCCAAAAGCTTTCGGACTTGATAGAGCAACAATGCTTAACGAGATCGACTGCAGATCATTCACTGTTTTTCCAGAGGACTCAAGGAGGTATCATTGTTATACTGATCTATGTTTATGATCATTTTTACATGAGATGATGTGCAAGATATTAGTTCGACTACGGAGTTCTTTGGACAGCAATTTGTCACTAAGGACCTTCGTGATTTACGATACTTCCTAGGGCTTGAGTTCATCAAGAACTAGCAGAGTCTTGTGATGACCCAGAGGAAGTATGTTGTTGATCTCCTCTTAGAGACAGGCATGATGAATTGTAGTTCTGCCACTACTCTCATGGATCTCAACATGAAGCTATATGATGATAATGATGATGATACAAAGGAGGTGGACAAGAGAAAATACATGGAGCTCGTTGGGAAGCTCCTCTATATGACCATTAACAGGCCAGGCATCTCCTCTGATATGAGAAAAAATTAGCCAGATTATGGAGTAACCACAATATGCACATATGGATACAGTTCACATGATTATGAGGTATCTAAAGTCCTCTTCAAGTACTGAATTGCTCTTTAGTAGAGGGATATCACTTGCCATCATAGCATATGTGCAAATGCAGACTATGCAGGATGCCCTAAGGATAAGAAACCAACATCTAGCTTTACAGTATTCATATGGATCTCTTTGGTGTCATAGAAGAGCAAGAAGTAGATTGTGGTTGTCAGATCTATTGCTGAGTCAGAATATAGAGCCATAGCGCAGGGAAGCACTGAGATAATGTGGTTCAGGACAGATTGTTCTGACTGACCTAGCTATTGAAGCACCTCTTCCCATGCATCTACAATGCAACAACCAGGCCGCTTCTTTTCGTTGTCAACAATCCTACCTTCCATGAAAGGACCAAGCACGTTGAGGTAGATTGTGACTATACATGTGACATGACTCAGACGGGTTTTATCTCTACTTTCGACGTCAACTCAAGGGAATAGACAACATATGTTTTCACTAAGGCTCTAGCCATAGGACCATTTCAGAGTATTATTTCAAACTGAGCATGATTGATATCTATGCTCCATCTTGAGCGGGAGTGTTAAGAGATATATTTATCTTTCTCATTTTTGTGTATTTTCCTTTTCTTATGTCTCCAGTGTAATTTGCACACGAGGGTTTCTCCTCTATATATAAGATAACCTTTGGGCCTCATGAATAAACAAGTTACCATTCTCTTTCCACAATACTATATAACTTACAACACAAAAAATGAGATTGTGAGCACAACTTTAGAGGACTAATGTCAAAAAATGAATAAAAAACCCTGCATCAAAGCAGCAGCAGCAGTGATATCACCACTGCATCAAATATGTCAGGGGAAAGAAAACTCTCATTAAAAAGCCCAAAAGTACACAGCGGAAACATAGAAATTTTGTAAGATAATGAAGCATGATGAAATACAACCTCAAAACCAAAACCTCGCCAATCACGATTGATCTCAGCTAAGACCCTTTCCTCTTCATCCTTCAAAGTGAATGTCCAGTTCCAGAACCCTGGATTCTCAACTACTGCAAATTGCTTGTTCCTACATTTTTTTGTTAAACAAAAAGAGAGCTAATGAATTGGACAAAAAATGCTTTAATACGCAAGTTTCTGCTAATATTATCTAAAAGAACATGTCGCTTAGGAAATAGAAATCTGTTCATAATTTTTCCAACTAAAAAGCATATCATGACAAACAAAACATACAGAACTAAAACCAGGTAAAACTTCTAGAAGCAATGATCAGTTTTTTGTGAAGACTGACTGAGCCACAACACCCAGTTGCAGCCAAAAAAAAGATGTTAACCAGCCAATGCATGTGTTATCTTGGTACATCCACTAAAGCTCATGATGATTTACTGGTTGAGTATAACAAAGAGAGGCTCATGTGGGAGGAGCTCTGATAATGCAGGCTGTGAATGTCCAACTATGGAGTTTGTTACCAAAGATGGGATTGCATGCCCACAGGTTGAACCTAACAAAGAAAGGCTCATTGAAGGACCTCTAATAACACAATCTGTGAGGGTCCAACTGTGGAGTTCGTCCCGAAAGATGGGAGGGCATCAATGCCCCTTTGAAGACTATTGAAAGAATAAAAAATGCATACGATTATAGAGACCCTAGAGCTCTCTTATATAGGAGAAAACCTCAAGGTAAATTACATAAGTGGCACATGAAAGAAATATAAATAAGAAATAAATACAATGAGATACAAATATCTCAACACTCCCCCTCAAGCTGGAACATATATGTCTATCATGCTCAGCGTGTAACAACATCTCTGAAATGGACCACTAGCAAGAGCTTTTTTGAATATATCAGCAGTCTGATCTCCAGTAGAAACATGAGAGGTGGATATGAAATCATTCTGGATCATATCTCTGGTATAGTGGTAATCCACCTCTATATGCTCGGTCTGTTCATGGAATGCAGGATTATTGGCAATAAAAAGAGCCGCTTGGTTGTCGCATAGAAGCTGCATGGGAAGAGGTACCTCAACTGCAAGATCCAACAAGACCAATCTAACCCACATCATCTCTATGCTTCCCTGAGTCATGGCTCTGTACTCAGACTCTGCATTGGATCTAGCAACCAATGTAAGCTTCTTGTTTTTCCATGATACGAGTGAGCTCCCAACAAAAATAGCAAAATCAGAGGTAGACTTCATGTCTCTAGGGCATCCTGCATAATATGCATCTGCACACACTGTCACCTCAAGAGAAGTATCTCTGTTGAATATGCGACCAATACCTGGTGAAGTCTTCAAATATCTCAGAATCATATAAACGACATCCATATGAACCTTCCTGGGCTGCTCCAAGAACTGGCTCACCTTTCTTACAGCAAAAGATATGTTTGGCCTGGTGATAGTAGCATAGAGGAGCTTCCCAACAAGCTCCATGTATCTCCTCTTGTCTACCTCATCGGCGACATCATCATATAATCTCATACTTGGATCCATAGGGGTAGTAGCAGGCTTGCACCCTGTCATCCCTGTCTCAAGAAGAAGATCAGTCACAAACTTCCTCTAAGTCATCACATGACCATGCCGGTTCCTGACGAACTCTAATCCAAGGAAGTACCCAAGACTACCAAGATCCTTCATCACAAATCGTTGGCCTAGGAACACCTTGGCAACCTAAATGCCCTACTCATCATCACATGTGACAATAATATCATCAACATAAACCAGAATGGCAATTGTACCTCTTTGTGTCCTCTGAACAAAAAGCGAAATGATCCGCAGTAGACCGTGCAAACCCTTGTTGCTCTATCAACTCTGACAGCTTCTGATACCGAGCTCTCAGACTCTGCTTCAAACCGTAAATCGTCTTATGGAACCTACACACCTTCTGAGACTCTCCCTTAGTAGTAAACCATGGTAGTTGTTGCATATATACCTCCTCCTGTAGATCTCCATATAGAAACGCATTCTCCACATCAAGTTGGTAAAGAGGCTAGTCCCGAGATACAGCAACCGATAGAAGAATGCGCAATGTCGAATGTCTAGTCACTAGTGAGAAGGTATCCTGATAAACCACCCCATAAGTCTAGGTGAACCCCCGTGCTATAAGCCTTGTCTTGTAGCGGTCCACTGCCACCTGTTTGTTGCTTCACCATAAAGATCCATTTGCACCCCACAACAGAGGCACCTGGAGGAGCAAAAACAACACTCCAAGTACTACGAGACTACAAAGCGGGCATCTCCTCCTCCGTGGCAAGTCGCCAGCTACTATCATGTACGACCTTCCGGTATATTTGTGGGATAGTGATAGCAAAGAGTCCCACGACAAACCTCATATACTCCTCTGAAAGATGATCCAAGGAAACATGAGCAGCAAGAGGATAAGTAGCATAGTGACGGCACGACTTCCTCAAGGTAATAGGTACATCAAGATCATCGGCTTCTCTGTTATCTGGTATCAACTCCACATGTACAGTATCCTATGGTACAAGCATATCACCAGTGCCATTAGTATAAATAATGTGTTCAGTAGAGGACCTGTGAATGTAAAACCGTGGCAGGAACTGTGTCAGGGTAGACGGAGGTGAAGGTGGTGGAGGAGGTGATGGTGGAGATGACAGAGATGGTGGAACAAAGACATCATCTAGAGAGTCGGAGTTAGATAACATGTCACTTATAGGAGAAAATACATGATAGAATCAAATAATGTGACATAAACACTCATATAATACTTTCTCCCTACAGGATCAAAACATCTATACCCTTTTTGAGTACGAGAATAGCCAACGAACACACATTTGACAGCTCTTGGAGAGGGCTTTGTCACGACCAAGAGTAAAATAGTGGACAAATGTCACAGACCCAAAGACCTTGGGAGTAAGGGAGAATAGGTCCTTCTCGAGAAATGCAATAAAAAAATGAATATTTTCTCCAAGGACCATGGAAGGCATGTGGTTCACTAAGTAACATGCAGTAAGGACTGCATCACCCAGAATGAATGAGGAGCTCAACTCTGAATCAAAAGAGTCCCCGTGACATCAAGAAGGAAACGGTGTTTGCATTCAGCAACACCATTCTACTGCGAAGTGTAAGCACAAGAAGTCTGATGAATAATACCAAGAGTTCTGAGAAAGTCATGCAGTTGTAAAGTGAAAAATTCCAAGGCATTATTAGTGCGAATAAACTTCACATTGGTAGAAAAAATGTTCTTAATTTCAATAGGAAACGATTTGATGACATGACCAACTTCGGACTTATTCTTTAACAAGAAAACTCAAGATAATCTAGAAAACCATCCACATCAACCATATAGAACATATGTCCCAGATGATCGGGAACACGACTAGGACCCCAGATGTCAAAATGAAACAACTCGAACGACTGACTACTGTAACGGCTCTGGCGACTCGGCAAAGATGAACAATTGTGCCCAAGTTGACATGCCTCACACTCCAAGGTGTTACGAGTAGAGATCTGAGGGAGAACATAACACAACTTCTGCAGAGGAAGGTGTCCAAAGCATAGATGCCACATGAAAGGAGAAACTAATCCAGAAGGACTGGTAGCAGCACCAGCACATGAAGGTTGGATCAGTCTGTAAAGTCCTCTCTACTCACGGTCACATCCAATCACTCTGCCCGTGAGTATGTCCTGAAACACAAGAGAATATGGGTCAAATATGGCACGGCAATGTAAATCTTTAGTAATCTAACTAATAGACAAAAGATTCATCTGAAATGCAGGAGCATGTAAGACATTCTACAGGCGCATCGCTGGGGCTAGGACAATCTCCCCCTGACTAGCAATGGGTAGATGAACCCCATTTGCAATCACCACTGATCTATCAGGAGGGATGTATCTGTAAGAACTAAACTGAGTTCGATCATACATACGATGAGATGCTCCAGAGTCCATGATCCAATCAATCAAATATGAATGACTACAACTGGAAAGTGCAAAAGCAATACCTGACGAACTTGCAGAAGCTCTGGCAACAATTGCAACATCTAAAGATCCTGCAGATGGGGTGGACGACGTAGTCATCATCTCTCTCAATCTAGAGATAATATCCTTAAGCCTCGCATCATGAGGAGCCGGAGTAGTCTTTGCCTGCTCAGCTACCCTGGCAGATGCATGATACCCATGCTTCAGATAACATGACTCCTCCAAATAACCTGGACGGTGGCAGTGTGAGCATGGGCCACGCTGACGTCCTCTTCCTCGACCACGAGATCCTCACCCGCGAAACTGTGAAGTACCCTCTCTACCGCGAGAAGCTGCCATTGCAGAGGGAGTTTGGGCTATGGTAGTAGACGAAGTAGTGATTCTGCTCAGCCTCTTGTAAACCTCCTCCATTGGTGGTATCATCTCTCCAGTAAGCAGTTAGAGTATGTGTTGCATCGTACTCAGAGTCAAGGGATGACGGTAAGACCTCTATCATACTGGCATTTCGATATGCCTGTTGCTCAGTGCTGGTAGTAATGGGCATAAAGCTATGGAGTCGCTCAAACATGCCTCGAAGATGCGAGAAGTGGCCACGAAGAGGTCGACCATTCTGCTTGGTCGAAACTATGCCATACTGCAACTGAAGGATCTTGCTCTCATTCTTGGCTTGCCCATATGTGTCAGAGAAGATGTATCATGTCCCACATAGCCTTAGTTGTGGGTTGATTGACGATGTCGTTGGCTACCTCCGTGGTGAGCGTCCCGGAGAGCCAAATCTGTGCATAGTCATCATCTTGCTTCCAAGAAGCATTAGCCACAATCTTGGCCGTCTGCTCGGAATCAGTCAAAATGTGCTCCTTGTTATGGCAATGCATAAAGGTGCGAAATTGCATGGATCACAACTGGTAATTGGTCCCATCCATCTTTACGATGGGAGTCGGGCCATTGAAGGCACCGGACGATGAAAATACGTCACCCTTGTTCTCTGACATGATCAAAAAATACCGAAGATCCGGAACAAACTGGGAAGTAGACTACTCTGAGCGAGTCTACACGATCATATGGAGGAGTGGTTGTATGTGTAGACTCATACAACCATTCTCTTCAATCCTTATTGTAGTCTAGAGCCGGAAAACGTGATTTATGTGTCTGAAATCATGCTTCCTGGTCGAAATCAGATCGTAGGCTGTACAGAAATCAGCCTTGCGACCTGCAGACGAAGACTTGGAGGTCGGAGAGGCGTCGCAGCGATGGGGCAAGAGGCCCGTAAGGATGCGGTGCGTTGCAGGTGGCTCGCACGGGCGGCAGGCAACAGCCAGCGGGGGTGCAATTGGCCTGCGAAGGTGCAGGCGGCGACCGGCTTGTGTGCAGGTGGCATGGGGGTGTAGGGTTAGGGTTTTGACGGGATACCGGAACCCCGCTCTAGGACTGTTGCTCCGATATCATGTAGGAAGAATAGAGAATGCATACGATTATAGAGACCGTGGTGCTCTCTTATATAGGAGCAAAGCTCAGGGTAAATTACATAAGCGGCACATGAGAGAAATAAAAATAAGAAATAAATACAATGAGATACAAATATCTCAACAAAGACAACCCCTCAGACTGAACTTCAGAGGAGTTTATGCAGACACAAGTTCATTGGGAATCACATGTGGAGAAAAGATGACAAAATCGAATTTCAGTGCACATGAATTGGGAGAAGGTGTAACAGAGACCCAAAGGCAAAAAAACACAAATCAATATCAAGAGGTGTTGGTAAAATGATAGGGGAAACCATTGAGATGGTGCAAAAAAAAGGTGGCACCAAAGCAGCATGTGGACAAATAAAAATCGATCATGCCAAGGTGTCCACTAGAGATCTCAACATTTTTCTTAGTAAATAGCTCTTAGTGTCATTGAAAAGATCCAGTCACTTCTTACTAAGCTAACATTACAGAATGCCACTCAGGAGATATGGTACACGGATGGCATTATTACCCCAGATATAGATCATAAATTCGTTTCCAAAGATGCCATCTTCTGTGAACGACACCAATTTCCTACACATGAAACAAGTATACATCTCACGGGTTTAACATTTAGAGAAACATAAAAGTCGAAAAAAATACAAACACAACATATCCAAACATACCTTACCATCTACTTCAGCATATATACTGCTATTTATCCACCAAAAAGGGCGGCGAATCTAAGATGAAAAATGATGGAACAAAACAGTCATGTCTCTAAGATGGGTAAAAAGTTCAGGACTTTAATATCGGAGGTAAATCTTACCTTAAATATCTCATTACCAAATGGATCAATTACATGAGCAGTGAAAGGTCTTCTTGTCCGAAGCAACTGCAAGTAGAATGCAAGCATAACCACAAATAAGTGACCAGAAGAATATTTGAAATGCGGAAAAAAAATAAAGACATGCAGTGGATGCGATGAGGCACCCAAGATGCAATATTGCATTATTTCAGACTACAACAAAACAGATATGACCAAAAAAATAAAATCGAGAGTAACTGGAATAAGGAGTTATAAAGATGAAAATAGAAGTTTGCAGATGTCAGAACACAGATGCATGTAACAAATGTAAGAAAAACAACATGAAAATGCGAAGAAACATCAAAACGAAAAAACCACAACAATGGGATTAAAATAATCTGCGGATCTCTACTTACTATATAGGGACCAACTGATCCTGTGGCTGATGTAGCATTAGAGAGAAAACAAGACTCGTTATTTCTAAAAAAATATGCAAATCACAAGTGTGCTTATATGTATATATATGTGTGTGTATGCATGTATATGTACATATATTAGTGTTTAATGAAGCTACCTCAGGGCAGAGCCAACTTATCTATCCCTATTCTTATTTTTCTTATTTCTAAAGGCATTTTCTAAAAGCACCTGATGAGATCTAAATAACTATATGATACCATGTTCACATTCAAATTTCAACTCAAATTAAAAACTTTTATTTCATCCATCAAGACCATCAAATTTCAACGGTTTCAGAATTGACGGAATTGACCCCTTATAGAAACTACCAAAAAAAAGAATTGACCCCCTTATTGATGGACATGTTAGGAATGATTGTTTTTCACAAAATTTGAACGACAACATGTTGTCATCGAGTGGACAAAATCCCCCCAGATATTTTCAGAGGGTTTAATGGGGCTACTCCAGGGGAGATCCAAGTTGATTACCCCATCCTTTTTTTTCTTATTTATTAAGGTATTCTCTGAAAACACCTAGGGGGATTTAGATCACTATATGACATCATGTTCTCGTTCAAATTTTGACTCGATTCGAGACTCATATCCCATCCATCAAGCATGACACTTTTTAATCGTCTCAGAATTCCTGAAATTGGCCCCTTATAAATGGACGCAAGGTTTTAAAAAGCATGAGGCTATCGAGGCGTTTTTCCAGTATTGCTTCGAGGCGTAAGCCTCACTCGTGAAAGAAATTTTTTCATAAAACATAATAATTAATCGTAATTACAATTTTTAAATTCTAAAAATTAAATAGTTATGATTAAATACATAACTTAATGACATTTCGAGGCTAACATCATGGTTTAAACATCCAAGTTGTTATATAACTCTCTTTTTGTGGACTCAAAATCAGTAAGGAGTCAAGTAAATATGGATATGCATGCACAATAATGGGTAACTCTCTGTAAAATTTAAAGTTTTGAATAAAATTTAACTAAAAGGACTAGATGTAACACACCATTTTCAAAATTACGTGAGATATGTATGCCATTCAATTGAGAAGGATAATAGAGTAAGCAGTAAACCAGTGATCACTTTTTACTTTATCGTAAGGATTGGGGGGTAAAATACCTGAATATTGCATGTTATGATCATTTTTGTTGTTACATACTTTGATGTGTATTAATTTAGTCCCGATTGAATAGAAGAAAAGATGAGACATGTTTACAAAAATATATTTTTCTAAATTCGGGTCAAAGTAGGGGACTTGCATCCAAACATTTTAATAATGAAAACATTTATGCTTGATTTATACTAAAGAGCATAGGCACTAAATTTAAGGACTCAAGACTCAATTTTTTGTTCATATTGATTTATAAAGAACATGCATAACAAAGTAAAAATAAGCTTAATATGTTAATAAAACTAAAAAAATGTATTTCAGTGAATCATGAGTTTAAGGAATTGACAATACTTATCTACGAAAGATGAAAACCTCGCAATCAAAGAGAAAAAGAAAAAATATTGTAGAAAAAAATAAAAAATCAGCTCATGCATGAGGCAGCGCTTCGAGGCGCACGCCTCTTTATCCCAGTCATTCCTTCCTGATTTATAAAGTCCGTGGAGGGACTGAGGCTAAAGACCGGAGTGTGCAAAAATCATCTTTCGACCCCTGACTTCTTCTTCGATGTCAATTTCCCCTCTGACGCTCAAAAAAGGACTGGGAGATAGTGTAGATCACCCTCAATGAGGTTGCATGAGGCTATAGCCTCAAGGCGTTTTTCCTTGAAAAACACCACGAGGCGTATGCCAGGCATACGCCTTACCTCGAGGCGTGTTTTTAAAAACACTGGATGGACGGATTAAGAATGTCAATTTTGCAAAAAAAAATAAATGACAACATGTCATCTAACGGACTAAATCATCCCAGAAGTTTTCAAAAAATATCGTAAGAAATAAAAAAATAAGAGTATGGGTAGCCAAATTGGCTCTCCCATAGGGTGGGGGTAGCTAGTTAGCCCCATTAAACTCATATATAGACTCCAAATACTTTTAGAATTATTCAGTGAAAGCATACAGATATTTTACTGGATAGAAATAGAATAGACAACGGGAAACTTTTCAGGGATATAAAAATAAGAGAATGGTTCCAAAAATATTGCAGAGAAGTTACAGGGATATAAAAATAAACAGCAGAGTAGACTGGAAGAGTATAGTGTAATGACTTGTATATGATGATAGTAATACATTAAAGAAAATCGACTCAATAACATATATAGTAATACATTAAAGATAACCGACTCAATAACATATACGACATAATCAGGCAAAAGATTTTTTTTAATAAAATGAGAATGATTAAATGAGTACACAACAAACATTCAGGGAAGATATGTATAATAAAATGGAAGCCTGTAATACCCGAATATACAAATACCAACCAAGAATAAAGTGCATGGCAATGTTAAGCGAACAGTTCAGAAGAAGACTATATGAGCTTAAGCATTGGAAATCATAAGATAAAATAAGCATACCTGCCTATATATTACATTGCTCTGCTCATGAACTGACCCCACTGGCTGAAAAATCGAAAGAACAGGCACACAATTTCATAATTTAAGAGAGTTCAAGATTCCTCAGTGCTCAAATATACAACTTCATTTAGTCTTTACATACAGCATGCGGATGGTGAGGATCCATTATATTATACCGGCTCTCCTGTAAGTTAATGACAAACAGATCATAGTACATATATATGATGGCGTCAAGGCAGTGAGGAAATGCAATAAAGAGAAAACACATAAAAAATACTAAATAGCTACAGCACGAGAGTGTCAGACACATGCATGAACAAATGCATGCACACGATTTGGTGATTTAAACTGCATAAAACTTCCATTGGGATTCTGGCATGACAGACAATTACTGTTTTCTCATTTACTTTAAATACCACGATCTTAAGGATAGCTGGTTTCCTCCTACACAGGGGAATCTGCCCCTTCATGCATGCATCTTCCATGTTTCATTTCATAGGTTTTCAACTCCAGTCCCCCAAGTTACAGAGTAGTAAGAATTGGTGTTATCGCCGCAAATTGATAGCATGTCCATTACATAATAATTACTCCATACGAAAGCTGATGCAATGGTGCTATACATACAAACAATAGCAAGTCGCATATCTAAAAGCACCAAAAGCAAACAATGTCCTAAACGTGAATATGCATGGCATAAAATAAGTGCTACAATAAGGTATAGAGGAATACGCTCAATAAAATATGGTATAGATTACTACCTGTTCAAAAGCAAACATTAAATTTGCCCACTCAATATCTCTGGTGATTACTAAATCAGGCCTATCAAGGAGAGGTGCTATCTTCACCTGCACAAAAATATGTAAACTGAGGTAATTCTCTTATAGAGTTAAAGGTCTCAAACAACTATATAGAAGTGAAAGAATCCAAATTTGACACCAGAATATGAAAAATAAATTAGAAGAACATCAAGGTTCAGATCTTCTAATTGAATTACGGAAACAAGCCAAAAGTGAGGAGAAACAAGGTCAAATGTGAGTACAACAACATCATGCAATTCATCTTTGCCATCCACATCAAGTCGGGCCGGCTACATGGATTTTTTACCTCCATTCAGATCCATAAGTAAAAGGCTAAAAGCACCATGCATTACATCTTTTTAACAAAAAGGAAGCTTTTTTCCCACATTAAGTATGGCTGGCTAAATGGATTATTTGCCTCCATTCAGATTTACTTTGGGTCATTCTCGGACTTATATCCAAATAACTAAGATCCTTTCGGACAGTCTTCTTCCAACGATTCTCAGGCCTTCTTCGCCCTCTCTTAGCCGGCTCAACATCCCAAATCTCGCATCTTCTAACCGGTGCACCAACAGACCTCCTTTTCAAATGGTCAAATCATCCTAAGTGGTTCCCTCTCATCTTATCCTCAATCGGAGTTTTTTCGGAGCTACGCCAACTTGCTTTCTGATCACATCATTCCAAATACAATCTTTTCGTATATGACCACACATCCGCCATATCATTTTTCATTTTTACTATTGTCATTCTCTATACACGTCTATGGTTCACATGCCAACACTTAGATCCATAAAAGATAGCAGTTCTCGCGACTGCTTTGTAATACTTTCCTTTGTTTTTTAAAGAAGTTTTCGCATCACATAGAATAGTAGAGACTCATCTACACTTTAGTCAACCAATATTCATTCTATGAGCAACATATCCATCAATTTCAACCTCATGTTACAAAATAGATTCCGAGTATCTAAAATAATCTTTCTTTTGAATGTTATCTTCTCCGATCTTCACCTCGATTCGTTCACTACTGCTTCCATCAAAAATGCACCCTCATCCTTTAGTCTCTAAGGTATGCCTTCAAACCTCAAGCATCTCATTTACTCCAACTCTAGTCTCATCAACCAACACTTTATCATCGACAAACAACATGCGCAAAAGTATCACATCCTGAGTAGAAATTAATATTTCAAAAATATTTCTTTCCAATTTTTTGTTGATTTGGCCCTTACCAACCACTTCAAATGACGAGTTTCAAATCATTTTAAAATATAAAAAATTGATGTCAAGTGCACATATTAAAAATATAACTAAATGCACCCTGTTTTTGACATAAATATGGTAAATGGTCAAATAAAATTACAAGTATTATTCAAAACTATGGAATGCAAGGTTCGATAAGATATGTCGGAACAAATTGGAAGGAATAAAAGCGCATAATAGGAATATGAATATGACTGGCATGTTTGTTAGAACTTAGAAGTTCTTCAAGGAGATGGGAATGAAAATTTCATATTCTAACAATATTTTTTCTTACAAAAATGTTATAATAATAGTATTAGGTGCAGTTAAAAATTTCTATGTAATCATACTTCTAAAAAATGGAGATAATATAGTATGTGTATGTATGAATATATTTTGGTGTGTAGTAGTTAAAAGAGATATTGATATTTTATCTACTCAATTTCAACTAGCATCATAAGGAGTCTTTAACAAACCAGGAAGATCGTCAGTTACTCCGTCCAAACTTTCATCAAAACATAAGTTTCCGAGATAAAAACATATGCCCGATTTAGGCCTTTTATTGGTTGTCTCAATGTAATGTGTTTCATCACATCTTTTCCATGTAACAAGATTCAAGACCATCAAATTATCAATACTACTACATCCCGATCTGCGTAAATTACTGCCACTCAACTCATATTTTGTAATTAGATTAAACTAAAATATCTTAAACATTCTCCTAATCTTTGCAATTATTGATGCCTATTTTTTTTAAGCCAAGAAGAGGGGGATACACTCGATGGTGCTCACCCCAATATATTAAGAGAGAAAAGTAGAGGTTACAAAAGAAGAAACTAAAAACAAAGCGCCCCGCGAAGGAGGCAAGCAGCCTCCCGAAGTGGGCGGCCAGCAACTAAACAGAACGAGAAAACATGCAAGTTACACAAGACACCAGTCAGCCACAAAAGCCCTAGCACGGCAGAGGACGTTCTCCAGGTAAAACCGCTGCCCGGAGAAAAGGGCCTCGTTGCGAGCAAGCCATAACGACCAAAAACAAGCCACCGGAGCGAGAAAGCGCCTTCTCTCCAACCGCCTTTTTAAGAAGAGGGAGTCGCAGAAGGACTCCACATCACGAGCGAGCATCAAATCCACAAAGGGGTCGTCCCACAGCTCCCGGACCAAGGGGCAAAGAAAAAGTAAATGGTCCAGAGTTTCCACATTAGAATCGCACAAGCTGCAAGTGTTGGAGACCAAAGGGATCAACCTGGAACAGCGATCGCGCGTCAAGAGCCTCCTTCTGCGCAAGAGCCAAAGGAAGAAGACGATACGTAAGGGCAAGCCCAGGCCCCAGAAGAAGCCACAGTCTCGCACCAAAGAATCCGAACTAGGAGGCGGAGAATCGAGCAAGGATGTGTAAGCCTTCCGAGTCGAGAAGAGACCGTGCCTCCAAACCCATTGATCCAACCCGCCAGAGGGAGATCCCGCTAGAGCAAGAACGTTCAACAAAGCCAGAAAATCCATGAACCTCTGATCGGAGAAGGAGCCCAGAAAGCGCAGAGACCAAGAATCGTCAAGCCAGCAGGAAGCGACGGAGGCCTCCTTATTTTCCGCTAAAGCGAATAGTCGAGGGAAGCGAAGAGAATGTGGCTCCCCTCCCAACCAGCAATCATTCCAGAAAGAGAAATCGCGGCCGTCACCGAGCACAGGTTAGAAAGACGATCTATATTTCACAAAAGCCACCTGAATACCACGCCAAAATGGAGATCTCCCACCCAAGGCCTCCGAAGCTCCCTCACCAGGCCACGCCCGCCCGTGAAGTGCCCTCAAGATGCTAATGAAAAAGCTATTATCTCTTCCCCAGACCCTGGTTGCCCACTTAAGGAAGAAGGCATCGTTTATCAGTCTGAGACTCCTTATCCCCAAACCACCTGCCGACTTCTCCCTCGCCACCTCCTCCCAAGCGACCAGGTGAATCCCCCTCCCACCGCTACCCGATTTTCCCCATAAGAACTTCTTGAAGCAAGACTCCAGTCTATTGCCAATCCCCGCAGGCATCCGACGGGTCGATAAAAAATGGACAGGAATGGCGACAAGGACCGAGCGAAGAAAAACCAATCTACCTCCTTTCGAAAGAAGTGCCGCACGCCAACTAGCCAATCTCGCATCCACCTTCTCCACCACCGCACTCCAATCCTTGAGTCTAGGCCTCCCGGCCACCAACGGAAGGCCCAGGTAGTCCAGCGGCAGGCTACCCAAAGCAGAGCCCAAAATGTTGGCGAAATCCGAAGCACTCGTCTCCGAAACACCAAAAGCAATAACCTTCGATTTATTGCCGTTTATGCGTAAGCCCGAAAGTTCACTGAAGAGGCCCAAAGTCGCCGACATGGCCGCAACTTCCGACTCGCCCCCTTCGATAAAGCACAGAGTGTCGTCCGCGAATTGAATAAGCGGCACGGAGATGGTCCCCTTAGAAAAACCCTTAGATAGGCCCGCGTCAACCACCCAGTCCACCATTCGTGCCAATACATCCGACGCAATCACGAAAAGAAGGGGGGCCAGAGGGCAGCCCTGCCGAAGGCCCCGACGCGGCTGAAAGTGCCCCCCCTCCAACCCGCCATTAAGCAGAAGAGAAAAGGAGATTGTCGTAACGCAGCGCCGCATCCACGAGATCCACAAGTCGGGGAATCCTCGCCTCTTGAGGACCGACCATAGAAAGCCCCAATCGATGCTATCATATGCTTTGGCAAAATCGATCTTCCAAAGTACGCCTTGACGCCCCGAGGCTTTCCAATCCGCCACCAGCTCCGACGCAACTACAATACAGTCTGATATTTGCCTGCCTTTGATGAATGTCGCCTGTACGGGCGAGATAAGCGGGTTCAGCACCTTAGAGAGTCTCCTGGCAAGGACTTTAGCGATGATTAAATAAATGGCATTAGAAATGGAGATGGGGCGAAAATCCCCGATGTCCTCCGCCGCCTCCCTTTTAGGAATCAAGAGTAGTAAAGCTTTATTCAGTCTATCAAACCCCGCATTTCCGCCACAGAACTCCACAACCACCTCGAATACTTCCTTGCCCACCAACTCCCAAAAATCCTTGAAGAATGCTACCGAGAATCCATCAGGCCCTGGGGACGCGTCAAGATTAAGATCCCACAGGACATCTTTAGTCTCCAACATAGAAACCGGCCTAATAAGCATGTCACAATCCTCCGCCGAAACAGTGGGAACCCCCAAGCCGAGCCACTTCCAACGTCGAGATTGACGAGTCGACATGGCTTCCCTGAAATGCTTCGAAATGGCGGCACCCATAGCGCTATCCCCAACGAACCGCTGCCCATCAACAGAAATAGCCCGCATAGTATTGTTCCTTTTCCTCACGCTAGCAACCCTGTGGAAGTAGGCCGAGTTCGCGTCGCCGTCTTTGAGCCATTTGAGCCTGGAGCGCTGACGCCATTCGATAGCTTTTTTCTTGTCTTCCTCCGCCACCTTTTTTTGCGCAGAAGAGCGCTCCTCGAGTTCAGCGGCGTTGAGAGTCCTCTCATTCTCCACCGAGTCAAGTCTTGAAATAATCTCCTCCGCCTCTTTTCTGAGAGTCACCCTCGCCAACCACGACTCCCGTTTAAAACGAGCCAATCTCGTCCGCAAGGAATCGAGCTTTTGATTAAGACGAGCAGCCGCAGAGCCCTCCACTGAAGTAGAAACCCAGTGTTCAATGACCACGGACCGAAATGAAGGCTCCAAGAGCAAGCAGCGTTCATATCTAAAGATGCCCCTCGGGGATAGATTCTCACCAGAATCCCATAAAATTGGCGAGTGGTCGGAGAAAGCTCTAGGTCTCGAAGAAACCGAGCAGGAAGGGAATCTTTCCATCATAGCACCCGAAGCCAAGAACCGATCAAGGCGGGAACGCGAATTGTCGTTCCTCCAAGTATAATTAATATCAGAAGCCACCAAGTTTTCCAGAGCCAAAAAGTCCAGAGTCTCCCTAAAAGACAAAGATCCCGGGTCGCAGGCACCCCTAGCCCGAGGGCGATCAGGCGAGTGAATAGTGACATTGAAATCTCCCCCTATGATCCACGGAATGCCAGCAAAAGCACGGCCCGCGACACGCATATCTTCCCACAGCTCCGCTCTGCTGACATGACAGCAAGGTCCATAGACAGAGGAAATAGCGATAGCGATAGGGGATGCCTATTAAAAGTTAAATTTCATTGCAATTAAATAACATGAAAATTTAGCTCATGAAATACAATTACAATACAGCAATATAAGCTTGTCTTTGGCATTTTTTGCAATCTAATGGCTATGAAACATATTCCCAAGAAATATGATTATATCAACTTCTAAATGATGAATTGCTCCAATTAGTCTAATCACAAAAAATTTGGGTCAGTCTAGTAACTAACAAATTGTGCCCAAACCAAAAATCTAGAATCATGACACAAGTAAATGGTTTTCATACAATCAAATTAAAACAACTCAAATGGGATCCCAGTGGTGTGAAATGCCACACTTGCTTCTTCAGGTGACGAAGACGACAAAGTACTCCCACCATACTTCCCCTTGTTCCTATTTTCCACACACTCATTTTCCTTTATCTTTAGTCAAATCTAACAGTGTGTTACTTCACCCACTAATAAAAAACAAGAACTACTGCATCCAAACATGTGTTTCATTTATAGTTAATAACACAATTTGATTAGGCCCTCTTCCAATGTTCTAATGGCAATTAAGCATAATTCTTGAGCGATATTAATCACTAAACGACATGTTAAACTCTATAATTCCATGTAATTTACAAAAGCGACAGTCTAGTGCACAAACTTTATGCTACGGTGAATTCAGAAACTTTTTAGGTCCTCTTTTTCCGCAAGAGGATGTTTCAATGGTTCATCGTGTATCCATCTTGCTCACAAAGCAACAATTTTCATCATTAGACCCAGGCTCCCCTCAGAAATAGTTCCCTTACTCCAAGGCCGTGTTTCTATTACCATGATGCAAACCAATCCCGTTGAATCATTTTCCATACAATTTGATTGCAACTAAATGCAACATTTGGATAGAATAATTACAGTTCCTAGTAATTCATAGAGGGTAGTGACGTTGAAATAAACATCAACATAACATCAAATTAGAGGATTGCATTCAGTACCAAGTACTTTCAATTCCACGGGATCACCTTAAATTAAATTAATCCAAACTGGCCTAGATCATAAAAATCCCGACTTTTCTCATAGCAACAAATCGAATCATATCAGCAAAACATCATCTAATTACAACGTCTACAAAAATAAGTTTTGCAACAATACCTCCTCAGAGGATGAAGGGATCAAAGAAGCACTCCCGCCAAAGTTCCCCTCCTCTACCACATCCACCACCGCCCTCCCCCTCTCCGGAGACGATCCAACAAAGGGAGCCCAGCCACCACCAAGCAACCTCCTTTCGCCTCTCCGCCTCTCTCTCCCCTCGCACGCACGCTTGTCCTCCAGCCACTGACGCGCCAGCCAATCCCTGCTTGTCGTGTGCTCCCCGCGAAACCCTAGGCCGATCCACTGCGGTCCGATCGGGCGGCGCGGCCACGAGGAGGAACCCGAGGAACATCGAGTCAAGGAGGGGACGCGAGAGGTGATTGGGATCCTGAGAGCATTTCGGGCAAATCTGGTGATTTGTTGATGCATTTGGAGGAGATTTGCGACGGGAGTTCTCTCGTTCGTCGTGAAGAGCGCGGGAGAGGAGTCCACCGCTCCCTCGTGTTCCTCTGCGTTATTTATTTTATTTTTTAAACCCGAAAAAACATTTACGGATATTCTTTCTGTTTATTTTATTGACTGCGACGAGGTGTTCCTTTTATTTCTTTTGCTTCAATGTTTCTAAAATCGAATCGGAAAACTTATCTTCCGATCATGTTAGAACGTGGAATCGATTCAAATGAAACCACAATTCTTTATAATCGGATTAAATCATGTCAGTGAAGAAAAATAGCTCAATTATCTTACCAAATTAGAAAGAATCAAAACATGCATAAAATACACACTGAAATATACTTGACAAATATGAAATACTAGTTGTTACCGAACATGAAATAAATTTTTGCATAGCATCAAATGTTGTCTATATAGAGAGAGAAATAGGATTGCCTCTACGAGGAGCTAATTTGGTTCATTTGTCTCATTTTCTCCATTTTTTTATTTTTTTGAAAATGAATCCGTAGAAATTCATCAATATATCCTCATATTATTTCATTCAAGTTTCGTGAGAAACAGAGACTTCTATGGTCTCCATATAGATAATCATTTTTTAACGGTCACAGAATTAGAATTGTTGAAATCGACCCCATCAGGATGGAGGCCGTAGGAGTGTTGTTTCGCATGAAATTTGAATGTCATAATTTAAGGATATAATGGTGAAAATCCACGAAAGTATTTTTCAAAAAAAATAAAAAATGGGGGAAATGGAACAGAGGAACCAAGTTAGCTTCCCTAGGGGTAGCCTCATTTTACCCTATATATATATATATATACATACATACATACATACATACATATATAGGTTCAATGGGGCTATCCCCGTCCTATTTCCGGCATTTTTTTTATTTTATTCAAATAAAGCCATGTATTTCCAACACTATATCCCTCCATTAAGTCATTCCAACTTAATCAGAAACAAAGACTCTTATATCCTTCATCTAGAACAGGTCGATTATAGCAATTCTAAGACCGTCAAAAACTATTTGTTCTAGATGGAAAGAGTCTCTGTTTCTGACGAAATTGGAATGACATATTAGAGGGATATACTGATGAAAATACATGACTTTATGTTTGAAAAAATATAAAAAAATTGTCAGAAAATGATGCGGGGACAGCCCCATTTTTTTCTACATATATAGTATTTAAACTGAATACAATGCGGTCGAAAATTACTTTAATAAAATTTAAAATGTATTCCTGATCAGAGTTGCGATGTAGAAGTTATGCGTAGCTAAAGGTCATGGGACTTGACTTCTACCAACTTCATTATTTTTGAATACGTTAGAATTTGAATTAACGATCAAATTCGGTTGAACCTAATTGAATCGAGTTTCAAATAATCAATTGAACAGATGATTTGATCAAAATTGAGACTACTCTAACCGAACCAATAAAAACTAGTTAATTGGATCGGTGTATACCATGTTCACCAGTCCACCTAGTTTTACTGGTCAATCCGATCAGATTACTATAACACTCGTTACTTTGCATTAATGTTGAAAACCAGTTGTTCATTTTTTTATACACAAAAAACCCTTTAATAAATTTCTAACACTACTAATCGGTGTTTTGAAAATCAGATCGGCCGATTCAACTGGTTGGACCGATCCGGTTGACAAGTTTGTACCAACTTTGTCTGAAAGCTCGGTTTTCGGTCTAATCGCCAGTTCAATAGGCTTTTCGAACATGATTTAACTAGGTTCAAATAAAATTAAATCGTAATTAATTCTATATTTATTCAAAAGAAATGACATTGTTGGAAGTTGAACACAAGACCTTCACATTCTTGCATTACCACACATTCTTGCATTAAATAAAATGTATTATAACTAATTTATTGTCCTTTCTATTGAATATTTGTATAAATATGAGATATATCTATATGTATAACATTTTAATGCTTCATATTAAAAATATATTCCATGTATACTATAAGATATGTACATTAGTTATGTAGTTTATATATAATTAAACTATGTTTGAAGGTTTATTTTATACATGTTTTAAATCATTCCGGTTCGATTAGTCGTTTCAACCACTGTTTTTTCACCGGTTTTGTTCAATCTGATTTTTAAGAATGATGACGTCATCATCCGATTGAACCGATTTGATTCTATGTTCCACCTGATCTGACCTTTTCAGCAAGGTTTCCGATTCACTCTCCGGTTCGGTTTCAAAAGCATTGCTATCAATCACAGTTGTATTTAAAAAAATAATAATCACTTGTTTGAGGACAAAATCCCAAAGATACTAAGATATTTTTTAAAAAGCTAGAAATATTAATTACTTGTTAAAACCCAAAAAAGATTAAGAATGTTTGTTTAAAAAAATAAAAAACCAAAAAAATTATTAATCGTATGTTTAAAGAAACTTTTGCATTTTTGTAAAGACCCTTGGTAAATTACATTACTCCCTCGTCACCTTTTCCTCTTCTCCTTTCCTCCCCTTTTGGTGCTAAGGTGGTTGTGTTGTATTTCTACACTATCTAGGTGTAAAGTCTTGAACTAGACATCTCTCGGATCCTATATAATAAGATCTGGCTCGTCAAGAGGAAACCAACAGAATTTGTTTCACGTAAATCGGACTTCGTTTACATTTGTTATGATTTTCAGAAGAAAGAGAAGTAATGGGGTTTAAAATGTCATTAACTCGTAATGATTGTTATTAAAACTAATTAAGCATAATTAAAAAACTAATGACTGGTTGAAAATAGCTAATAACATTAGTGAATACTAATCAATAGTTAGCAAAAGATAAGCGTAAACCACGAAAGTTAAATCGTGATTAGTGAAAGTTAATCACAATTAACGTTAATTAAGCATCACTAGCGAATCTAGAATCCTATGGAATGTTCTAACTTAAGCTCTAAGTTTCAGATAAGTTGGCCAAAACCATGGGTCAAAATCATGTCGCTAACCGCGGTTAAGGTTTAAACCATGGTTTTCTAACCATGGTTAGCGGTTTTCTAGAGCCAATAAAAACACCCCCTACCCATTCATTCTCTATGATTTCCACTACCACCACCATCCCATGGGTTAGGGTCGAGAGGTCGGGAGGAGGAGGAGGAGGCGAGGAAGGAGCGCTAGCGAAGCACCGCCAGGAGAACGAGGAGGAGGAAGGTACGATCCTCTCTTAGTTGCTTCGTGAGCTAGGTTTTCGATTCATGTTCAGCTTCCTTGTTGTTTTCTTTCGGTGATTTTATAGAGGAAACTCTTTCTATTTTTTTTAAAAATATGTCCCAATATAAGGGGAAACTCTGTCAAAATTTGCGTAAAAATATCACTCTGTTTAAGGGAAACTCTGCCGAAATTTTCCTAAAAATAACATTCCGTATAAGGAAAAACTCTGTCGAAATTTTCCTAGAAATATCATCCAATATAAAGGGAAACTCTGTCGAAAATTTCCTAAAAATATCACTCCGTATAAGGGGAAGTTGTGTTGAAATTTCAAGAGAAAAATATGTTCTTCGTGTGTTCTTCACGTTCTTCGTGGTCTTCGTTCGTTCTTCACGTTCTTGGCACGTTCTTAACATTTTTGATACGAAAATGAAATCCGATCATTTCAAGAGCTATAAATCATCGTGTTGAAAAAAATCACGATAAAAGCACTGTATACGAGTGAGAGCTCGATAAGGTAACGAAATCCTTCCTTTTTGTTGTTGGGTTTTTATATAAGATCGTTGAGATTTCTGTATTTATGCTCCTTACTACGAAGAACCCTAATTTGACTATTTTTGAGAAAGTGGGAAAAGTTGCTTTGTGATTTCAGCTAAAAAGGTCTAAGCATCGAATGGATGCAGTAGTTTGGAAAGTTATGGTTTGGAAGTTAAAAAGAGCATAAATATGAGTATATAAATATATGAATTGATACATGTGTAAATCTATACTCAGTATTTATGGTTATGCTAATCTAAAGCTCAACAGAGAAATTATATGATGAGAATTGATGTGTTTTGAGTTGGATCCTGAAAAGGATCGTGTTCACGTTAAGGATGACTGGAAGTAGAACTACAGGTCGGGCATGCAACATGTAGGTTTGTCGGAAGGAATCCGTATTGGCGTGGCCCTATCTAGGTGGTATACGGTTGCCCTATTATGATATGTGCTCACAAAAAAATAATTTGCAACGTGTGGTATCGGGTGCCAATAACTTCGGGTTGAACGACGGAAGATGTAGTCGTGCCACGTAGAGGCACGGGTGGTTGGATAGTGGCTGGATCACGATAACATGTATTTAAAGCCGCTAGATTATATGATTAAATGTTAGCCTGAGGTTTAATCAACCGAGTCCTCGAGGACGGTGTGCTCCTTTGTTTGCCGAGCTGAGGGCTTAAGACCCTGATTAATAAAAGAAAAGGAAATTGTCAGTATAGCATAAGCTTACCAAGATCAACGCAATTTCCAATCCCGAAGTGTCCACAGCTTCGGAGTCCATATAGTGGTGAGGTAATTCCCTAGACTAATCCCTGGCGTGGAATAGAAAGGAATAGGACTTAAATTAATGAAAAGGAATGAAATTTTTTGTGATAACAAATTTTGAAAAATTACACAACTTGTATGTTTTTCTCTTCTTCATTACTTAGCATTCGCTAATTTTTATCCTATGATTTATGGAAAACCCAACAGGTGTCGGTGAGTCATCGCAAGGACTTTAGTAATCCAGCCAACTTACATATTAGACATCCATCCAAGCACTGTAGTTTTTCTTTGTTAGGTAGTTAGTAATCTTTCTGTGTATTTCCTTCCAGCTGATGTACATATAATGGTTGTAGTGGGACAATAAATCATGTGAACTATATTTTAGTGAATGAAAAAGTGTTGAAATACTTCCTTCTCAGTATTTTTAATTGCGGTCCGTTTGTTAATGTTAGTTGTGATTGCTGAATAAATTATTGATGAGTAACCAGATCCAGATATGGGAGGATCCGACGGTCCGGGAATCGGGGTCGCGAAGATGCATTGTTTTGTGATAACTTAGAGAGTTCTTCTGCTTTGCATACTAAGAGACTGTTCGGTAGAGGAATAGGGGAAAAGGATAAGGAGTGATAAGACATTGTTTCTGTTCGGTTGGGGGGAGATGATAAGGAGGAATAAGGAGGGATGTATGGTAATTATTTGTTATTCTCTGCTCGGTAGGAGGGAAAGAGTACAAGGAGGGATAAGGGAATTATGTTAGATAAGTGCTAGTTATTTGTATTCTTTTGACGGGAGATGCCTATGATGGAAGAATAGTAAGGGAAACGTTATTCTCCATTTTGACTCCAGGATAAAGACATTGACCATCTATTGAGGAAGCGGAAGAATGAGGGATATACCTCTTTATTCCTCAAACGAACAGCTCCGAAGTCATCAACATTAGCTACGACAATGTTTGTGTGCTCCTTTGAGATAAAGTCTGTTTCTAACATCAAACTAACGGATCAATTTCAAATGGTTAACATTCATGAATAATCAGAATTCGTTTGTTGAATATACGTACATGGATCATGAATACGGTTTCGCATCCATATCCATTATATCGAGGACATGGTTCTTCAATTTATACATGTGTATGAATTCCGTACTAAACAATGGGATACATATACGATAGTACCTACATTCGTGTATGTAGCTGATTCTTTCCATTCTTGAAATTATGGGTTCTTGTTGTCAAAATCAAGTGTCAAGACCGGTTATGTTATGCCCCCATATTCTTCGAAAATGGAGTTTTGATTGACCCTTCAATTTTATTAGAAAGATGCCGGTTCAAGAGTGTAATCTACATACTGTTCTACCACCAGATCATTGAAGACGATCAGCATGTTGCCGAACACGGTAAGGGGTTAATTGTTTCTCATCAATATCCGGACCTTCGTATTTACAGAAGTACCCTTACGAAATTTAGGCAATATAAATGATCTTATTGTTGCAGAAGTATTATCTTTGACGAGGACTGAACGATATCTGCAGCATCCTATTACAACGGACGGTTGTAAAAATTTCAAACTTTTACATAACAGATTATGACACGCCATAATATAGGAGTAAAATTGCACTTTGTGCAAACTAAATAGGACTCGCAACTTTGATATCATCTTGACGACGGAACATTGAGATTGATTAAAGCAATATATAAAGTCTTACCCCTTTGAATTCCATCACTTCAAAGTACACTTGGGAAACATACAAAAAAAATGGCGAAGCCTTCTTATTCGGCTACATGGATTCTTAACTTGGGAAGAACATATACAAGAACAAATTCAAAGGATTACCCCTCTCGAATCCCGTCGATTACATAAATCCGAGGTTAACCCTGCAACCGTAATCTCATGCGACGGAGCTAAAACCCTTCTATCATCATCATCTTGCATCGGCATTTTTGAGAACAGAAGGCACGAAGATCCCTACAAGAAGATGTACATATGTCAATTTCAAATTACCAAAACAAGCCAAGTTGCTTCACAAGCACAAAATGTCGAGATTGGATCCTCTGTTGCAGCAAGGGATGCAACAGAGTCTGTTGTAGGCCTTGGAGCCGCTCGGTCATGATCGAGCGGTTCCCACGAATTCCCTTGATCCGGACCTACACAAAATGGGAACTTGTGGGAACCGCTCGATCATGACCGAGCAGCTCCAAGGCCTACAACAGACTCTGTTGCATCCCTTGCTGCAACAGAGGATCCAAACTCACGAAATGTCATGTATGCACATGCGCATACGAAGGCATGTGACACCGTGCTAGCGTACGTGTGAGGGAGAGACCATGACGTACCCATACATGTAGATAGCGGATTCGATGCGTATATACTTCTTACACAGGAAGCAAACGTCCAAGCGAGACCTCGAAGCTACTTGAAGAAGTCCGTCGTCGCTCTGAGATCTCCCGACACTCCATTCTACTCTTGTTGTTGAAGTCGAAGCTCGAGCATTGTCGCTTCTGTCGAAGACGCTCGAGCCTCCTAGGTTGAGGTCTTGCAATGATCTCTGGACTCTGGATCGCTTTCCCATTAATCGATCTTGATCTGGCAGAGAGGCGGAGGAGAAGAGAAGGATGAAAATAATCGCACTGATGCGTGCGACATGATGTACATATAGGAAGTTGATTCCAACAAGGGTGGAAAGGTTGTATCCAACTTGGTAGAGAAATCAAAGACTTTCCCCTATGAGAAAATAGCTTTCTTTGTTTTCCTTGTTTTCGCACTGTAAAGTAAATAAATGATAATAAATGCACCCGAAGACAGAATACATATGAAGAGAAAAGGGACATTTGCAATCACGCCCTCCTCGTACTCGAATTTTGTGTATACGTCATTGGATGTAACCCCTCATTTTACTTGTGAGATACAGGCTTACTACGCAGCTTTACTCATAAAGGTAGGGATTTTTACTCGCAAGACCATATAAACTTTGCCAATTACCTCCTCGACCTTTGAAACAACCTAATTCTCCCCTTGACCCCGTAAACTTGTTTCGTCTTACCTCACAGACCATGCCGTCATCTTTAACTTTATTGGAGTCAATTACTTGCGTTAAACTTGAGTTAATCAAACCAAAGAAAATCAACGGTGGATCTTCAATCTCCCTCTCTCCTTCCTTTTACTACTCCTTCTTCATCCTCTTCTTCTACCCAATCAAACGGGAAGCTGTGGAGGACCTAGAGGGCGGTGGAACTGGTGGGTGAGGGGGAGGTCAGGGAGGAGGAAGTTGGGGTGCCTACAGATGGAAGGAGTCGTGATCGCCTACAGATCTGGAGCTCCAAGCTCCAGATGATTGAAGCCTCGACAGTGGAGGCGAAACTACTGGAGGGTGAGCTATTGCGGGATGTTGTAGCACGGAGCTCGCCCTAGGTCAATCTTTCTTGCTCAACTGGAGGCCACTCGCTGGGGTGGAGGAACAATGGGAGGTGGAGGAGGCGGTAGGGAGAGGGGGCGGGGGGACCTGCTACGGGTGGAGGAGGGGAGCAGGGCCGTGGGCGGAGGCAGGGAGCGGGGGTGGAGGAACAATGGGAGGTGGAGGGGGAGGGAGTCCCTTCTGCGAGCAAAGGTGAGGGAGGAGGAGAGCAGGGGTGGGAGGAGGCGGTGGAAAGGGAGGGGGGCTCTGCAGTCGGTGGAGGCAGGGGAGGAGGGGAGCGGTGTTGTTGGCGGAGGCGGAGGAGGAGGGGAGCAGGGGTGGAGGAGGCTGTTGAGGGGGAGGGGCGGGGGGCCCCTGTTGTGGCGGAGGTGGGGGAGGAGTGGAGCGGGGGTGGAGGGGGAGGGGCGAGGGGCCCTGTTGCGGGTGGAGGTGGGGGAGGAGGGGATCGAGGCTATGGGCGAAGGTGGGGGAGGAGTGGTGCGGGGGAGGAGGTGGTGGTGGAGGGAGATGGGGCGGGGCAGCAGACCTAGAGGAGGAGGCGGAGATCAGGGAGGAGGAGGGCAAGGGCGACATGCCTGGAGGAGGAGGGTGAGGGCGGTGGATGTCGAGGAGGTGGGTGGGTGCAGGGTGGGGAAAGGGAGATGAGGAAGGTGAGGGGGAGTGGCACTCAATGTAAATTTGATAAACAAAATGGGTATAATCTAAAAGAACGTAACGAAATCCGGATAGTTTTAACAGGTAAATAGATAGAGGTTAATCCAATTAGTAAGTTTACAAGGTCTAGGGGAAACTAAGTTATTTTAAAGGTCGAGGAGGTAATTGGCAAAGTGTCTGCCGGGTAAAAATCCCAAAAGGATGTATGTGAAATTAAACTAAAATGCAAAATGTCATTTTTTATGTGCAAAATGGAACGGACGGAAATGGCAATCTCGTTGATTTCTCTAAGGATATTTTCCCACCATTTGAGGGCTTTGACTAGAACCAACCACAACTTGGCATATCGACGGAATCCTAGCCATCAATCATGCATCTATTCTAAGTCAAATTCAGCCAGGGTTGCCGAGCCTTTCCCTTTATATAGGCAAGGGAACCGAAAGAGCTTCTCGGCATGTTGATCTATCGTCTTGCATTGGCAAATGCAAAGATCAAAGTACAGCTCCCGCTTCTAGTTAGATATTGTTGGACCACGAAAAGCATGTTGGCGACGGACTCTTTTGATCGATCCCTTCCCAATGATCCACTGCTTGGGCATCAATTTAGGATTAATTAACAATATACAACCTGAATCCATTCCATTTAAGACGTAAAACCCCGACTTGGTTATATATTTTGATGGGATTAGGTTTGAAAAATTATGACTCGTGCAGGATATGGATTTAACAGGAGTCAAACCCGATGCGCATCCTTAGACATAGTTTCAATTGTGCCAGATCACCATTTCACTTGCACCAAACTGAAAATGACACGATGCACAAACTAAGATCAGAACCACGCCTGACTGCTCTTACTTGCATCATAACAATCCTTTCATATCAGTTCACTTAATTAAGAAGCAATGCGATTTCTTTGCAAAACAATATCACAACAAACTTTATTGTCTGAACTTGTACAAAAAGTTGGAATGAAGTTCCAATAAAATAGCGCACGCTCCTGCTGAAATTCTACAAAGTCGACAACGAACTCTTAGGCAGATAAACATGAAGGTAATGATCGAGGATAAATGTCTTACTATCCTGTTTTCTTCAGTAGCAAACCGTCATGTTATTGCAAGCAACTACTGTGGGGCAACTGCAAAAAGAGATCGATAATCATCAGAGCTCGCAAAAAATCAAAAAAAGGTGGCTGACGGCTCGAGGACAATGCATACTTGACAAATCACTACATACCTCGGAGATAAACAAAGAAAATCTCTATGCACATCAAGCCAACACGCTCACAGGAGTTGTATACTAAAACTCTCGCAATACAGTAAAAAGCTCAGTGGTTGTTTCTTGGATTGCAGGTCTTGTTCTTTTTAAACAGAAGTCTGGGACTTCTGGACTTCAGTGCTTTCCTGAAGACGGTAGACGGAGATTTCTTGCTGTTTGAAGTATCGCCGATCCTCTTCGTCCACGAGTACAAGATTCAAGTAATACTTCACACTGAATTTGTTGTTTATATTGCGATAGGTAGGTGTCAGTTCATAAGGGCTAAGGAACAATCTTATGGGGATCGACTCTCCTGTAAGGGACCAATAAAACAACAAAAGAGAAATCAGATGACATACAGCATGATTTGTTTCTTTACTCTATGAAGTTGATAGGGGAGGGAGACCAACTCTAATACACGGCCGTATATGGATACCTCTAACTGGAGCACCGTCCATTAATTCGAATTTTGCCAATGTTTCAGTCTCAACATATGTATTAGCTCCAGATCCAGTGGACTCTCGTCGCCTGATCTCCAATTCCATGTTTTTAATTTTGATTCTTACCAGAAGAAAGTATATTTTGCCTATGATAACATCCTTCAAATGGTACCTGCAAATTTGGAACGGCATTGGCAGATAAAGGAACTCTATGCTTTCTGTATCATGAGCAAAAAGTAAAATCATAGCAGCAAACTCACTTGCTTTTACTATATTCGAACTCAATATGAAGACAATCTTCAATTCCAACCTCCATCTGCAAGATAATAAGGCGTTATCTTAGAGGTGGAGGAAAAAAGAGCTACGATTGCGCATCACATTAATACACTCGCCGACACAGTAATCTAATTATTTCCCACCACTCAAATGCCTCAATGTAAGCCTATGAAATGCATTTACAATAAACACGTAACTTTTTGATGCAATTTAATTTTCGGCGTCGACGGAAAAATAATAATTTTGTGGAGTTTTTGGTGGAGAAGAAATTAGAGGGGAGAAGAGGAGAAGGCGCGCCTGTTGCGTGAGACTTGGGGAGGAAGAAACATGAAGACCACGTAGGAGAGAGAAAGAGAGAGACAGAAATAGAGAAAAATTCTCAATTTAATTATCAACTGAACTGTTTAAAACAATAGGCCTTCATCCCTTTATATAGGAGGGATGAGGTTACAAAAACAAAAAAACAGCTAATTATCCTAAATTGACTCTAACTAATTAACCGACTAATTTTGAAATTCAAATCGTTAACTAACTAATAGAGATCACAGGCGATCTCGTTTATTAAAAATACGACAACTCAAATAAACGTAAATAAAATTAACGGATAAATATGCGGCACTATCTTTTGATTCCACGCTGCATCAACTCTCCTCCGCTTTAAAAATTTGTCTCCCGACGAATTGCTTGATCTTCGATGTGTCGTTGGAGAATTCGCTCTTTGAAATTGTAGCTTGTAATTCCTTCAATCAGATTTTTTTCAACGTTACGTTTGTAGTCCTTTTTAATTGAAGGGTGTCTCTGCAATTTTCGTACCTCTTCATCCTCTCTTAAGTTATCAATAACCCTATTCTTTAAATTTATTATAAGTAGAGGTGTCCCCTTGCAATTTTTCCAAATCAATCCCTTTGGAAACGGAATCCACGCCTCATCCCTACATTCGAGGGATTTGTTTTTCTCGGCGGGTACCTTCTTCTCAGGGACGGCTAGGGTTCCTACTCCCTTCGATCTGTGGCGAGGGCGCCGTCGCGGTGGAAGCAGCAGGCCGTACACGTGTCGCGCAGGCGGCACACAGGTGGTTGGTGATCGGGACTTGCCGTGGCGGCGAGGAATCGCAGAGGCGGCACGCCGGTGGGGTCTCGTGGGGGCGGCGCGCGGTTGACACACCGACGCTCTGCCGCGTTGTCGAGGCTGGAGTTGGGCGGGGGGTGCACGAGATGGGTTGGGGTGGCGGAGAGCGGTGTTAGCGGTGGAGGGGATGGTACTGGGGACCGCGGGAGAGGGTTGGGGAGTCGGAGAGGGGGTGGTAGGAATGCTGGGGAGTGGGGGTGGGAAAGAAGCCTGGAGGAGGGGCCAAGGGGCAGGAGGGGATGGCAATGGCGGGGGGGTGGTCGGGCTTTCGACGCCCACAGGTGGCGGCAATCTTATGGGGATGTGAAGGGTGTCGGGTACAGCGTGGGAGGGTTGGTGTGGGAGGTTTGGTGGTGCGAGGGGTGGTGCGGGGGCAGGGGCATTCGCGGGGGTTGTGGGAGGGATTATTGGCGTGGTTGGAAGGGGTGCTGCGGCGATCGGGGATGGTGCCAAAAGTGCAAGGGCGGTGGAGGGGGTCCGCGAGAGGGCCGAAGATCGATTCCGGAGGGTGGTGCAGGTCTGAAAATACCTGGACAACAAGTGTTTCGGCTTTTTTTCTTCCGGAACGGGCTGGACAACGAATAACTCCTTGGCGACGGCATCTTTTCCCTCTGAGATGGGCTGGACAGCGATCGAATCTTCCTCGGTTTGCGCGTCTAACCATGCTTGCACCTTGACGCATGATATAAGTCGTTGTTGGACTTCTGCGAACCATGAGATAGGCGGCTGAGATCAAACTTCAAAAACCAATATGCAACAGGATCAGCGAATCGTAGGAACGATTCGGTTTCCATGCTCTGATACCAAATGATGCAAATCGAATTATTGCACGGCTACGAAAAATAAGTTGATGGTGGATTTTTGGTGGGAGAAGAAATTGGTAGGGAGAAGAGGAGAAGGCGCTCCTGTTGCGCGAGACTTGGGGAGGAAGAAACGTGAAGACCACGGGGGAGAGAGAAAGAGAGAGATGGAAATAGAGAAAAATTCTCAATTTAATTATCAACTAAACTGTTTAAAACAATAGGCCTTCATCCCTTTATATAGGAGGGATGAGGTTACAAAAATAGAAAAACAGCTAATTATCCTAAATTGACTCTAACTAATTAACCGACTAATTTTGAAATTCAAATCGTTAACTAACTAATTGAGATCACAGGCGATCTCGTTTATTAAAAATACGACAACTCAAATAAACGTAAATAAAATTAACGGATAAATATGTGGCCCTATCTTTTGATTCCACGCTGCATCACTTTTATATAAAACTTAGTAAACAGGTAAGTTTTACATGAAACTTTGATGGGTGTCCAAATTTATGTTATGTTTAAAAACAAGAAACAACAACAAAAAAAGCCTTTTCTCACAATTAAGTAGGGTCGGCTACATGGAATCTTCACTTCCATTCAGATCTATTGGGTCAATCTCGGGCTTATATCCAAAAAACTAAGATCCCTTCGTATAGTCTCTTTCCAACACTTCTTGGGTCGTCCTCGCCCTCTCTTAGCCGGCTCAACATCCCAACACCTGTATCTCCTAATTGGTGCATCCGCTGATCTTCTTTGCAAATGACCAAACCATCTTAAGCGGTTTTCTCGCATCTTATCCTTGATCGGAGCTACACCAACTTTCTTTCTGATTGCATCATTTCGAATCCGATCTTTACGCGTGTGTCCACATATCCACCTTAGCAAATTTTCATTTCTGCTACAACCATTCTCTGCACATGTTTATGGTTCACAGGCCAACATTCAGATCCATAGAGCATACCATGTCCCATGGCTGCTTTGTAAAACTTCCCTTAATTTTAAGAGGAATTTTCTTATCACAAAGAACAACAGAGGCTCCTCTTCACTTTAGCCAGCATGCATTTATTCTATTAGTAACATCTCCATCAATTTCCCCATCCAGTTGCAAAATAGATCCTAGTTATCTAAAAGAATCTTTCTTTTGAATGTTATCGCAATCAATCTTCACCTCAATTCCTTCACCATTTCTTCCATCAAAGGTGCACTCCATATATTCCGTCTTAGCCCTATTTATACGAAATCCTTTAGTCTCCAATGCATGTCTCCAGACCTCAAGCTTCTCATTTACTCCATCTCTAGTCTCGTCAATCAATACAATACCATCAGCAAATAACATACAACAACGTAACTCATCCTGAATGTAACTTGTCAACTCGTCCATAATCAAAATAAAAAGAAATGGACTCAAAGTAGAACCTTGATGTAAACTAATGTTGATGTCAAAATAGTCAATCTTCCCAAACGGGGTCCTTACACAAGATAAAGCCCTATCATACATGTCATTTATGAGGTTAATGTATAAGACAGGTACTTGTCTCTTTTCTAAAACTCTTCACAATATCTCTCGTGGGACAGAATTATAAGCCTTCTCCAAATCAATAAAAATCATATGGAGGTTCTTTCTTTTAGTTCTATAAATCTCCATTGTTCTCCTCAGCAAATGGTTGGCTTCAATAGTTGAGCAACCTGGCATGAATCCGAATTGGTTTTCTTTTACGTTGAAAGCTTGCCTCAGCCTTCTTTCGATCACACGTTCCCAAATTTTCATAGTGTAACTCATCAGCTTGATACCTCTGTAATTTGAACAAATTTGAATGTCTCCTTTATTTGTTGGGAAAAATAACTCGTTGTTTATTCCTTGAGCCCTAGACTCTCTTATATAGGGAGAGGCCTATGGGAAAATTACATATGGTAGACAAGTAAAAGAGAAATAGATTAAAGATATAAGAACATAAAATAAACTTCTACGCTACCTCTCAAGATAGAGCATAGATATCGATCATGCTCATCTTGGATAAGCACTTCTAGTCCTCTGGAAGAGACCTCGAAGCAAAGCTTTGGTAAGAATGTTGGTCGTTTGGTCTCCTGAGCTGAAGTGGGTTGTAGAAATGAAACCTTTCTGGATCATATCACGAATGTAATGGCAATCAACATCGATGTGCTTTTTCCTCTCGTGAAATGTAGGATTATTTGCAATGAATAATGCAGCCTGATTGTCACATTTCAGCGACATGGGAAGAGGAACATCTATATGTAGGTCCGTCAGAACTGCGCAAACCCACATCACTTCTGCACATGCTTGGGCCATAGCTCTATACTCCGATTCAGCACCGGATCTCGCATCTATTTTTTGCTTTTTACTCTTCCATGAGACAAGTGACTCCCCAACAAATATAGCAAAGCCTGATGTAGACTTCCTATCCTATGGACACCCTGCATAATCTGCATCTGCACAAGATGAGATATTAATAGTGCCCTCCTTCCTGAATAGCAATCCTGCACGTGGAGATGACTTAAGATATCTTAGTATCATATGCATAGCATCCATATATACCTGACGAGATTGCTCCATGAACTGGCTCACTTTATTTACTGCAAATGTAATATCTGATCTGGTAATAGTAACATAAAGAAGCCTCCCTACCAGTTCCCTGTATCTCCTCCTGTCAACCTCCTCAGTATCATCATCATGCATCTTCATGCTTGGATCTATGGGTGTAGACGCAGGTCGACATCCAAGCATACATGTGTCACTTAGCAAGTCAGTAACATATTTTCTCTGAGTCATCACAAGTCCTTGTTCATTTCTAGCAAACTCCAATGCCAGAAAATATCTAAGTACTCTTAGATCCTTGGTAATAAACTCTTGGCCCAAGAATTCTTTTGCTCTTTTTATTCCCTGCATATCATATCCTGTAATAAGTATGTCGCCAACATACACTATAATAACAGTCGTACCTCTGGATGTCCTCTGTACAAAGAGAGAATGATCTGCATTCGACCTTTTGAACCCTTGCTTCTCAAACAAATCTGAGAGCTTCTGGAACCAAGCTCTCGGGCTCTACTTTAAGCCATAGATTGCCTTATTAAGTCTGCATACCTGTACACACTCCCCCTCAGCAGTAAACCCAGGTGGCTGCTGCATGTAAACTTCCTCCTGAAGATCACCATATAAAAAAGCATTTTTGGCATCCAATTGAAATAAGGGCCAGTCACGAATCACAACAACAGATAAAAGAATCCGTAAGGTGGAATGACGAGCAACAGGGGAAAACGTGTCAAGATAATCTACCTCATACGTCTGAGTAAAACCACGTGCAACTAGTCGAGCCTTATACCTATCAATACTGCCATCTGCATTTTGCTTCACTGTAAAAACCCACTTGCAACTCACAATAGATGCCCCAGTAGGAGTTGGAACAAGGCTCCAATTACTTCTCGACTGAAGAGCAGCCATCTCTTCCTCCATAGCCAGGCGCCATCGACTATCAGCTAACGCCTCTTGATGAGTCTGTGGAATGGTAGCAGCAGATAGAGCAACTACAAACCTCCATAAGTCTCCTGCCAGACGCTCAAAGGTAACATGAGAGGCCATCGAATATGAAGCACATGACCTCTTCTGCTTTCGAAGCGCAATAGGCAAATCAAGATCTGCACCAGTTGTACCTTCATATGTGCCATCCCCTACCTGCTCCTGCTGAGAAATACCATCAGTCCCATCATTAGAGCTAATGTTATCAGAACAAACCTGGAGCATGCTTGATGATTGACCATGTCACCATGATCATGAGCAGGGGTTGACCGTCGACAGTAGTGATATGGTAGAGGAGGAACCAAAGGAATGGAAGGTGGTGGAGGTGGTGAATGTGGCGGCGGTGGAGGAGGTGGTGGTAATGGTGGAGGAGGAATATAGATCTCATCAGTTGTGGTTGATGGCACCAACCTATCACCTATAGGAGAGAAAAACATGACTGACTCAAAAAGCGTGACACCTGCACTGACATAATATCTTCGACGTAACAGATCATAGCAACGATACCGCTTTTGAGTCTTGGAATACCCGACAAAAACACATTTGACAGCTCTAGGGGTCTGTTTGGTTGCTGGGTTGGAGTGGGTTGGGGGTAACCTGATGGGAATAGTAGTTGCTTGGGATGGTTATGAGGGTTGGAGAGGGTTGGAATAAAGAATGTGATGTGATGTCACTATGATTTGTGATAGAATTCCATCCCAAAAAAAAGAGAGGGGTAAACCGGGTTACCCTAGGGTAACCCGGTTACCAAACGAGCCCTAGGAGAGAGCTTGTCAATCCCTGGAGACAATTGGTGAACGAATGCAACGGACCCAAAGACACGAGGAATACAACTCCTTGTCAGGAAAGACAAGGGATAAAGGTATCTTCTCCCCCAATACAGACGAGGGCATGCGGTTGATGAGGTAACATGCAGTGAGAACCGCATCGCCCCAGAACGAGTGTGGATCACAACTCTGGATAAGAGGTGTACGAGTGACATCAAGAAGGTGGCGGTGTTTTCTCTCTGCGACACCATTCTGTTGGGACGTGTATGCACAAGACGTTTGATGAAGAATGCCATGGGACGAAAGAAATCGAGATAATGTATGAGTACATAATTCAAGGGCATTATCGGTTCGCACAATTTTGACAGACACTGAAAAAATATTTTGTACTTCTTTAATAAAATTCATAATAGTGTTGCATGCTTCAGATTTATTCTTTAACAAGAAGACCCAAGACAAACGACTGAAATCATCTATAGCAACTAAGTAGAACATGTGTTCCTGATGATCGGGAACATGACTTGGACCCCAAATATCAATATGAAAAAACTCAAATGGAGAGCTACTGCTCCGACTCTGACGACTAGGGAAGACGGACCGATGATGCTTCCCTAACTGACAAGCTTCACAATTGAACGATGAGCGAGGTAAAATTTGAGGAAGGACTTGACGCAGTTTCTGGAACGGAAGATGACCTAAGCGCAGATGCCATAGATAAGGTGAGACAGGTCCAGTGGAATGAGATGATGCTCCAGCATAAGGTGTATTGACCAGTCGATATAGCCTGCCTTGTTCACGGTCATGTCCAATCACATTGCCCGTGAGAATGTCATGAAACACAAGAGATGATGGGTCAAATATCGCTCGACAATGTAAATCCTTAGTAATCTGACTAATCGACAGTAAATTCATTGAGAAATTAGGAGCATGAAGCACATTCTGCAACTACATAGAAGGTGTTAAGGCAATCTGTCCTTGTCCTGTGATGGGAGAATGAGTCCTGTCTGCTATGACGACAGTCCTTCCTGGGAAAACTTACTTGTAGGATGTGAGTCGGTGTCTATCTCCACACAAATGATGTGTAGCACCTGAATCCACAGTCATTCTGATCATGTACCTGAACCCTAGTAGAAAGTAGAAGTATGAGTGCTACCTAATGTACTAGCTTCTGCAGTAGCAGCAACGTCCAAGCTGCTCTCTGAAACGGGTGTAGGAGTACTGGTTGGAGGCATAATATCTCGTAATCAAGACACAAGGTCATCATATCGTGTATCTACTGCATGTGTAGTGCCCTGATGCTGAATTTGTTCTGTTGCACAGGCAGATACCGGGAAACCATGCTTGGAGTAGCATGTATGACCAGTCCGATGACAGTAAGTACACTGTGATCCACGACCACGGCCGCCCCTACCACATGGTCCTTGTCCACGAAACTGAGAAGGATTGCCTCTTCCGCGAGAGGCCGCCATAGCAGAGATGAATTTGGCACAGTAGCAGGGCTCGAGACACTGAATCGGCTCAATCTCCGAAATGCCTCCTCCATGGGAGGAATGGTAGCATCCGTCAGAATTTGAGATGAAGCAGCCTCATACTGTGAGTCAAGAGAGGCTAGAAAAACTCCCACCATCATGGCATTTCGATATGTCTTCAACTGCGTTGGAGTAGCTGTGAGAGGCATGAAGCTATGAAGCCTCTCAAACATTCCTCGCAATGCAGTGTAGTGAGCATGCAGGGGTCAACCATTTTGCTTTATCGTGAAGATGTCATGCTGGAGCTGTAGGATTTTGTCTCATTCTTGGCTTGAGAATACGTGGCAGCCAGGATATCCCACATGGCTTTGGCAATGAGTTTGTGCAAGACATCGTTAGCAATGTCTGGAATCAGAGTACCAGACAACCAGGCCTAAGCATAAGCGTCATCAACCTCCCATGAGGTATACAACCCTGTCTTCTCCATTGGTTCGTCCTCCGTAAGAATATGTCTCTTACATATCGACTTCATTATACTCATGAACTGCATGGCCCATAACTCGTAGTTGGATCCATCCATCTTCACAATAGGCGCAGGACCGCTGAAGGTGCCTGTAGTAGGGATCCAAGAGAAGGTGCCTGCAGTGTCTCTACCTTGCTTTCTGACATTGTGACCGGAGACAACCAGGGTTGTAGAGAAGATAAACCTTGGTCTACACTGACATGACGAGGTTTGGTTGCATGTGTAGATTTTACACAACCAAACGCATCAACCTGGAAGCGCGGGCGAGGGGCCCCTTAGGTAGACAACGACCAAACCCTAGGGGCGGTGGAACCCTAGGGACGGTGGCATCAACACGGAGACCTAGGTTGGTGTGTGGGATGGCCGAACCCTAGGGCCAAAGGGTGCAGCAGAGGGGCGGCGCGTGGAGGAGGCGCAGCCGAATGGCGCGAGACCGAGGGGCGACGCGTGGAGAGGGGTCGCGACCGAGGGGCGGCGTGTGGAGGCACAGTCGAAGGGCGGCGCACATGCGGGGCTTGAAGGTGGAGGGCTAGGTTTAGGGTTCGGTACGAGAGCTCCGGTCTAGGACCGCCGCTCTGATACCATGTTGAGAAAAATAAGAGTCATTGTTTATTCCTTAAGTCCTAGACTCTCTTATATAGAGAGGGGCCTATGGGCAAACTACATACGGTAGACAAGCAAAAGAGAAATAGATAAAAGATACAAGAACATAAAATAACTTTTACATTATTCTTATAAAGAGGCACAACGATACTCCTACAATTTTCAGGCATTTTTTTTGCTTCGTCAAATAGCATTGAATAGATTCGTAAGTCAAGTCAAACCGCGCTCACCTAAAACTCTCCATACTTCTACAAGGATGTCATATGGTCCTACACCTTTCCCAGATCTCATAACCTTCAAAGCCTCCTCTACTTCCTTTCTTTGTATTCGTCTATAGCTTGCACGATTCAAGTAACTCTCACTACTAGCTAGATCACCCAAAGTGATCTCTCTATTTCCTTCCCCAATGAAAGATTTATGGAAGTACTGCTCCCATCTAGTCTCTATGTCCTTCTGAGTAACAAGCATGTAACCTTCCTCGTCCTTAATGCATCTCACTTGAGAAAGGTCTTTGATCTTTTTTTCACTTGCTTTGGCCATATATATCCTTCTAGCCCTCCTTAGAGTCGAGATTTTTATAAAAAAAACTTCATAACCTTTTGACTTAGCTTTGCTTACAGCCTTCTTTGCTTCCTTCTTCGTTATTTTGTAGTTTGTGACAGTTTCCTCTAGTCTATACTTAGACATAACTTTAAAGCATGCTTTTTTAATTTTTAGCTTCTCTTGGATCCCTTCACTCCACCACCAAGCGTCCTTTTGACCTGGAGCTCCTCCCTTTGACTCGCCTAGCATCTCTTTGGCTACCTTTCGGATACAAGATGCTACTACCTCCCACGTCTCGTTTGCGCTTCCGCTACAATCCCAAGATAAGTCTTCTAAAACCTTCTCCCTGAAGCTCGATTGCTTCAGTGGAAGATTCCACCATCTAGTTCTAGTGATCTTAGGAACCCTCCTTTTCTTTACCAGCTCTTGTACAACACACCCGATCTCTTCTCCTCAACGCAAAGTAATCTATATGTGTTCTAGTTGGCCCACTCTTATAAGTAATTAAATGCTCCTCCCTCTTCTTGAAGAGAGTGTTTGCTATGAAAAGATCATATGCCGTTACAAAATCCAGAATGACTTTTCTCACTTCATTTCTATCTCCAAAACCATGTCCTCCATAAACACTAGCATACCCTGAAGCATCGTTTCCCACATATCCATTAAGATCTCCACCTATGCAAATCATCTCTTTGTGGGATTCCTTGTAAGATCTTACCCAGATCCTTCCAAAAAGCTTGTTTAGTCCTTTCATCTAAACCAATTTGCGGTGCATAAACTGAGATGATATTCAGAATTTCTTCTTCAAGCATCAACTTTAGCAAAATAACCCGATCCCTGAAATTTTGCACCTCAACCACACAATCCTTCAAATCCTTTTAAACAATCATTCCAACACCGTTTCTACCCTTATCTTTACCTGAATACCAAAGTTTAAAGCATGTCTTCTCGATCTCACTTGCTTTCTCTCTAACCCATTATACCCTTGAAGACATAGTATATGAATCTTCCTTCTTTCCATCGTATCCATTATCTCCATCAAATTTTCAGTTAAAGTGTCAATATTCCAACTACCAATCCGGAACTTCCTTTGCAATCTCTTTTGGACTAACTTCTTTACTCGCATGCGTCCATTATGCGAGAATCCTTGTAAATTTTGGACTGCATCCGGGCAGTGACGCAGCGGAACTAGCTTATTTACCCGCATGTATTCCTCATGCGAGAACCCTTGCAAATTTTGAACTACATCCAGGCTGCTATGTAGTGGTCCTTGCCAATTTTTCATTGCATTCAAGTGGGAACGCCCCAACGAAATCTATATGTTTGCTTAAATTCATGTTGAAAAGATCCAACTGTCATGAGGCAACTTCCTAAATGGTATTTTAAAAAAAAATACTATTTAGGAAGTTGTCTCTGACTGTTTTACGCTGGTTGTCGGCTACCTAACGCAACCCTCCTCATTTAAATACAAGAAACGATAAAAGAAAATAGAAAAGAATCATCGTCTTCCTCTGAAAGGTAGAAAGCATTTCTCTTAAGTGGAAATCAAAAGTGAAGAAGCAATCCAGAATAAAGAAGAAGAGAAGACTGGTAGAAGGAAATGTGGCAACCTTCACAAATAAAGAACGAGGAAGAGAAGGCCGGATTTCAACAGGAGACTGAGGCAAAAGTCCAATTCAGAATTTCATGGCACCCATTTTATTCCTCCATTCCTAAAAACACCTCAACAGCCTCAGTTATTAACCTAAACAAATAAAAGTTCAAAATAAAACGATGTATCCTAGCAATACGAACTTAAATGTGACTGCACATCAAAATAAGACAGAAAAGTAAAACAAATAATCAAATTATTTGTAGCTGGCATCAATGAGCTGCAGGATGGTCTAAATTTGTTGCAATATGCCAATACGCAAATTGTTATTATGTTTTCAGTACAAACAGATGTAATGAACTATTTTACAAAAAAAATTGGTTTCTTGAGAAGTTAAAAAATTATATTTGTGCCATGCATTTATAGCTGAAAAAACATATCCCATGGAATTCTTATTCCATAATAGGAAAACCGAATGCTGGCTCACCAGGCCATAAGAATCATGAAAGTTGTACATGATATGAAAACTGTAAAAACTCTAGCTTCAAATGTACAAAAATGGAAACCGACTGTGTATTGACTAATTTAATCTCTACCTAAATCACAGGTTGGTTTCTTGTATTACAATGTATACCAGAAGATTCCTTCTTTCTTGTCTTTGTTGCACTGATCCTATGCAATGTGGTACATATAACATCTTGATCAAGATAAATAAAAAGTCGAGCCATGTCACAAAGGTTCCTCTGCGATTAGTAAGAACATAACTACAGTAACAGATTATTTCTTGAAAGCACCACAAGCCTCATTCAGGATGCATCATTTTTTTTGTCACCGAAAAACATGGTAGCTAATTATAATTAAGAACATATCCACAGATCGCTCACCTTGATGCTATTGTTGATAGTGGGGGTCGGAGTATAGTTTCGAACCTGGTTAAAAGATACAATGCAAGACGCCTCAGAAACAGAATGCAGAAAACTAGACAAAGAATGCAAGATAATAAACTCTTAACTGGTCACATGGAAACACATGCTCCACCACAATCAGAGAGAGAGAATAACAGATGCAAAAACACATACGTGCCCGCATGGGCATAAACCAATACAAGCATAAATGCACATAATGGGTGTGAATGTATATGATTAAGATATCAATATAAAGATATCAGTATAACTGGACCGTATGGACAGAAATGTCAGCTATTAGTATTAAAACATAGATGCTCCAAGCTTCAAATATCAGTTATTTGGATTAACCAGAAATCTTGATGGGTGCTCCAATAATATAAAAGGGATATATAGACACAATAGACAATGTATATATTGAGACACTTATGGAGGACTATAAAAGATGCGCCAACTTCTGTAAATGACTAATAAACATCAGGTCAAGGTCTCGTTACAATTTCTGTCTCATACCTAATTGGTGAATTGGGATCCCTTTTATTTGTAATGTTTCAGATGTTCAAGTGTGTCACCCAACAGTGATCATTTACTTTCTCTGCATAGAAGAGGTTACGTGCGAAGGATCCTACTCCTATTATTTATTTAAAAATTGATCATAAGAAAGAAAGAATGTGCCTACATGGTTGCAACAACGATAAATCAAGAGTGGCAATACACATTATTTAAGTATTCTGGAGAAAGCCAAGCCTTCCAAACTTCTAAAAAGAGATGCCACAATTTAACTGATTAAATAAATTTACGGAAAATACTGGCTTGATATGACCCAGAAATGCAGATAACACATAAAAAGACATTTACCAAGATATCCTGGGATTCCGTTATACTACCAACATAGCCACGTGTAATAGTTACCCTCAACACATACCTGTAATTTTTAAAAAAAGCAGTCAGTAATCAGCAAGTAATTAGCTCCCCCACAAATTTACATTCAATAGAAGGCCATATCGCGATATATCGGCGATATATCGGTATTGGCCTGTGACCGATATATCGCCGATATGACCGATATTTGACCTTCCAAGGCTATTTTATTCACAAACTCGGTTCGATATCGACGATATGGTGTTGATATATCGCCGATATATCAATGATATATCGTATCAACACGGCACCGATATCGATACCGATACCGATGTGGCCTTCACTGTTTACAGAAGGCAAGAGAGTAAATTACAATGTTTAGACTTCAGATCTGTTCTAGAAGTACACGAATTATTGTCACAGAAACTGACATATAGAAAAGAATGCATAGAAAAATAAACATCCAGGTATATCTTGGGAGAATTAAACTATTGCCAAGTGAATAATATCATATGAAGAGATCAAAGGTGGAGGATTTCATATGGAAGCTGGATTTATAAGGACCTATGACATGTTTGACTGATACTTCTTGTGGGACAAGATCTCAAGATGCGATTTTAACGATATCCAAATCTTGGAATATCAAAGACAAAGGGGAGAGTCATCGTCATATGATGTCTTCTTCCACCTGAATGATTGGCTTGAGGGTGGATGGATCCCATCCAGGATTTCTCTAAAACTATGTTCTTGTTCACTGCATATGTCCCGGCAACAGTGATCTTTCGAGCGGGATGTCTTTGGAGGGGAAGACCAAAAGGAAGCTCAGGACTAGAGGCCGAAACTCCTCTCAAAATGTTGTTGAAGTCATCATTTCCTCCTTAGCATTTAATTCATGTTGGTCTTCAGATTACCAAGTAAATGAGAAAAAATGGATGGACAACAGGAGAAGGTTCTAGTGGAAAAGGACTGAAGTAGGGGGTGGAGAATGTGTTCGGTCAAATGTGAGTACAACTGTAGACCAATAAATGAAAGCAGCTTGAGAATCCGAGTTCTTTATGCAAAGGATCCAAATTTTAGGGGAGTTGAATTCCTAGCCACTGATGCAGAGGAAATACTTCTTCGATATCCTAATTGAGGATGGATTACTTGGATGTAAACCTTCTGATATCCCTGCAGACTTGAGAAAGCACTCCACTTCAGCTGATCCTATTTTCGAAGATACTACATGTTACAAAAGCTTGGTGAAAAACTACTTTACTTAAGCTTGGTGAAAAACTACTTTACCTTACTGTCACTAAGCTGGATATATCCTATGCTATGAGTAGAGCCAACCAACACATGGAGCAACCATGTTACTGCCATGGGCAGGATGTCGTTCAGATCATGTGCTACTTGAAGGAGTCACCAGGACGAGGCCTCTTCTATGGTGCAAATGGCCACACTAATGTAGATGCATATGTTGATGCAGGGTATGCGAGTTCACATGAGGATCGTCGCTCCATTATAGGATATGCTATGATGGTTTGATGAAATCTTATCACTTGGAGAAGCAAGAAGTAGATTGTAGTCTCCATATCCAGTACAGAAGCAAAATACTTGGCGATGGCTCAGGTTGCTTGTGATATTACTTGGTTACTCACCTTCCTACAATGATTTCGTATTGTTGTCACCACTCTTGTTCCTCTATATTGTGACAACAAATCCGCTACATACACTATGTTTCATAAGCGGAGCAAGTCAAGGATGCAAAAAACGGTTTAAACGCATGCGGCCGTCGACCACACCGATTAGTCAAAGTCGGGCTCATATGCCAGTGGATCGTATAAACATGGTTAAAGGCCATTTAAACAGAGTTAAGTTGTCGTTTAAACAGAGTTAAGCGGAGTTTAAATGGTTTTATGCGTTATCCATGACTTTTTTGGATTCATGCTATGAATCGTAATTGTTTATGTTGTCTATTTTGACATTTGGCTATGGATTCTAGTTGTTTATGCTTTTTAATTTGATATTAGGATGAAAAAATCCCTGAATTTGATAATATTTGATCTGTATTTTGAATATGTGATTATATTTTCTTAATTTATTTATATTTTTATTAATTATATATGTTATATTTTTTATTAATAAAAATGCAAAACCTTATAACCCGTTTAATTTCCGTTTAAACTTCTGCATACCGTTTAATCAGTAATCAATGACCCTACCGACTGAATATCGACTACCGATTTTTACAACCTTGGACCAAGCACATAGAGATTGACTGCCACTTTATTCGTGATGTCGTATGAGGAGGGAAGATTACTACCATACACATCTCTATCGATCTTCAGCTTGCAGATGCATTTACGAAGTCCCTACCAAAGAAGTGCCTCGCCTGGATAACTTGCAAGTTGGGCATGATCGATAGATATGCTCCAACTTGAGGGTGAGTATTGGAGACAGTTTTATAGTTCATCTTATTTACTTGTAACCCCTCGGGTTTGTTTATATAATTTCCCATTCATGAGTTCTCTAGGATTTTGTCCTATTTAACGACCCCTAGACCTCTTGAATAATCAAGTCATTGCATTCTTTCATCAATCTCCACAATCTAAATGGTGGAATCTTTAAAAGAAAAGGAAACGTTTAAGGATAGGATGGTAAACAGGATCTTGTTGGAAACATAGAGTTGGCATTTGATGGCTAGTGTGTTAAATAAGTTGAAAAACAACTTTATGTATGCTCAAGGAAGTTGCACCGACGAATTTCAGAGGGAAAATTGTTTTTAGACTTGCTGAATAGAGCTCTCATCTTCTTCTCACCTAAGGTACATGTGGTCACTCACACTGAGGAGTATCGACCTATTACGTTGTCTAATAAGATCTAGCGCATCTTGACGAAGGTGCGTGCTAATCGCCTCCGATGAGTGTTGCAATGTATCATTTCCCCCTTTAGACGGCTTTTGTCCCGGGCCGAGTTATGATGGACAATTAGGTTATAGCTAATGAAATTGTTACAAATTGGAAGAGGTGTATAAGGGGCCTTATTTGGAAGATTGATTTCTCAAAAGTTTATGACAATATCGATTGGAGATTTATTTGGTCTATGCTTCAGAAAGGGGGTTTCCTGACACTTGGATAATATGGAGGAAGCAATTTTTATGAGGACCACTTCTTTCTCTATCTCGATAAATGGCAAGTCTAAAGGTGGCCAGTTCTAGCCTCGGAGGGGGATTCGCCAAAGATACCCCCTGCATCTCTATTTTCTATGATTATTGCAGATACTCTAGTTATTCTTGTGAGGAAAGCTATTTTTTTGCCTTAACAAACGATTTCACGCATGGTGACATCTCCACCTCTTTGCTGCAATATGTTGATGATATAGTGCTTTTCATTGAAGGTGGTATTCGTGAGGTTCGTGGCATGTCGACCATACATGATCTTTTGGTTCCATCTTGGGTCTTAAGATAAATAGAAGCAAGTCATCACTCGTTCTTTTTGGTCTCTCTTGGACAGTGTTGCAAAAGTAGGTATTCAGTATTTGGTCGGAAGGATCATTTGAATATACAATAAAGAATAAACAACAGTCGGATAAATATTCAAAAATTTTAAAACAATTTTGCGATGAGTCCCATCTCGGGACATCACCTTATTTTCCTTAAAAAAACTATTCAAAATTCTTCACTTATATATATTTTTAAATTATTTCAACTGCAAAAATTATATCAAATACATATATTCTTATATAACTATATATATAATCTCCAGTTAATAAGATAAAAGTTACAACTAAATTTTAGACAATTTGAACCATGGAAATAAAAAAATTAGGTAATTAATAGTCAGTTTAATAGTCAGCTAGACGATCAAATAGTCAGATCGACTATTTGGTAAGTTCGGATATTGATTGCATACTGATTATTCAGTTGGTCACCTCACTTCACCTCATAGTCGGACTGACTATTCGGTTCAGTCGATCGACTATTACAACAATGCTCTAAGGAGGATGTTATGGAATGCAATGCTACCCATGGAACTCCCATTTCAAGCCTTCCGATGCAATACTTGGGACTTTCCCTTACATTCAAGAGGCTCACAAAGGTTTAATACACTCCCTGATTGAGAAGTTGGAGAGGCGCATAGCTGGTTGGAAGTCTTCCATCCTATCAAAGGGTGGTAGCTTGTGCTTGTCAACTTGGTGTTGTTGGATATTTCCATTTTCTTCATGTCAACTAGGACGATCTCAGTGGGAGTAAGATAACAATTGAAGAAGACTTCACGGTGATTTCTGTGGGCAGATGTTCGCCAGGAAGCCCGTAATTTTGTGCTAGTAGCTTGGGATACGGTCACCACACCTAAGCTCAATGGTGGACATGGAATTAAAAGATTAAAGGAGCTAAACAAAACTCGCATCATGAAGTGGATGCTTTGGTCTTGGGGAGCTTGGGATGATCTTCCGACCAGGTTGTTGCATGGTACTTATGGTTGGGATATGAACTTGATTGTCGAACCAAATATGACACTGACACCTTCGATTTTTGGCAAGGTGTATGTAATGTGGTACCGATTATTCGAGGGATGATGAAACTAGCTTTGGGGGATGGAACTTTTGTTTGTTTTTGGAAGGATGACTAGACGGGTGATGGATTATTGGCAATCAATACCCCCGATTACTTGCGAGTGGCTAGGATGCTAGAGTGGTTGAGGCATGACGAAATGGTGTTTCGAGTTTTTCATAGCAACATATGGAGGATTTCTTTTTTTTTAAATAAGCGGGAGAAACACGTACATATGCCTACTCTAAGTTTTGAACCATGGTCTTTTACGTGGTAAACACACTGTACTACCAATGGTTTATAGAATATTTCATGAGGATTATGCGTGACCTTGTTGAGTTTGATGGCCCCTCTCATGGTAGAGATGGTTTGAAATATTCTTATAGGGAGTTTTCCATGCGAATAGCTTACCACTTCATTTAATATGCTTGTGCTATTCAAGAGGGAGATTCGGGAGTCTAGGGGTTGACCTAGGGACGAGGTCCAAGCAGAGATTGTATGCCTAGATCTGTTGAAGGACACTTGAGAGATGTCAGAGGAAAGGACAACAAGAGGCGAGCATGGCCTCATTCAGCCGGAGGAGGACAAGAAGAGGCAGATTGAGTGCGTAGAAGTGGGTGAAGGAAGAGATGCAAATACATGATACTTCTACGTGGAGGGCGGAGGAGCCACAGCAGGGTGCGATTGATTAAGGTGGTTAGGGAGGAGTTGGAGGGTATCCATGCCATTGGGGATGGCGATGAGGCGTCATTTATGCGAGCTTAGCATGCATGTTCATGGTGGTGTGGTGCCAAACAGGAGGGTAGAGATGTTTCACGGTTGTCTGAGCTCTAGGTCGAGGAGTTAACATGGCATTTCTCTTTGGTGGAGGTTTGGAAGGTGGTTTTCAATTTGAATGCAGATGGTTCGTCGAGTCCAGATTGCTTTGTGTTTTTTTTCAGAGTTTTGGATTCTGGCTGACGATACATTTTAGTGGTTGTGGAGGAGTTGCAACAGGGAAACCGAGAGCCAAAACCTCTCATCTGTTTCTTTTACCGAAGAAGGATGTAGTATGTAGGGTGTTAGAGAATGTAATATGTGGGTAATTGGATTTCTCCAAGATCCAATTATCCCACTCATATTTAGTCCCACATGGATGAACGGTGGGATGTTGGCTTGTCTGTGAGGCTATATAAGGAACCCCACACCTCGTGTATTCATTGAGAAATTCAATAGAATATCTGTCCCTTTGAGGGCTTCTCCCGTGGTTTCATCCCGTTCCTTAGGGAGTAGGGTTCCACGTAAATCTGTGTTCTTAGGGAGTAGGGTTCCGCTTCTACTTCTAAGATTTCAACATGGTATTAGAGTGGGTTCGATTCTTGAGGTTTTCTTATTTCTATTCGAGATTCGATGTTGATGTTGAAGATTTATTTGTTCAAGATTTGAGATCCATCCAAGTTTCAGGATTTTTTTTTGAAACCCTAATTCCGCATTTTGAGATCTGGAGATTTCAGATGTGAGTTCCCAGCAGTCCTACCATTCACAATATCTTGCAGCTCTCATCTCCAGAATTTCTGCACGAGTTCAGATCTGTTCAAGCACCCAGAAGATCTAGCATTCACGTGAGGGAAGGGACATGGCGCTAGTCGACGCAAATGCAAGCCCCGATCATGGGGCAGTGTCGTAAATCTAAAGGACACTTTCTCTTGACGTGCTTCATCACAGATCTGAAGCCGCACGTGAAGCCTCTCCGCGCGATGAAGCCCCTGGCAAGACCATCCTGGCGGTGTTTCCTGTTCGAGACCATCTCCAGACCCATCCTGCAAACCCCTATTTCCCTCCAAGCGGAGCCCATGGCATCGCAAGCCTGCATCCCCTTCCTGGCGGACCCTAGGCAAGCGCCCACCCCTCCAGCACGGAGTTCGCGCCGCCCCAACGCTTTGCCCCAGCTTCGATCATCTCCTTTGCAGGCGGGAGACACCGCCGCCACCCTGCAGCCGTGACTCAGAGGCGGCGAAACCTCCAAGCCGCTGCGTCAAGAAACCCCAGAATGGCTGATGCCCTTCTCCTCATGCGCAAACTCCGATCGCCGCGCCCCTTCCTCGATCTCCAAGCGGTTCTCCAGGACCTGGCGATGGCTCCTCCTAGCGCCAAAAGCAGCCACGTACCTCCATCACCCTTTCGCCTCCTCGCATGCTCCAGCATCGTGAAGAGATCCTTTGGGTGCGGCGACCTTTCCAAGAGGATTTCCCATTTAGAACCCTAAATTAAAAAAAGGAGGGGTTGTTCACGTCATTAAAAAAATCTTTTTTTTCTTTCTCTGGTGTAAAGGTCCAAGTGGGTCGATGTTATAAAAAAAAAATATGAATGGCGGAAATAGGAGGGGGAGTCCCAATGTGAGTAAAGAAAAAAAAAAGAAAGGGGGAGCATTGGCCAGAAAAAAGGGCCCAGCATTAAAAAAAGTGAGAGCAGAAAAAAAGGAGAGGCTTGAAAAAAAGGAGGGAGGCGACAAGTTTTAAAAAATTGTGAAAAAGGCACGTACAATAAAAAGCCGTACGCAAAAGATTTGCAAAAATATGAATGGCTATAATTTTTTTAATGTTTTGTAAAAAAACACAAAAAACAAACATACAAAAAATATGCATGTTTTTTTTATTTCTCCCAACTTGGTTCATATTCTTATTCTATCAAGTGTGGGAGAAAGGGGGAGTCAGAAATGATATATTCTTCAGGACTTCTGCGCATCCACAACTGACAGACCAGCACTCCAAACTACTATTACGATCATCCGTCTTCACCGAGCTTAAACGTCTTCGTCAGGGCGTATACTTCTTTTACGACCCGATCGGTTCCTCGCGATGGACTTCTTCTACAGCGATTCTTCTCCAGGCACGACAGGGATATGTTCCGGTGACCTGCAGACACGACAGAGATATGTTTCGTTGACCTGATATCGCAGCGGCTCTACATGCATGGTCGAGATACGTTTCGATGACCTGAAAGCCGCAGAGCAGTCCTCGTGCAAGATCTTCTACCAGCAGCGGACATGTGTTCTTGTGATGTATAGTGTGAAGATGTATTGTATACTTTCTTTTCTTGCAAGCTGCAGCTTTCTTAGCTCCAGCTTGAGGGGGGTGCTAGAGAATGTAATAGGTGGGTAATTGGATCTCTCCAAGATACAATTACCCTACTCATGTTTAGTCCCACATGGATGAGCGGTGGGACTCCGACCTGTCTGTGAGGCTATATAAGAAGCCCCACACCCCATGTACTCATTGAGAAATTCAATAGAATATATGTCCCTTTGAGGGCTTCTCCCGTGGTTTCATCCTGCTCCTTAAGAAGTAGGGTCCCACGTAAATCTTCGTGTTCTTGATGTTTATTATTTTATTTATCGATTTCGCTTCCGCTTCTCAGATTTCAACATAGGGTAGATGACTTGTCCATATTGCTTTGTCGAATACCATATATTTCATCTTGACGAAGGTATTAGTAGCAGGTTGCGGGAGATCCCGGATCCTATTATTGATCCCACACAAACGACACTCATCCCAAGCAGGTGCATGATGGATGGAGTTGTAATGCCTCGAAGATGATTGTGGAATATAGCCGAGGAAGACCAAGGAAGTTCCATGGAAGGTTGACTTCTTCAAGACTTACAACTTTGTAGATTGGAGATTTATTTGGATGTTATTGTGTCGGAGGCATTTTCCTGGCGATTGGACTGCTGAAGAGACATGTGACCACATCGTCTTATGTTGTTCTGGTGAATGGAATGCTCGTAGCTGCTTTCTTTCCACTGCCAGAGTGTTGTTCATCAAAGTTTCATGTCGGCACCTTTGTTATTTGTTTTTGTGGCAAATGCACTTAGCGAGGATGGTCATCTAGGTGGTGGATGGTGGTTTTTTTTGCTGGATTTAGCGTTCATGATATTTCAATGCCGGTTTTACAGTACTCTGAAGACACAATTTTTTGTGTGGAGGGGCGATGTGGCAGCAGATGGAGTTGCTCTATTGTTGATCCCACATTTATCTCATCTTGGCGAAGGTATTCGTAGCAGGTTGCGGGAGATCCCGGATTCTATTATTGATCCCACACAAACGACATTCATTCCAAGCAGGCACATAATGGACGGAGTTGTAATGCCTCGAAGATGATTGTGGAGTATAGCCGAAGAAGACCAAGGAAATTCCATGGAAGGTTGGCTTCTACAAGACTTACAACTTTGTAGATTGGAGATTTATTTGGATGTTATTGTGTCGGAGGCGTTTTCCTGGCGAGTGGCCTGTTGAATGAAGAGACACGTGACCGCATCGTCTTATGTTGTTTTGGTGAATGGAATGCATGTGGATGGTCTCTTTTCACTTCCATAGAGTTAGTCATCAAAGTTTCATGCGGGCACCTTTGTTATTTGTTTTTGTGGTAAATGATCTTGCGAGGATGGTCACCTAGATGGTGGATGATGGCTTTTTTTGCTAGATTTGGCGTTCATGATATTTTAGTGCCGGTTTTGCAGTATACTGAAGACAAATGTTTGTGTGGAGGGCGATGGGGCGGCAGAGGGAGTTTCTCTAGTGCTTGAGCTGTTTAGGTAGGATTCTAGATTGCGGATCAACCATGACAAATCGGTTTTTGTCCCGTTTAGGATGGACGATGGAAATGTAGCGGTTTGTGTGCCTTCCATATAGACATCGAGATGGGTGCTCCTGATTACTTACATGGTTTGTCTCTGGTTAGTGGTAGATTGAAGCAGTCAGATTGGCTCCTTGTGATGGAGAATACGGAGAGGAAGTTGGCTGGTTAGCAGGCTGCCTGATTATCAAGGATCTTTTTCCCATCTACTCACCTCCTTTCGACTGGTGTTAGGAGGAGACTTGAGGCATCGATGAGGAGGTTCTTTTGGTCTTCGTCTGGGGAGTTGCATGGACTGCCATTGATGGGTTGGAAGACCCTCATGCTCAATGAGGAGAATATAGGCTTAGGGTTCTTGAGTTTGGAGGAGATGAATGGGGTTGCTGGCAAAGTGGTAACTAGAGTTGGTGGCAGTGGCTTTGATTCATTGAGAAAGATGGTACCCATCATTTATGGAGTCAATTTGGATCTCTGGTTGCATGTTGGGGTGGTGAATGTGTCATCGAACTTCTCGATGAGCATTTGTTCTGTCCGTCCTCAGGTTGCGTCGCTCGTGAAAACGGTTTTGGGGATGGCAGAAGCTTCTGATTTGGATGGATGATTGTACTAGACAATGTGCACTTGGCGTGCTTATCTAATGCTAATCAAGCGATTGATGGAACCTTCTCCTTCAGGAAGTACAAAGATGCAGATGGGTGGCTCCCTCGATCGTGGTACTCCGAAGAACTGATGTTTTGCAGAATTTCTGCTTCTTTTGGAAGCTTTCCTTTGATGGATAGATTGCCGAAGAGTCCAAACTGTTGGACATAGGTGGATGATCACTTCACTATTCCGAAGGTGTACAAGGCTTTCTACGCAAATGCATGTTTGAACCTAGAGTGCATCTTATCAGTAGAGACAAGATTGGATGTGGAAGGTGCCATTACGTGTTCAGATCTTCATTTGGTTTGAAGAGGGGCCAATTATAGTCTGGAGAGCGCAGAGTCATGTTTTTCCAAACATTGATGGGACATTCAACATTTTTTTACAATTGTGGAGGTTGACCATCTGTTCTTTGTATGCAATATGTGGGGGGATGTTTGGGCAGCGGCTCACATTGGCTCGGTGGCAACAATGGAGTTATATGCTTTTTGGGAATCCATTGACAGATTGGGCCACACGCTTGGACCAGTCAAGGTCTAGAGTGCAGTTGTTCTATGGCCCTTATGGTTGGTGCAGAATGGGGTAATTTTCAGGGGGTGTGGGGGGGGGGGGGGGGGGAGAGGATGTAGAAAATGTGCTAGAGTATGCCAATGCCCTTCGGGCTTCTTGGTCCTTGTGATTATGTGATTTGATTTTTGTGAATAAATAAAAGTTGTGGTTGGGCATCTTTCCCAACATCGCGCTCTCTTTCTGTAAAAAAATAATGGCTATAGTTAAGATAAATAGCTTTGATGGATGTGTGCCCAAACAAAATAGCATTATATTCATAAGAGTATCAAGGAAAAGGATGCTTTAAAATCACTAGAAGATAAAATGAGAGAAACTTGATGACAATGATTTGTACATATGCAAAGGCCATCTAATGTTCCAGTTTGAAGTTGTGAGAAGTTGAAGAACCTTGTAAGAGGGGTCGAGAAGACCAAATAGTTGTTGGAAGGAGACTATCGATAAGATGTGGCCTTTTGAATCTAAACAATGGCAATATTGTCCCGTATTAAATTTGTTTGAAAGTAAAGAATCCATGTAACCAACCAAACTTAAAGTGGCTAAATGTTTGGATGTTGTCATTTGCTGACAATATCCCTAGTATATTATTAATCTGTGAATACTACCTCGAAGTGCTGAGTCGCATATATAGTCTATTTAACAGTGGCTGGCTGTATGCGAGAAGGTAATTTACTTAGGTTTGTATGTTGCCGACTTCTTACATCATTCTAGGAGATCATGTGCTACATAATACTCTGCATTTTGTTGTCATTGGCTCTTCTGTTGATCCTCTTTGCTCTTGTAAACTGGAGGTTTGATTGTTGCTTCTTCTGCAACGGCGTTAACCAATATTTCCAAAGAGCCCAGGAAAGGTTTCTGTCGGAAGCCGGAACATCCTTTCTTGACTTGAGTAATCGTGAAGTCAGAATCTGAAATGTATGCCTCTACTAAGGTGTATGTCAAGAAAAGGGGTCATCCTTGGTACAACTGTCATCAAACCTCCCCTAGTCCTCCTCTACTTCCTTACCCACTCCACCAACCGTAGCTGTTCTGCAACACCCTACCACAAAATGTCACCATCCTCAGATGAAATCTCTCTATAGTCCATATCACTTCTATGCCAAGGAAGTAGCGAAGTTGACCAAAGTCCTTCGTGACAAAGACCTTCTGAAGGAAAGTCTTAGTCTCTAGTATGCCTTCATCATCATCACATGTGACAACCATATTATCAACATAAACAGCAAGTATTACAGTACCAATGGCCCGTCTTCTAACAAAGACAGTGTAATCAGATGTTCTTCTCCAAGAGTGTTGATCTCAAAAGTGAGTCTATCAAAACATTCCCTCGGACTCTGCTTTAGGTCATAGATCACAATGCGAAGTCGACACACACACTCCCCCTCGACTTCGTAACCATGAGGATGCATCATGTAAACCTCCTCCTCAAGATCACCATACAGGGAAGCATTGTTCGTATCGAGCTGAAAAATAGGCCAACCCTTGTTTGCAGCTACTAAAAGAATAATCCGTATAAAGCACATCCGTGCAATTGGTGAGGTCTTGAAGTAGTCAACCACATGCATGTGTGAAACCTTTAGCCGCAAGCCATGCTTTTAGTATGTCAATGGACCCGTATGGTGATTGTTTGGTCATGAAGACACATTTGCAAGCCACAGGTCTAATCCCCATGGGACACGGTACAAGGTCCTACGTTCCCCGAAATGTGAGAGCATCCATCTCCACATTCATTGCATGTCGCTAGCCATAATCCTATAAAGCATTGTGATGGTCTCTGGGAACAGAAATAGTCATGAGAGCATTCGCATATCTCATGTCAAAGCATGATAAGCTAGCAGTAGAAGTGAAATGAGACATAGGGTGAAATGTACATTGCCTCTTAGTTCTACGGAGATCGATGGGAAGCTCCTAAGGATCATCCGGGACAACAGTGGTGGGAGGCACTAGAAGATGACATGTCAACCAGCAACAAAGGAACGGGTAAAGGCATAGGAGCAGGTGCATATATATGCTTGCACTTATACACAATTGGTGGAGGAGGAAGATCCAAAGGTATATCAGTAACAAATTATGTAAATAAACTAGCATGTTCAAAGAAGGTCATATCTGCAAAAATATAGTATCGATGTCCAACAGGGTGATAGCACATGTAACCCTTCTGGGTGCGTGAATAACCAAGAAAGACGCATTTAATTGGTTGAGGTGACAATTTGTCAGCAGTATGAAACTTGTGGACGAAAGTTATACAACTAAAGATTCTCAGAGGTAATGGAAAGGGTGACTCATAGGGATAGAGTAACGTAAACGGAGTGGACCCTTTTAGGGTCGAAGATGGGACTTTGTTGATAAGATGGATAACAATAAGAACAGCATATCCCCATTAGGTTTTTGGAACTTTCATCAGAGTGAGAAGGGACCGAGCAATGTCAAGAAGATGTTGAAGTTTCTGTTCCGCTATCCCATTTTGCTGAGGTATACGAACAGGATGTTTGGTAGATAGTTGTTCCCTGGAAAGCAAAGAAAGTCAAGTCTTGTTGATTGAATTCCAAATCATTATCAAAACAAAATATTTGAACAATAGTGGAGAAATCATTTTTGATATACTGAAAGAATTTTTTGACGATTTTATTGATCTCCAAACGTTCCTTTAACAAATAAACCCAAGAGGATGGACTATAGTCGTCACTAAAAATAGCAAAATACTTGTGTCCACTCAGAGTACAGATCGGACAGGGTCCCCTTATATCGCAATGCACAAGAGAGGAAAAAACTTCACGACGAGGCTCGATATGTGCAAGAAAGGATGCTCAATGATATTTCCTGAACTGACACGCTTTGCACTCAAAGGGCTTCAACTTAGAGAGTTCAGGGAACATGGAGAGAGCCTTGACACAAAGGTGTCCAAGGCGACAATACCATAGGAGAGGATCGTCGGAGATAGACGTATCGCCAACAAAATTGGAGTCCAACGGAATGTCAAGATAATAGAGGACATTCTTCTCATGTCCCCCCACCAAAAATCCGTCTCGTCCGAATTCCTGAAAATAACAACAAAACTCATCAAGAATAATCCTACAGATCAGCGCATAGCTTCTGGACAGAGAATAGACTAAGAGGAAAAGCAGGAGCACAATGAACTCCAGTCAATCAGAATTTGGAGAAATCTACGGTGCCAACAACAGTGACAGGGGAATGAGCCCCATTGGTAACCCGAACCGTCTTCATATGAGTAGATGGTTGAGAAAAAGTAAGTAAACTACCTTCCCTCGTTAAATGTGTAAAAGCCCCTGAGTTAATAATCCAAGCAGGGTTGCAAGCAGAAACATAGTTGGCTATTGTAAGGTTGTATCCAGACTAGCAGTGGGAGCAGAAGTAGTGCTATTACTGGCGGAGGGGCTGGAGTTCTGCAGGAGTTGCCTCAAACGGGAGTATTCGGAAGTTGTGAAGGGTGCATGTGTTCCACCAGAGTGTTGATCGAGTGTGTCATCAGCTACATCATAAGAGAGCTCGTACTAGGTTGTCTCATAGGAATTGTAGGCATTAGGTTGTATGCCAAACTTTGCCCAACAGCACTCAAATGGGTGGTTCCAACGTCCACAATATATGCACATTGGATATCGAAAAGTGTTAGAATCACATCCACGGCCATGACCAAAGTCACGCCCACGCCTTGAGTCATAGCCACGACCACGACCAAAGTCATGGCCTCGTTCTCCTGGAAGCTATGTCACCATCTATTCCCGGATGATGCATCATGAGTCATATTCGTTGCAGAAGGTACAGTGGAAGGATGCTCGGGAGGTGTCCCGAGTTTCTGCAGACGACCAAAGATGGTCTCAATCGATGTCAAAGTGTCAACCGTCAGAAACCGATCCTTCACAGGTTTGTATTGTGGATGCAATCCAAAGAGGAATCGGTAGACCTACCATTCCGATCGCTCTCCCACCTGTTGATCACAACATGCTAGCTAGAAAAACATGACCTCCTAAAAAAGGCTAGTTAGCATCTCGTTGTACTCGACAAGACTCAAATCACCCTACGTAGCTGACCAAATCCGTGTGTATGTGTGTATCAGAGAGTCGAGACTTGGTTGTCTTCTGGGAGTAGGTTCTTTCCAGATTCTCCCGCATCTCTTTTGCAGAATCCTTGTAGAGAAGATTCGATGCAATGTTCGGATCGATGTTATTGGTCATCCACATAATGACTTGGCAATTGTTAGCATACCAGGTCTTGTGATGCAGATTAAAATTTGGCGACGGTGAAAATAAATTTGAACGGTGAAATTTTCGGTGGAGAAGAGATGGAAGGGTTGAGAAGAGAAACACGCCGGTTGCGCGAGATTCGAGGAGGAAGAAACACGAAGATCGCGTGGGAGAAAGAGAGAAACTAGAGGGAGAGAGAGAGAGATAAATCTCAATTTTTAATAATCACTGAACTGTTTCAAAAACAATAGCCTATCATCCCTTTATATAGGAGGGATGAGATTACAAAAATAGGAATCAAAATTCAAATTCAAAACTACTTATCCTAATTGACTCTAACCAACTAACTAATTGATTTGAAATAAATTCAAATCTCTAATCGACTCTAACTAACTAAATGGAGATCACACACGATCTCTTTATTTAAATAAAAATGCGACAATCGAATAAACGTAAATAAAATTAACGGATAAAAATATCAAGCCCTATATTTTAATTTTGTGCTGCATCAATTCTCCTCCGCTTGAAAAATTCGTCTCCTGACGAATTGCTTGATCTTTGTTCCGTCGGTGGAGAATTTCATCTGACTTGGTTGAGTAGATAACCCAAATTTTGATCCTTTTCTATGTTACGCTTGTAGTATCTTTCCACTGAGGGATATGGCTGCAATTGTTCTACCCCTTCACTTAAAATGTACCAATAACATAATTTTTCCTCCAATTGGCATTTTATATAAAGACCATAGTGAGGAGGGGCCTGCTTGTAATTCCTCCAAATTATCTCATCCTTTCTTTTAAGGCATCCGATTGAGGAGGGATCCCTTGTTAGGGTTCCTCTCACCCGAAGCATTAGGCAGCGATGCTTCCTGAAGTACGGGTAGTGGCGGCGACGCAACAAGTAGGGAGGCTTTGACCGGCGACGAGGAAGGAGGTTTGACGGCCCCATCTTGCGCACGCAGTGGCGACCGTGCCTGACGTGTGCACGACGGCCGTTGTAGCTCGAGATCGAGCGGCGGTGGCACTGTAGACGGCGAAGACCTACGGTGATGGGGCTGCTCGAGGGGGTGTTTCTATATCTTCTGTTGTAGCTGGGGGTGCGAGGACTGCCCGAGGGGGCGTTGGGGCTGGGAGGGTTGCCGGAGTGACGGAGATGGGTTGCAGGAGAGGCAGTGTGGCAGTTTGGAGGACGGCAAGGGGCTGCAACTGGGAGATTGGGGGTGTCGGAGGTGCGGGGGCTGCAACAGGGACCCAGGAGGGAATTGTGGGTGGCACTGGAATCGGTTTTCCCAACAGTTGTAGGTCTGAATATTCCTGGACAGCAAGCAGATCGACGATTTCCCATGCTTCTTCTGTAGGGTCTTCATCAAATATGGGACCCAAGTCTTCGATTTCGTTTTGTATCGAAGTTGTATCAATTGAATACAGGTCTTGTATGAAAATACCTTCGTTTTTTGGGTTTAAATCAGGTTGAACAGCAGGTGCATCATTCTGATTTTTGTCGTTGACGAACAAATCTTCATCGATTAGCGTGCCCAGCCACTCTTGTACTTTGAAGCTTGATAGGAGGCGATACTTGAACTTCCTCGAGCGTGAACGTGAATGCGGATCATGAGATAGACGACTCAAGTTGAATTGCATCCTCCAATAGTCGACAGGATCGTCAAATCGTAGGAACGATTCGGTTGCCATGCTCTGATACCAATTGATGCAGTCAGATATTTGCGCTGACGGCGGAAATAATTTTTGATGGTGGATTTTTTGGTGGAGAAAATGGAGGGGTTGAGAAGAAGAAAACTCGTCGGAAACGAGGGGCTTGGAGAGAGAGAATAACGAGAGAGAGATAATGAGATAAACTCAAATTTTCATATCAACTGAACTGTTTCAAAAACAATAGCCTATCATCCCTTTATATAGGAAGGATGAGATTACAAAAATAGAAATCCAAATTCAAATTCAAAACTACTTGTCCTAATTGACTCTAACCAACTAACTAATTGATTTGAAATAAATTCAAATCTCTAATCGACTCTAACTAACTAAATGGAGATCACACACGATCTCTTTATTTAAATAAAAATGCGACAATCGAATAAACGTAAATAAAATTAACGGATAAAAATATCAAGCCCTATATTTTAATTTTGTGCTGCATCATCTTGTATTTTTTGTATGTCTTCTTGAGCGGCTCCTTGGTAAGAATGTGATTCTTGGGTTGACCATCGACAAACACTTTGAAGGATTGAGATCAGAGCACATGATTTTCTATGTTCTTCAATTTGATAGAGGTGCCTTTTACTATCATAGAAGAAGTCGAGTATACGAGCTTGATCTCAGTGGACGTCATCGTGGTCGGCGAAGGTCAAAAAAAGTGATCTAAAAGATTTGTTGCTTTAAATAAGCATGGAGACGCTTATGAAGGCCTTTCTAGGTCAGCGTTTCAGCCCCTTTCTAGGCTTTCATAGCGGTAAACAGTGGCTGGGATGCCACAAATCAGACCCTAGCAGTGCCGGAATTTGGTTGCGGTGTTGGAGGAAGGCTGTAGGAGCCCAAGGAGGCGCTTATGGAGGGCTGACTGTGGCTGGCGGAGGGCTGGAGTACCCAACGAAGGGCCTGGTTGGACCGTAAGGGGGCCCAGCGGTGCTAGAGAGGGGTTGTGGCGGCCCTAGTTTTGCAGGTGAAGGGCCTGCAACACCAACAAAGGTGCCGCAGGGGCCTAACGACTCCGGAGAGGGACCATGGCAGCCCTGGTGGCGTGGGTGGAGGCCCCGCAGCACCAACAAAGGTGTTGTACGTTAGCCCCGACGGCGCAGGCGGAGGGCCTGCAGCTGCCTGGAGATGGTTGGTTGGTGTCATTGGCAAGCTTGGAGCCTTGCACGAAGCACTAGACGCAGTAGAAGGGCCCGCACAAGGGTTGGTGGCGGCTGCAGAGAGACGGGAGCTGGTGGTGGCGGTGGGATCTAGGTCAAAATACCGATCTAGGACCGTCACTCTGATACCATGTGGAGATTGACGAAAGAATGCAATGGGTTGATTATTCAGGAGGTCTAGGAGTCCTTATATAGGACGAAACCCTAGAGCGCTCATAAAAAGAAAATTACATAAACAACCCTGAGGGGTTACAAGTAAATAAGATGAAACATAAAATCGTCTCTAGCATAGATCTTATCTTATTGTAGACTTATTTCCTTTATAGCTTCAGTATCTTCGCATGCAAAACTACAAGATAATGTTGGGTAGCTAAACTCACTTAGAATGAACGTTACAATATTTACTACGCAATCAATGTAATCTCCTTCATACAAAATAATCAATTTGTCTTTATCAAACCATTCTTAAAAGTAATCAGCCGTTCATCTCTTTCCTTTAAGAAAGTTGATGCTACAACAAGGTCTAATGTTACTGCAAAATTAAGAAAAACTTTTTCTTCTTCAAAAGGCACATGTCCATTCAATTTGGAGATCGCGATAATTCTTCCCTTGCTTTGATGTAATTTTTCATTTCATACTTCATGAAAATCACATGTACTTGTTTAATGAAAACCTATATGGGTAACAATGCAATGGGCAGCCCTTAATCTTTTGAGTGAAATTTCTATTTAACTAAAATAAGAAGGTTTTCCAAATTTACACAAATTAAATATCATAACTACATTTTGGCGGGCAGCCCTTAATCTTTTGAGTGAAATTTCTATTTAACTAAAATAAGAAGGTTTTCCAAATTTACACAAATTAAATATCATAACTACATTTTGGTGCGGGTCTTGCAACACCAAAATTATATATAGCTAACTCATACCAAAAAAAGTACAGAAAATATAAAGCAACATACTCCAATGCTTATTGATGGGTGCCACCTTGTAATAGAACTTGATTGGCATTGTTACACGCATTCATGCAAACATGCATGACAAAAGATTCTTTCAGAAAGTTAGAAGTCAATTTTAGCCCTCCGTCACAGGCTCATTTGTTTAATACAATATTGAGACTAGTTGCTGAAACGCAAAGGCACCAATGTGAAGTTGAAGCTCCAATGGTAGGAGCCATATGACTACATCTATCACTTTTGTTTGAGAAACAAACATAAAACCAAACAATGTAATTCACAATGGAGAAACATTGTTTGCGACATAAAGTTTAATAAAGGTTCAGTGTAGACAAATAGTTCATTTGTCCATTTTTCGGGCAAATTAAGACTACGAGCATTGTATACTCTAGGCACAAAAGGAAGAGATTACAAAACAAAAAACTTTCCCAATTATTAGATAAACTCCATGATACCTCCATACCTAAGTCGTACATTTACACCATTGTATGACTCGTACGGCATTTCAACAGTAGAGAACTCAAAGGGATATGTCTTCTTTTCGTATATTTCTCCAGGTACATCCAACTCACGAACTGCAAAACAAGTAATTTGGAACTTTAAGGGTTGAGTACAAGAGAAATGAACATCTTACTAGAATGCACTTCTATAAAATAAAGTACCTTACTACAATGACAAAAGAAAAAAAATATGGCATCGTTATACCTGAAGCAAAATGATAAGCTAAAAAAGGCAAAGATGCTAGCAGGTCATAATGGATGAAATCGTGTATAAGACGATGATGACCAATTAATTCTAATATCTAGCTATAAATATATATATAGGTCCGTTTCTTTATATAGATCATTTTCTTTACTCACTACTTTTTCAAGATTTCTCAAAAGTTCAACTATTTAGTTTCGATCTTCTGTATAGAGTATCCCATTTATAAACGTTATCTATGTATGGAGTTGTTGAACTGATGTCACTGTGACCTAATGCAACAGACCGTAAAATAACAGTTAATAGCCGCTCTCAAAATAAAAATCTCTTTCAAATCACATCCTCCAGAATGCCGCATGTGAAAATACAGCTGCCAAAAATAATCCGAAGATTGAGATAAGAATACATGTTTCTGCTGAGAAGCAATGCATACTGAGAAATCCACGAAAAGGTTTGTATAAGATAACCAACCAAAAAATCGAATCTAGACGTACCAAGAGACGTGAAGTCATAGAAATTGCCTCTGTCAAAGTACATCTCTGCAGCAAAACGGGAAAAACTGTCATTACGCGAAAAGAAAATTCATGGTCTGATTTAGCAAAACCAGCAGTCAAAAAAATGATTCAGATCGTGCTTTCTTTGTGGGTTATCCGATAGGTTAACCCCTCTTTGGGGGTCACCCTCCTTGGCCGACATGCTAATTCATATGGGAAGGGTTACATAACATTTAACTCATCTCCATCACCAATTCTATCACATCATTATCACAATCATCTACTATCCATCATGTATAGCATCAGTATTTTACTCCATGTTAGATATCACATCGTTACTTAGTAGTCTCTTCCAATGCAAAAAACAACTAATTATATGTTTTCATCAATCCATCTACTGTTCTTTTACAACACCATGTATTTGTCATATTCCATTCATTTGCTACACACAATTTGTCACATCAGTTATCCCACCGTTCAGTGACTAGATAAAAGTTATCCATCTTAACCTCAAATCTCAAAGTAAATATGTGTGCACATGGAAAAACAACAGACAGAACTACCCTCCACTACCAAAAAATAGACATGAAGAGAGTACAAAACACCTCACTACAAGAAACCGGAGGATATCTCTCAAATATGTTGGTAAAGCTCCACCTAAAAATAAAAGACAGTGCATGACTGTCATATATTACATTGACACTGTTTATTAGAAGCACCAGTAAGAAATATAATATTATTCTTTTATAAAAAGCTTGTAATTTTCTTCACACTCCTTTCTACAAAAGCATTTACCATTTCAGGATATGATTGAGTCTGTATAAACTTCAATCATACAAAATTTGGCGATGACTAAAATATTATAATGGGTAAAATCCATTTTCTGAACTTAAGTATTGCGCAAAGAGTGCTCATGTGAATCTGAGGTATTCTTTTTACAGAATGTTGTGCTAAAGTCACACAGCTGACCCCGCCATGAAACTGTCAAAATAGTAAAAAGGAGGATAAAAATTATCCAAGCTTATGATCGGCTCGTTTCCTCCACTACACAAAACACCATGTTCAAATCTTGAATAACAAACCCAGACACGATTGCTAAAATCCTGATTTTTTGTAATCCCTGAATATTTCCAAGTGATATTTCATGAAGAAAATAGATAATGATATGATGATGACTAGGGTTCCACAAAGCTAAATATTAAAAGTAAAGTTGTGAAGGCTTTGAATTTGTTATTGGAAACGCGCATAGGAGATGGAAAATCATATGCTGCATCACAAACCAAACTGGGGCCGTTTTAAGCTGAATGGCAAACGGCCTCCAAGAAAATTCAATTATTTCAGGGGAGGAGTGGCATTCGTCAATATTATAATACATATCTAATTTGTGTTTCTACTTTTATCATGCAAGACCAATAAGAAAGATCATCTTCCAGGAGATTTGATTTATGGTGGAAATCAGTCTTCCAGGTAATGCTACATTTTGAGTAAAGGTTGATTTGAAGATTTTAGCTCAGGTGATGGTCAATATTCAAAAATAATTGATTCTGCAAACGCCAAACTAGGGTGGTCAATATTCAAAGATTGAGATAATCAATTCCTTTTTTAAAGCAGGATTGAGATAATTTGCAAAATCTCATACAGTACAAGAGAAGGCAAACCAAATATCTTGCTATATCTCGCTTATATTTTGTGGTAGATGGTTGTAGCTATTTCTTTTTTTGTGAGTCTTCTTGTTCTAATCAGCATTGTTTTTAAAAACGCACCTCGAGGTGCTGAGGTGTATGCCTCAAGGCGTTTTTCAAGGAAAAACGCCTCGAGGCTATAGCCTCATACATCCTCAGCGAGGCGTGCGCCTCGAGGCTTATGAGGCGCACCTCGAGTACAATAATTTTTTCTTTTCTTTTGATTGTGAGCTTTTCACCTTTCATAGACAAGTATTTTCAAGTCTTTAAGCTCACAATTCACTGAAATACATTTTTTTTTGTTTATTAACATATTCAGCTTATTTTTACTTTGTTATGCATGTTCTTTATAAATCAACATGAACAAAAAATTGAGTCTTGAGTCCTTAAATGTAATGCCTCTACTATTTAGTATGAATCAAGCATAAATGCTTTCTTTATTAAAATGTGTGGATGTAAGTCCCCTACTTTGACCTAAATTTAGAAAAGTATATTTTTGTAAATGTGCCTCATCTTTCTTCTATTCAATCGGGACTATTTTTTTTTTTTGAAGCCAACTTTTCGAGGGAGGCACGGCACGGTGCTCGCCCCAAACTTTTTATTAAAAAGACGAGGAAGCAAAAGAGAAAGAGAGTCACAGATGTAAAGGATCGAGTGGATCCCGCTGGAAACCCAAAAAGAAGACGCACTACAACAGCGACCAATCAATCGGGACTAAATTAATACACATCAAAGCATGCATGAACAAAGATGTTCATAACATGCAATATTCAAGTATTTTATCCCCCAATCCTAATGGCAAAGTAAAAACTGATCACTGATTCAGTGTTTACTCTCTTATCCTTCTCAACTGAATGACACACATATCTCGCCTAATTTTGAAAATGGTGTGTTACATCTAATCCCTTTAGTTAAATTTTATTCAAAACTTTAAATTTTGCAGAGTTACCCATTATTGTGCTTGCATATCCATATTTACTTGACTCCTTACGGATTTAGAGTCCAAAAAAAGAGAGTTATATAACAACTTGGATGTTTAAACCATGATGTTAGCCTTGAAATGTCGTGGAGTTATGTATTTAATCATAACTATTCTTGAAAATTATAATTACGATTAATTATTATGTTTTATGAAAAAATTCCTTTCACGAGTGAGGCTTACGCCTCGATATGCTCGAGGCAATATTGGGAAAACACATCGATACGCCTCACACTTTTTAAAACCTTGCTAATCAGAAGCTTAAGACCAAAGTTTTCAACGTGAACATAAATGACTCGGTTGTAGGTGACTAGTTACGATAATTTTTTGAAGAATGTTTGACTATTTGCGATAACTATAAGCATATATAAGTGATTCCATTATAAACATATCTTGATATACAAACTAAATAAAAACATACATATGAATCCACCCCCATGAACTTCTAGTTTGTTTGTATAGTAAAGTAAGTATTTACTACAATCTATCTATCACAACAACAACAAAGCATTTTCCCACATTAAGTAATACATGGATTCTTTGCCTCCATTTAGATCTATTTTGATTCATTCCCAGACTTAGATCCAAAAAACTAAGATCCCTTCGCATAGTATCATTCCAACACTTCGTGGGCCTTCCTCGCTCTCTCTTAGCCGGCTCAACATCCCAAAACCCACATCTCCTAACTGGTGCATCAGCCGACCGCTTTTGCAAATGGTCAAACTACCTTAAGCGGTTTTCTCGCATCTTATCTTGATCAGAGCTACACCAACTTTTCTTCTGATTGCATCATTCCGAATCCGATCTTTACGTGTATGTCCACATATCCGCCTTACCATTTTCATTTCTATTATTGTCATTTTCTGCACATGTCTATGGTTCGCAAGACAACATTCAGATACATAGAGTATAGCAGGTCTAGGGGCAGCTTTGTAAAACATTACTTTGATTTTCAAAAGGATTTTCTTATCACATAGAATAGTAGAGGCTCCTCTCCACTTTAGTCAACCAGCATTTATTCTATTAGTAACATCTCCATCAATTCCCCCATAATATTGCAAAATCATAATGTTATAGTCACCAATCTTCACCTCGATTCCTTCACCACTGCTTCCATCAAAAGTACACTCCATATATTCAGTCTTAGCTCTAAGTATACGAAATCCTTTAATCTCTGATGCATATCTCCAGACCTCAAGCTTCTCATTTACTCCATCTTTAGTCTCATCAATCAACACAATATCATCAGGGAATAACATACACCAAAGTATATCATCCTGAATGTGACTAGTCAACTCGTCCAACAACAACAACAAAGCCTTTTCCCACATTAAGTAGGGTCGGCTTATATGGATTCTTTGCCTCCATTCAGATCTATCTTGGGTCATTCTCAGGCTTAGATCCAAAAAACTAAGATAACTTGGTATAGTCTCATTCCAACACTTCTTGGGCCTTCCTCGCCCTCTCTTAGCAGGTTCAACATCCTAAAACTCACATCTCACCGCTGCATCAGCTGACCTCCTTTGCAAATGGCCAAATCACCTTAAGTGGTTTTCTCGTATCTTATCGTCGTCGGAGTTACACTAACTTTCCTTCTGATTGCATCATTCCGAATTCGATCTTTACGTATGCATCCACACATCCACATTAGCATTTTCATTTCTACTATTGACATTCTCTACACATGTCTATGGTTCACACACCAACATTCATATCCATAGATCATAGAAGGTCTCACGGCTGCTTTGTAAAACTTTCTTTTGATTTTCAAAGGAATTTCTTATGACAAAGAACAATAGAGGCTACTCTCCACGTTAGCCAACCTGCTTTTATTCTATTAGTAACATTTCCATCAATTTTCCCATCATGTTGCAAAATAGATCCCAAGTATCTAAAAGAATCTCTCTTCTTAATGTTATCATCACTTATCTTCACCTCGATTCCTTCACCGTTGCTTCCATCAAAAGTGCACTCCATATATTCAAACTTAGCCCTACTTATACGAAATCCTTTAGTCTTCAATGCATGTCTCTAGACCTCAACCTTCTTATTTACCCCATCTCTAGTATCATCAATCAACACAATATCATCAGCGAATAACATACACCAAGGTATCTCAACCTGAATGTGACTTGTCAACTCGTCCATAATTAAAGTAAAAAAGGAATGGACTCAAAGTTGAACCTTGATGCAAACCAATGTTGATGTTAAAATAGTCAGTCTTCCCAGACTGTATCCTTACACAAGATGAAGCCCTATCATACATATATTTTATGAGGTTAATGAATAGAACATGTACTTGTCTCTTCTCCAAAACTCTCCACAATATCTCCCGTGAGAATCATAAGCCTTCTCCAAATCAATAAAAAACATATGGAGGTTCTTCATTTTAGCTCAATAAATCTCTATTGTTCTCAGCAAGTGGATGGCTTCAACATTTGAGCGACCTGGCATGAATCCAAATTGATTTTCTTTTACTTTGGAAACTTGCTTCAACCTTCTTTGATCACACGTTCCCAAACTTACATAGTGTAACTCATCAGCTTGATACCTTTGTAATTTGAATAATTTTGAATGTCTCCTTTATTCTTAAAAAGAGGCACCACGATGCTTCTTCGCCAACCTTCAGGCATTTTCTTATTTCGTCAAATAACATTGAATAAATTTGTAAGCCAAGTCAAGCCAAGCTCACCTAGAACTCTCCAAACTTCTATAGGAATGTCATCATATCCGACACATCTCCCAGATCTCATAACCTTCAAAGCCTCCTCAACTTTCTTCATTTGTATTCGTCTATAGCTTGTGTGATTCAATTAACTTTCACTACTAGCTAGATCTCCCAAAGTGATCTCTCTATTTCTCTTTTCCAGTGAAACTCTTATGGATGTACTGCTTCCATCTAGTCTTTATATCCTTCTGACTAATAAGCGCGTGACCTTCCTCATCCTTAATACATCTCACTTGAGAAAGGTCTTTGATTTTTCTTTCTTTTGCTTTAGCCAACCTGAATGTATCCTTCTGGTCCTCTTTAGAGTCCAGATTTTTGTAGAAAACGTCACGAGCTTTTAACTTAGCTTCGCCTAGAGCCTTATTTGCTTCCTTCTTCGTTGTTTTGTAGTTTGTGATAGTTTCATCTATTATATCCTTAGACATAGCTTTAAAGCGTGCTCTTTTAATTTTGAGCTTCTCTTGCACCCCTCCACTCCACCACCAAGCCTCCTTTTCGCATGAGATTCCTCCCTTTGACTTGCCTAGCATCTCTTTGGCTACCCTTCGATACAAGATGCTACGACCTCCAACATCTTGTTTGCACTTCCATTACAATCCCAAGATAAGTCTTCCAAAACCTTCTCCATGAAGCTTGATTGCTTCAATTGAAGATTCCACTATCTAGTTCTAGTGATCTTGGAAACACTCCTTTTCTTTACCAGCTATTTCATTTGCACATCCATGACTAACAAGCGATGTTGGGGGTCTAACTCTCTCTTGGAATTACTTTGCAGCATTTGCAACACAACCGATCTCTTCTCCTCAACATAAAGTAATCTATTTGTGTTCTTCGGGTCACTCTTATAAGTAATTAAGTGCTTCTCCCTCTTCTTGAAGAGAGTGTTTGCTATGAAAAGATCATAAGCCGTTACTAAATCCAAAATGTCTTTTCCCTCTTCATTTCTATCCATAAAGCCATGATCTTCATGAACACTAGCATACCCTAAAGCATCCTTTCCCACATATCCATTAAGATCTCCACATAGGCAAATCATCTCTCTTTGTGGGATTCATTGCATAATCTTGTGTAAATCCTCCCAAAAAACTTCTTTAATATTTTCATCTAAATCAATTGTGGTGCATAAACTGAGACGATATTCAGACTTTCTTCTTCAAGAACCAATTTTAGCAAAATGATCTGATCCCTGAATCTTTACACCTCAACCACATTATCCTTTAAATCCTTGCGAACAACCTTCCAACACCATTTCTGCCCTTATGTTTACATAATACCCAAGTTTAAAGCATATCTTCTCGATCTCCCTTGCTTTCTCTCCAACGCATTTTGTCTCTTCAAGATAAAGTATATGAATCTTCCATCTTTCAGTCGTATCTACTATCTTCATTGATATATCAGTCAAAGTGCCAATAATCCAACTACCTATCCACAACTTCCTTTGCAACCTCTTTTGGGCTAACTTCTTTACGTGCATGCATTCATCATGCGAGAACTATGCTTTAAGATATCACGACATATCGGCGATATATCGCGGATATATCGATATCGATGAGATGAAGGTACCGATATCCACATATATATCTTTTTCATGAATATCGACGATATATCACCATATCGAGCTATATCGCTCAAAAATGATAGATTTCAATGCAAAATTTATCAGATATCAATCGATATGCCGATATTTCACCGATATGTGTGTATGTGTATCAATGCTATTATTCATGAAAGCTTGATTTCACTACTTATCTAGCTACTCTTAGTATTAAAACATATAATGATTTATATATTTTGTTTCAGGCATCGACCGAGACCCCTGTATTGTAGTGTATGGAGCAAAAGGGGGTGCATACGACGGTTCTTCAACTTGAGATGTTCAGTCGATTTTAAGTCATCTTCTTTCATTCAAAAATATTATTACAAATTATGTTCTTTAAAATTACATGTTATTATGCTCTTTCTTTGTTTGATTTCCAATATAGCTCAATATTTTATTTATGCATAATGTGATGCAATATAAACATAATGTATTAACTACACGTCCTTTATGTCCCTAAGTTGTTTAAATTTCATCATTTCTTTTGTAATACCTTTCAACTGTCAGCATTGACAACTAGTGACATGTGCAATATAATGAGTAGTGTTGTGCTAAATACCCTCATTCTTGCATATAAATGTGTATCTGTATGTTATTTAATGTTTTAATAACTAGGATGATCTTAATTTGTGGGAAAAATGCTTTTTGCATCTTTTTGAGATTTCAACGGATATCGTCGATACATCTCGATTATATCCTTTTCTGAGCAGACCGATTCCATATCGATTTCGAACTTTAGCGAGAACCCTTGCAAATTTTGAATTGCATCCGGGCAGCGATGCAACAGAACTAGCTTATTTACCTGCATGCATTCCTCATGCGAGAACACTTGCAAATTTTGAACTACATCCGGGCAGCGATATAGCGACTCTTGTCAATTTCTCATTGCATTAGGGATATGCAACACGTCACTACATTCTATCTATCATATAAATTTGATGAATTCTTTATCGTTAAACTTGTAGTGTATATAGTTCCTTTTCTTCGATATATTTTACTAAAGACATATTTCTAGACCTCAAGATGTGGCAAATTATATGTGTTAGAAAATCGGAAGCGGAAGCGAACATGGAAAAAGATAATAAAATAAGAAGAACAGCGGGATTTTACGTGGAACCCTACTCCGTGAGGAGCGGGATGAAACCACGGGAGAAGCCCTCTAAGGGGCGGATATTCTATTGAACTTTCTCATCTGTTACAGGAGGCCTGGGGCTCCTTATATAGCTTCCACAGGGCCTCCAAGTCCCGCCACTAGGCGGTATGGGACTAAACTCAGTGGTGGGGTAAATGGATCTTGGAGGGATCCATTTACCCACCTATTACATAAGTGACGCATGCTCCAAATACTCTAACACTCCCCCTCAAGCTGGAGCATGCAATGCTCAGCTTGGACAAACAGAAAGAAACTAAACTCACAATACATGACACTACAGACAATATCAACCCAACGCGCACAACTGCTGCAGTCGAGGACGTTGCTTCTCATGGCGTGCATGTGAGGAGGACGAACGGGGCTGGAGTGTCTATCTGGCTCAGAGAATGGTACTCTACTGTGGAGTCCCTATGATACCACATGAAAACCCTTGCCCTTAATGGCATAGGGAATAGTCCTCTGCTCTGGAGTCCCTATGGCTCACATGAAAGCTCTGTCTGACCAACAAGAATGACAAATGATTGGCATGCGTCATCGTCGAGTCTGAATCTGAAATTTGTAGAGTCTGAATATCTGACCGGTCTGCAAAATCTGATATCTGAATCTTAGAACAAGACCTGTGACTCTACATATACTCCCCCTTTCTCCCATACTGGTTGGAATGACATTGTTGACCACGTTGGGAGAAGATAAGATAATACATAAATATGGGGAAACATGAAAAAATTTCTCTTGCAGCTTTTCTTCTTCTTTTTTTTTAATAAGCCGACACATTTTTTTTCTTCATTTTTTTAAAGCTGCTTCGATATTTTTTTTTACGGCTTCCTCTTTTTTTTTTGTGCGCACGGCTTTTGTATTATGTACGCGCCTCTCTTTTTTTTATTTTTTAAAAAAAAAATACGTGCGGGTTTTTTTTATTGCACGTGCCCCCATTTTTTTATCCTTATTTGGCTTCACCTCTTTTTTTTTTTGAACTGACACTGCACCACATTTTTTTTATCTCTCGGCCTACTTGAGCCGTTACAAAACAACAAAACACTTCTCTTTTTTTTTAATAAGAGATGGCCATCGGGCCTATCTCTACCGCCTAGGGTTTCCCAATTCCCACAATGGGAACCCATCTTTTATTTTCTTCAATCGGGCGCCGCTGCTTTCCCTGTAACGAAGGAGAGGGAACGGGCTCCGCCTGGGAGCCAGGAGGTACGCCGCCTTCGAGGGTGCTCCCCCTTCGCGTCGATGATGACGAGGGTGCCTGGGAGCGGGGCCGGAGCGCAGGACGCGAGGGCGCAGGGCACGGGGGCCTGGGGGATTCCGCCGCCAGCGAGGTGAGATGGCTTGGAGGAGAAAGGTCGCTGGATAGGGTGGCGATGATTACTTCGTCGCGCCGCCGCCTTGGCTTGACTGTAAGAGATGGAGTTGCTGGGTTTCGCGATGCCAAGGGCTCCGCCTGGAATCGCCTGTGTCGCCGGCATGAAGGGGGAGAAGCGCCATCGCCTCTGGAGCACTGGAGCGTTGCAGGCGCATAAGATCTCCAGATGGGAGATCTGGTGGGAGTCGACAACAGGATGGCTGGAGCGTGGGCGGCGCGTTGCCGCCAGTTGGAGTTTGCCAACCGTTTGTGAGGAGGTCGCGCGGGGGCTCTCCCGGATCCTCAAGGATCACGGCCCCCTGACAGTCTCTGCTACGATGAGGAGTGCCTCCACGCATGGGCTTGGTGCTCCACCGCTGGAGGGCTTTCAGGGCGGCGCACGGTGTCTCCGCCTGCGCCTGATGCTCCATCAAATGGAGCCTTGGATTAGGGCTTCTTGGTGCAACCGCCTGGATGCAGGATGCTGGATCTTCAACGGGCGTACGGCCTGGATGCTGGATCTAGGATTTTCGAAAGCCCTAGACACCTTTCTTCATCGATCGAAGCCGCTGGATCTCCTGACATAAATTAGGGTTTCGATTTAAAACCCTCAACTTGAATAGAACACGCAGGAACATGGCAGTTCCGTCGATGACAATCCTCAAATATTGAAATAAAACAATTTTCCAAATCGAATCTCGAACAACAAAGAACTTAAAAACCTCGAGAATCGACCCGCTCTGATACCATGTTAGAAAATCGGAAGCGGAAGCGTAACATGGAAAAAGATAAATAAAATATGAACAGCGGGATTTTACGTGGAACCCTACTCCGTGAGGAGCGGGATGAAACCACGGGAGAAGCCCTCTAAGGGGCGGATATTCTATTGAACTTTCTCATCTGTTACAGGAGGCCTGGGGCTCCTTATATAGCTTCCACAGGGCCTCCAAGTCCCACCACTAGACGGTATGGGACTAAACTCAGTGGTGGGGTAAATGGATCTTGGAGGGATCCATTTACCCACCTATTACATAAGTGACGCATGCTCCAAATACTCTAACAATATGGTATAAGTAAAACCTCCTACTTACACCTCAATTTAGAGAACAAAGGGGTATTTCTATATTCAGAGCCCTTTAGACAATTTTCAATGATGCCAATGAAATTCGCGGAAATTTCCCGTGCCGGGCTTTGGCAAAACGACAATGAAATCAACATTTGAGGCCACAGGAAGGATATTTAACAAATGTTTAATTCTTCCATGTATTTAACTATGGTTGGTTCTTTAATCCATGGATGGTTTACACCTTGGCTGGGAAGCTTTGGTAGTGTGCATCAAGAATGATATATTCACATAATATACTCATTTTATTCTTTGCAGAAGCATGGGCTGTTGATTAGGCAATTTGAAAGACACGAGTAGCATTGATGATATCTAGCAAATCAACACGAGCTGTGGACGATGCCTAGCAAGTCCTGGCATTTCTGCGCATATCCATTTATGATATGTATTCACACAGATACACGTCATAGATTAAGTGTAGTAAGCTTTGTGATTTTTGAATTGGTTTGTGTTATTCTTTGGGCTGAGATAAGTTCACAGATAATGTAGTAACATATAAGAAAAGTTGAGGGCTGACGGAATGAAGTTCTGTTCCAATGAAGTTTCCAAGCCGCGCATTTGATCGAGGCTTATAGCTTTACAGATCGCATAATCGAAGCCAATGTTGACAGAGAAGATGCATCTGTTGGAGTAAGTTAAGAACCGTCTCCATTCCATTGTCAAACATTCTCCTCCACAAGCTCAAATAACCCAGAAAAAGTTTTTGACACTAAGCTCGACTGAGCTTGTAGACCCTGAAAGCACCTTGTTCCATATTTGTGGAACAAGGAAACCTGACATCTAAGGCATGGATTTGCACAACCACTTCCAAATAGCCAATGTTCCTTTGCAGAGTTACTAAAAATGATTAGGTCAAATCGACATGAAGGTCTGGTAATTGAGCAGTAGGCTCTCTGCCCAAAAGACCTGTATCCAATTTGTTCATATCCCAAAGGAGCTACCAAGGCCCATTTAACTTGTATTCAAACATCCCCATTCATTCGGACTATTATTCATATACAAGAAGTTTGATCTGCTTATTAATACCTATTAAAAAGAAGTTGGGGAAGAAGAGAGTCGAGTCTCATGATTTTCCCCACAACTGGAACACCCGTTCAAAACAAGATAAGAAACGGTAACAGGAAAAGCATACTCACTGCACTGATGATGAAGGCTGAAAACCAGTCCAATAGGTCACAACAAAGGGAAAAAATCATTGAAAAAAGACTGATTCTTAACTTCAAGATTGCACAAGTCTAAATCCATGTTAAAAAAATCCAGCTCTTTTTAGATAAATTCCTAAATAGTGTTCTTAAAAAGAATACTATTGAGGAATTTGCACAAGCCAATTAAATAATATAAATTATAGTTGAATCTAACCAACACAAAAAGATAACATCTTAAAGAGCAGACCTATTTGACCAAGAAGCTCGATCTTCACACCATTATGCTCAACCTTCTTGCCTTGGAAAGGTGCAACAGAAACCTACATCGGAAAAAAGAATGCGTTCCAATAGAATAATTTAAGCAATCAAATTATTAGTTTTTATAGTAGAAATCAAATTATCCAATTTAATAGTTGTTAAACTAGGAAAATATAAACGTAAAACATATGCATACCTCCCCTGCTATGGTTTCTTGACTTTGGAAAAGTGGTACAAGTGTTGTTTGTCCATTATCTTTCTTAACAGAAATCTGTACATGAATGAGCAGGAAGATGTGAGCAGGAATATACGCATTGACGTCTCTGATTTGAAAATGATATTGAAAAAATACGTTGGCAATATGACAAAATCTATATGAGATGCACGCTATTTTACAAAATCCTATATGACACCCATTAATTTGTATTGGTCATACCTATAATTAATTCCCAATATGCCACATATTATAGCTGTTTCCTTCCACTAATTTGTCCGCATTCTTCAACCTTTCTCAGTGGGCATGTTATCCTACTTTTTATTAGCTTTCCAAGGGGCATCGTTTAGCATCACGTACACTCAAACCATAAGTATTTAATACATATTACCTCAATAAGCAGTCTCTTATTATTTGTAATTTTGTATGCATCTCATCACTGTAAGTCTGTAACAACTGGCAGTGAATTTTCATTTCACATGATCTTTTTCTACAAAGACATAACCCTTGACTTTTGGGATTTCTCTGCATGTATACTAATGAAATTCCTAATATCTCACCCACGAGCAACTCTACAAAAGGTGTCTTCTTTTCTTAAGCCAAAGGATGACCATTACAAAATTGTGGCTTCTGTGTGCTTAGTCAACTCATCCATAACCAACCAAAGAAATGGGCCCACCTTCTTTAGGAGGCTAATATACAATATTAGCATTTTCTGCACAATACTCTGCCAAGGGCATTTAAGCAAAGCCAACACCATTTTCCCCTTGGGAAATGACAACGTTGGGTTGTGCTCTGATTAAATCCAAGAAAAACTGTGAAACTGATGAACAGGTATTAAAGCAACTTACGTATTAATAAAGGTTAAAGTGTACAGGACAACACAACATCATGGAGGAGGGCCACAAATACATTAAACAGAAAGATATAGAGCATAACACGTATATGCAACTAACTACAGGATGCACACCATCAAGCTACACAATAGAATTTATAAGCATACAACTCAATACACATAATAAACATATTTTTCTTTAAAGTAAACATGTTTTCCAATTGCTTTAGTAAATTCAAAAGAGCATTTTGCAAATACTAAACAAAGTACAGATAATCAAATAATATGCTTATGCAAAAACTTGATACACAAATTAATACTTGTAATAGCTAAAAAAAGTTCAGAAAAATGCTCATAGAAATTACTTTTTTAAAAGCATATCAAATTAAATTGAAATAATATTTTGCAAATGCTTATAAATGCGTATAAAAATTATAAGCATTTAGCCGATTCTACTTAATTGTGGGAAAAGGTTTTGTTGTCGTTATTGTTGCTTATAAATGTATATAAAAATGGCAAGTGCTTATAAAATTCTCATTAGAGTAAAGCAGAAGTGATCAAAAGAATGAATTAGATGGAAAATGCAACCAAAGTATAAAAATCATAATCATTAAAATAGAATCATGCAACTTCATTTCCTCAGCATGCTGGTAAAAATCGAGAAAGATGAAGCCTTCAAGTGATTGCAAAACCACCTACTTGTTGAAATATAATGAAACCATCTTTTATTTATATTTTCATGACAGAACCATGCACATCAAGCATATATATAGGTGTGGTGCCTCTAATATGTCTTCCAAGCAGGACATCAAGTTGGCTATCTTTTTGCCTCAGACTCTTTTCATTTATTTATCTATTATATCTTCAAGATTAGCCTCATCAACTCCACATTCATGACTTTCTTTGAGAGACCCACATTCATGACTTTTGTGTCGTTCCTACCTTCCTCTGCAGGAAAAGCAATGATTACCAATACCATTGCAGCATTCAGTATACCTCCAGCTTTTGTTCAACAACATCAACTCAAACTTCGTAAAACGTACATTCTCAGCAACCCATTCAGAAGGAATCACTCTCTGTGTCTGAAAATTCCAGCAGCATTTCCTATGACCCTCAACCAGCGATAATATAAGCAGTTAAGAATGACAGCCAAAGGATAAGTCCTGGAGAGGCGCAGTCATCTAGTAATCAATTTCCATTATAAACTAATATGTTATACAGAAATCCCAGCTCACTCCACCACTGCATGAACTCACACAAGACTGTTACAAACCATTTGCACTGCAAAGCACGTGGATATAACAAGGATGAAATATATAAGGAAGTACTCTCAAAGAAATATGGACAAAACAAGAAAACAAGGCTGTAAATCATTACCTTCTTTCTTGTTTTCCCATCAGCAAGTGTAATACTGACAATACAGGGTTGTTTAAAGGCTCCAAGAATATAATTCTGAAAAGTTCAGGACACATTTTATCGAACATAAAAGCAGTTTTTTCCAAATAAAAATGCAATAAGCTAAAACTCAGTACCAACGCATACACAGAGAACGAACTTTTTTGGAAGACAAAGGATGGTCATTAGAGGTTAATGATCATTTCATCAAGGAAAATGACATTAAATTTTAGATAATGCATTGTGCATAAAAATAAATGATCACTTTCAATATGCATATTGGATAAAGAAAAGACGTCCAGATTATACAATGCTTATATGATCTTCTTTGGGGCTAAAAAATATAGAATAAAGGAAAATGTGTACAAGGAAAAAGGGCCAGAAATCATAATAACAGCCATCCTGTGTATAGTATACTTATTCAGCTGAAATCCTGCATCCTAGTATTGGTTACAATTTAAAAGAGATTATAGCAACTCATCATCCCAATTACAACAATAAAGCATTTTCCCACATTAAGTAGGGTCAGCTACATGGATTCTTTGCCTCCATTCAGATCTTTCTTAGATCATCCCCGGGCTTACATCCAAAAAACTAAGATCCCTTCAGATAGTCTCATTACAACACTTCTTAGGCCTTCCTCACCCTTTCTTAGCCGGCTCAACATCTCAAAACTCACATCTTCTCATGGGTGCATCAGTCGACCTCTGCAAATGGTCAAACCATTTTAAGCGGTTTTCTCTCATCTTATCCTCTATCGGAGCTAAACAAACTTTCTTTCTGATTGCATCATTCCGAATTTGATCTTTGCATATATGGACACACATCCATCTTTGCATTTTCATTTCCGTTATTGTCATTCTTTGCACATGTCTATGCGTCACAGGACAACATTCAAATCCATAGAACATAGCAGATCTCACGGATGTTCCGTAAAACTTTCCTTTAATTTTCAAAAGAATTTTCTTATCACACAGAACAGCAGAGGCTCCTCTCCACTTTACCCAACCTGTATTTATTCTTTTTCTCATCCCAATTATACGAACAAATTACAAATGTCAATTTGTCGTTATGAACTCAAACCTTACTGAAAAGTTAATCTTATAGAACATATAAAGGTACACGGCATTACCCAAAGCATTGGGTTAATATAAAAAATAAAATCCATGGGTTAAGCAATTTCGCATAGTGACACATATTTCAACGAATAACATATATGTATATCCGTAGAAGAACATTGCTGATGCAGCGTGACCCCAAATTAGAGGGCCACATTTATTTAATTAATTAATAGTCAATTTTATTTACGTTTTTAGTGGTCGTAATGGTCTAATTAAATAATTGAGATCGCTTGTGATCTCAACGTCTATTTCGTAGATTTTAATTGTAATTTTGGGTCAATTAATTAGTTAGAGTCTAATTAGAGTAATTAGAGGTCAATTTGAATTTGTCAGATTCCAATTAGGATAAAGTTGCTTGTCAATTTTAATCTGTTTACTATTTTTGTAAACCATCTCTCCTATATAAAGAGATGGTAGTCCAGTATTTTTATGGAGTCAAGTATGAATTAAAATTGAGATTTTTTATCTCTCTCTCCTTCCTCCTCTCTCTCTCTCTCCACGCGATCTCCGCGGTTCTCCTCCTTCAACCTCTCGTATTCCCGGCGAGTTCTCTTCTCAACCCCTCTATTTTCTCTTCTCAACCCCTCTCTTTCTTCCACCAAATATCCACCGTTCAATTTTAGTTAATTTTATCATCGACGCAAAATCCGTTTGCATAAATCTCAATTTTAATTCATACTTGACTCCATAAAAATACTGGACTACCATCTCTTTATATAGGAGAGATGGTTTACAAAAATAGTAAACAAATTAAAATTGACAATCAACTTTATCCTAATTGGACTCTGACAAATTCAAATTGACCTCTAATTACTCTAATTAGACTCTAACTAATTAATTGACCCAAAATTACAATTAAAATCTACGAAATAGACGTTGAGATCACAGGCGATCAAAATTATTTAATTAGACCATTACGACCACTAAAAATGTAAATAAAATTGACTACTAATTAATTAAATAAATGCGGCCCTATAATTTGGGGTCACGCTGCATCAACTCTCCGCCGCTTTAAAAAATTCGTCTCCCGACGAATTGCTCGATGTAGGCTTGGAGATCGAATCTGCAGGTTCCGCCGTCTTCTGGAAGAACTGGTGTGGGGCGAACGACGGAGTCCATACGCGGGCGTAGATGCCGCGATCGTCGTGGTCGAAGAACATATGCGGTGCGAATGGCGGTGTCTTCTTGATTGTGGTTTCTTCATTGTGGTGACCGAAGAATTGATGGGGCATGAAAAACATGGCCCTCGGGGCATCCATAGCGAAGTAATAGCACAAAGAGAGGAGAAGGGGGGAGGTGTCTAAGAAATGAAGCCATGGGGTCCTTGTATAGGGAAAACCCAAGGCCCTAGTCCTATTTGGATAAGGAAAATCCCCTGATTTCCTAATTACAGTCCTCTTTTTAAAATAATTCCGCCGCCAGGGGTGTGGGCGCAATTTTCGCACCCCTTCATTGTTCCTTACTTCCTTATCACTTTGGACTTTTCTGCAAATAAATATTTTTGGAAATTTCATTTTGCAATTTTTCCACCTCAACTCCAAATCCCTGAAATTGAGGGTTCAATCCCTGTGACCGAGACAACCCCCGTAAGGGTTTCGTCCTTCTTCAGCAAAAGGCGGCGCCGGCGGTTTGCGGATCGGCGTGGACGGAGGGCGCGCGGTGCTCGTGGATGCGGCTGGTGCTCGGGGCGACCGTGGCTCGGCTGTGCGCGGTTGTGTTGCGCGGCCGGGTGGGAACGTGGGGTTGGGGCGTGCGTTGGGAAGGGGCGCGCAGTGGCGCTTTGGTGCGCAGGGCGATGGCAAGGGGAAGAGATGCGGAGTAAGGCGGTGAGGAAGAGGTGGCAAGGCGCGCGGCGCTGTGGGGAGGCGGGTGGGGAAAGGGCGATGGCGAGGGAGGGGTTGTGGGTTGCGGTGGGTAGCAGGAGGAGGAGGGGAGGGCTGGTGTGCGTGGGTAGGGGGTAGGCGAAGGCGGGGGGGGGGGGCTGTGGTCGGGCGGCGAGGGTTGGGGGGGTGGGGCCGCGAGGGTTAGTGTGCGGGGGTCCTGCCGCGGGTTTCACGGGTGGTGGTGGTGGGGTTGTGGCCGGGGGCTGTGCCGCGGAAGGTATGGGGATGGTGGAGGGTTCCGACGAGGCTAGGGGGGACGCCGGAGGGGTTGGTACTGCAGCGGAGGCCCGCGAGAAGGTCGCCGACGGGACGTAGATCAACTCCGGGGGCTCTTGTGAATCTGAAAATACCTGGACAGCAGCCGGTTCGGCTTCCTTTTCCTCCTGGATGCTCTGGACAGCGACTGGTTCTTCATTCACGGCGAGGATTTCTTCGTTAAGACTCACGGCAACAGATTTTTCATCGTGGATGGCGAGATCTTCGTCGGTTAGCGCGTCCAGCCATTCCTGGACCTTAATGCTTGAGACAAGGCGTCGTTTGAACTTGTGTCGTCGTGCGCGTGTATGCGAATCCGGAGATAGACAACTCAAATTGAATTGCACACGCCAATGTGCGACAGGATCGTGGAATTGTAAGAACGATTCCATAACCGCTCTGATACCAAATGATGCAAACGGATTTTGCGTCGATGATAAAATTAACTAAAATTGAACGGTGGATATTTGGTGGAAGAAAGAGAGGGGTTGAGAAGAGAAAATAGAGGGGTTGAGAAGAGAACTCGCCGGGAATACGAGAGGTTGAAGGAGGAGAACCGCGGAGATCGCGTGGAGAGAGAGAGAGAGAGGAGGAAGGAGATAGAGATAAAAAATCTCAATTTTAATTCATACTTGTCTCCATAAAAATACTGGACTACCATCTCTTTATATAGGAGAGATGGTTTACAAAAATAGTAAACAGATTAAAATTGACAACCAACTTTATCCTAATTGGACTCTGACAAATTCAAATTGACCTCTAATTACTCTAATTAGACTCTAACTAATTAGTTGACCCAAAATTACAATTAAAATCTACGAAATAGACGTTGAGATCACAGGCGATCTCAATTATTTAATTAGACCATTATGACCACTAAAAACGTAAATAAAATTGACTACTAATTAATTAAATAAATGTGGCCCTATTATAGGGCCACATTTATTTAATTAATTAGTAGTCAATTTTATTTACGTTTTTAGTGGTCGTAATGGTCTAATTAAATAATTGAGATCGCTTGTGATCTCAACGTCTATTTCGTAGATTTTAATTGTAATTTTGGGTCAACTAATTAGTTAGAGTCTAATTAGAGTAATTAGAGGTCAATTTGAATTTGTCAGAGTCCAATTAGGATAAAGTTGGTTGTCAATTTTAATCTGTTTACTATTTTTGTAAACCATCTCTCCTATATAAAGAGATGGTAGTCCAGTATTTTTATGGAGTCAAGTATGAATTAAAATTGAGATTTTTTATCTCTATCTCCTTCCTCCTCTCTCTCTCTCTCCACGCGATCTCCGCGGTTCTCCTCCTTCAACCTCTCGTATTCCCGGCGAGTTCTCTTCTCAACCCCTCTATTTTCTCTTCTCAACCCCTCTCTTTCTTCCACCAAATATCCACCGTTCAATTTTAGTTAATTTTATCATCGACGCAAAATCCGTTTGCATCATTTGGTATCAGAGCGGTTATGGAATCGTTCTTACAATTCCACGATCCTGTCGCACATTGGCGTGTGCAATTCAATTTGAGTTGTCTATCTCCGGATTCGCGTACACGCGCACGACGACACAAGTTCAAACGACGCCTTGTCTCAAGCATTAAGGTCCAGGAATGGCTGGACGCGCTAACCGACGAAGATCTCGCCATCCACGATGAAAAATCTGTTGCCGCGAGTCTTAACGAAGAAATCCTCGCCGTGAATGAAGAACCGGCCGCTGTCCAGAGCATCCAGGAGGAAAAGGAAGCCGAACCGGCTGCTGTCCAGGTATTTTCAGATTCACAAGAGCCCCCGGAGTTGATCTACGTCCCGTCGGCGACCTTCTCGCGGGCCTCCGCTGCAGTATCAACCCCTCCGGCGTCCCCCCTAGCCTCGTCGGAACCCTCCACCATCCCCATACCTTCCGCGGCACAGCCCCCGGCCACAGCCCCACCACCACCACTCGTGAAACCCGCGGCAGGACCCCCGCACACTAACCCTCGCGGCCCCACCCCCCCAACCCTCGCCGCCCAACCACAGGCCGCCCCCCCCCCCCTGCGCGCCATCATCAATCCGCGCCACCCCCCCACCACCGCCTTCGCCTACCCCCTTCCCACGCACACCAGCCCTCTCCCCAGGCCTCCCCTCCTCCTCCTGCTACCCACCGCAACCCACAACCCCTCCCTCGCCATCGCCCTTTCCCCACCCGCCTCCCCACAGCGCCGCGCGCCCTGCCACCTCTTCCTCACCGCCGTACTCCGCATCTCTTCCCCTCGCCATCGCCCTGCGCACCAAAGCGCCACTGCACGCCCCTTCCCAACGCACGCCCCAACCCCACGTTCCCACCCGGTCGCGCAACACAACCGCGCACAGCCGAGCCATGGTCGCCCCGAGCACCAGCCGCATCCGCACGCGCATCCACGAGCGTCGCGCGCCCTCCGTCCACGCCGATCCACAAACCGTCGGCGCCGCCTTTTGCTGAAGAAGGACAAAACCCTTACGGGGGTTGTCTCGGTCACAGGGATTGAACCCCTCAATTTCAGGGATTTGAAGTTGAGGTGGAAAAATTGCAAAATGAAATTTCCAAAAATATTTATTTGCAGAAAAGTCCAAAGTGATAAGGAAGTAAGGAACAATGAAGGGGTGCGAAAATTGCGCCCACACCCCCGGCGGCGGAATTATTTTAAAAAAGGGTTGTAATTAGGAAATCAGGGGATTTTCCTTATCCAAATAGGACTAGGGCCTTGGGTTTTCCCTATATAAGGACCCCATGGCTTCATTTCTTAGACACCTCCCCCCTTCTCCTCTCTTTGTGCTATTACTTCGCTATGGATGCCCCGAGGGCCATGTTTTTCATGCCCCATCAATTCTTCGGTCACCACAAGGAAGAAACCACAAGCAAGAAGACACCGCCATTCGCGCCGCATATGTTCTTCGACCACGACGACCGCGGCATCTACGCCCGCGTATGGACTCCGCCGTTCGCCCCCCCACCAGTTCTTCCAGAAGACGGCGGAACCTGCAGATTCGATCTCCAAGCCTACATCGAGCAATTCGTCGGGAGACGAATTTTTTAAAGCGGCGGAGAGTTGATGCAGCGTGACCCCAAATTATAGGGCCACATTTGTTTAATTAATTGGTAGTCAATTTTATTTACGTTTTTAGTGGTCGTAATGGTCTAATTAAATAATTGAGATCGCCTGTGATCTCAACGTCTATTTGGTAGATTTTAATTGTAATTTTGGGTCAATTAATTAGTTAGAGTCTAATTAGAGTAGTTAGAGGTCAATTTGAATTTGTCAGAGTCCAGTTAGGATAAAGTTGGTTGTCAATTTTAATTTATTTACTATTTTTGTAAACCATCTCTCCTATATAAAGAGATGGTAGTCCATTATTTTTATGGAGTCAAGTATGAATTAAAATTGAGATTTTTTATCTCTCTCTCCTTCCTCCTCTCTCTCTCTCTCCACGCGATCTCCGCGGTTCTCCTCCTTCAACCTCTCGTATTCCCGGCGAGTTCTCTTCTCAACCCCTCTATTTTCTCTTCTCAACCCCTCTCTTTCTTCCACCAAATATCCACCGTTCAATTTTAGTTAATTTTATCATCGACGCAAAATCCGTTTGCATCAATTGCTTTCTCCATTGAAATTGATACAAAGTTTTGAGGTTGTAAAAGTGTCATGGTTGGATATTAAGGAAAGGGAACAAAATTCTACAAATGTGATATTAAAAGTATAATAGCCATATCAGAAAAACTAGAGTTAACCTTACTCACTTATTAGCAAACTTCCTTTGTAAGTATGAGTTTTTATATATGGAATCGTCAATGTTGTCAAATAAGCCATGTATAGATGATTGTTTCAAGAAATGTTTTTGTTAGAAAATCGGAAGCGGAAGCGTAACATGGAAAAAGATAAACAAAATAATAGAACAACGGGATTTTACGTGGAACCCTACTCCGTGAGGAGCGGGATGAAACCATGGGAGAAGCCCTCAACAGGGCATATGCTTCATTGCTTTTTCTCAATGAGTACAGGAGGTCTGGGGCTCCTTATATAGCCTCTCCAGAGCCTCCAAGTCCCACCACTGGACGATGTGGGACTAAACAACTGGGTGGGGTAAATGGATCTTCTCCATGATCCATTTACCCTGCTACAACACAATGGGCGCACACACGAATACTCCAACACTCCCCCTCAAGCTGGAGCATGCAATGCTCAGCTTGGACAAACATAAAGAGACTCTACTCAACGCTACAGGACACTACGGACAATATCAACCCAACGCGCACATTGCTGCAGTCGAGGACGTTGCTTCTCATGCCGTGCAGGTGAGGAGGACGAACGGGCTGGAGTGTGAGTCGACTGAAGACTCGGATTCTGACCATCGAGTCTGAAACTGCGCCTGAAGTCTCCTCGTCGGAGAACTGGGTCTCTCCCATCTGGCTCAGAGAATGGTGCACTGCTCTGGTGTACCTATGATACCACATGAAAACTCTTGCCCTCAAGGGAATGATCCTCTGCTCTGGAGTCCCTATGGCTCACATGAAAACTCTGGCCGAACAACAACAAGAATGATGGGGACCTCGAACAAATGATGGCAACATATGCTCATCTGACAATGACCGCACACTCGTGCGTGTCTGAAACTGGAGACTCGGAAACAATGATTGTCGAGTCTGAACAACTGTAGAGTCTGATCAACTGGCTGGTCTGGAGACTGGCATCTGAATCTGGAATCTGGATCATGAACAGACCTATGACTCTACATATATACTCCCCCTTTCTCCCATACTTGTCGGAAAATGAACATCGACAAAGTTGGGAGAAGACAAAGAAATTGGGGGTACGAACAATCTCAAAATTTTCTCGCGGCTTTTCCATTTTTTTTAAGGTTGTCATCATTTTTTTTAAACTTCACAAGACTATATATATATAAGCCTCTGAACTGATAGTCCCACACTACGGAAGCTATTCCACTTTATGATTCCCGCTGTTTCCGCAGTGAATGGAGCAGTCTAATCAACCTAGGCACAAGGCTACTCCCCAGTCGCAAACGAGCGAGCTTTTAGCAAGCTCTGGAAGCGAGAAGCAAGGCAGTGACCTACGATACCCGGGCTTCTCCGAGGGCAGCGGCGGGAATTCGACGAGCTGGGGAAGGAGCGCAGTCACAGCGGTCTCGGCAGGGTGCAGAGCCCTCCACAAAGTTTTCTACAACCTTCATAGCAACCTGAAGGTTATAGGCATTCTTTCTCTTTGCCTGATGGTGGATAAAGTTAAAGCCGTTTCATTTTTCTTTTCGGCTTTCAATCATTTTTTTTGAAATGCGTGCGGCTTTTTTTTTATTGCACGTGCCTTTTTTTCGAAAAATTGCAACCCCTTTTTTTTATACACGGCCAGACTTGGCCAAAATAAGGCTCCTCTCCTTTCTATTCTTTTTTTTCTTTTTTTTTGCATTTTTTTTTCGTGGCCTACTTGGGCCCAACTCATTCTCCCCCTTCTTTTTTTTTCGCAGTCCCCCTCCTTTCAATTTTTTTTTTAAAATCACGGCATGCCCCTGCTTTCCACTCCCTTTTTTTAATCATTACCCCCCCCCCTTTTTTTAAACCGTCAGCCCCCATAATACAAAATTCTTTTTTAAGGAAAAAAAGGGCCTGCCACTTAGGGTTCCCACGCAGGGCAACCCTCTCGTGGAAAAAAAAAAGGCCGCCGCCATCGGGGCTTAAGAGAGAGAGCGGAAGTCCTATCAGGCGCGCTGCGCGCAACTGGAGATCGGAGGTAGGGAGGGGAGCGGCGCCTGGAGGAGGGGGTCTGGAGCTCATCGCATGTGGCCTGGAGATGCTACCGGGAGCGGCGGCGGGGCTTCGGCTGAATGTTGATGTCGTCGCCATCAAGGGGTTTGAGCGAGTGCTGCCGCGGCGAAGGTTGTGCCGCCTGCGGGCGGCTTTGCGGAACAAGGTAGCGGCGCAGAAGGAGCAGACGGAGGAGGGACTCGCCGTTGATGGGTGTTGCTGGACCGCAAGGTGGAGATGCGCGATCGGAGAGGAAGACGTGCATGCGGAGGGAGGAGCAGATCGATGCAGATCTTCAGACGCGGAGGACTGGGAACTGCGAGCCCTATGCGCCTTGCGGCCTTGCGCCAACGAGTATGCCGCCTCACGCGGAAGACGGCTGGAGAAGCTGCTGCCTGGGAAATGCGCCTTGCGCCTTTAAGGAGCCCTGCCATGGACTTGTTGCGATGATCAGATCGCCGATAGGGGCTCCACCTTGAGCATGTATGGCGCCTCCAAGAATCAGATCTAGGGTTTCACAAATGAAACCCCCTTTCGGAATCTCAAAAAATACACAAAGTATGATCAGCAAGACACGCCTGTTCTGGAGAGGAGGCGAGCGTGACATGCCAGGGCAATGTGGTCTCCTCTTAGATGCATTATTAGGGTTTTTCAGCAAAACCCTAGGAAACAAACTAACGAACCTCCTTGATAAATCATGAACTCTTGAATACAAAATTAACCTTTACAAACAATTCTCAAAATCGAATCTCGAACAAAAATGAGAATATGAAAAACCTCAAGAATCGAACCCGCTCTGATACCATGTTAGAAAATCGGAAGCGGAAGCGTAACATGGAAAAAGATAAACAAAATAATAGAACAACGGGATTTTACGTGGAACCCTACTCCGTAAGGAGCGGGATGAAACCACGGGAGAAGCCCTCAACAGGGCATATGCTTCATTGCTTTTTCTCAATGAGTACAGGAGGTCTGGGGCTCATTATATAGCCTCTCCAGAGCCTCCAAGTCCCACCACTGGACGATGTGGGACTAAACAACTGGGTGAGGTAAATGGATCTTCTCCATGATCCATTTACCCTGCTACAACACAATGGGCGCACACACGAATACTCCAACAGTTTTTCTAAGAAAAAAGGGCTTTCACTGTGAGTGCCCAAAAACTTCACCATTAAATCACAAATTAACATGTGCAAGGCTATTAATAGTGAAATTACGCTAGCGCCTTAGCATGCGCAATTTTGTTTTCATTGTAAAATTGTTCTTGATGCAACAACACCCCATTTCGTGCAAGCCATAAGGCTCAAACATAGCCACAATTCTAATTCTCTCCTCATCTGATCCACGCCAATTGGACCCAATAGACTCCCAAATCCCGTCGCATCCCCATTTGCAACATCGTACAACCAAAACTTGACCATACATCTACGCAGGATGCACATGTGAAGAAGAGGTGGTCCACATCCTCAATATTTTACCAACATCGGGAGAATGTAGGATTCGCTCCCTGGAAGAAAAGCACATATATGTCACCCGTCATCAATCGACGCCTCAGAAGCCACAAGAAAATCTATACCCGCGCAGGCACCTTTTAATTCCATAACCTCCTATAATCTGCCATGCAACCCCCATGGCCAAAGGGCCATTCCCATTAGTGCTTTATACGCCTTCTTGGCGTTGAAAGTACCACCATACCAGCAACAACAGTCATGCCCTTGTAAAGGAATCTTTTGATCCTCCAAACTCTGCAGTAAATCCATAAAATCGTTCAGTCATTGATCTGATAGCTTAGAGCGAAAAGGAGGGGGAAATATGTATCATCCGAACAATCAACCGCAGAAACATCCAGTCAAAGACCAGCACCGCGAGGCGAAGGAACCCCAAACCAAGTGCCCCGTCTTCTGACCAACCATCTTGCCAGAAATGAAGAGCTCTCACGTCTCCTAGCATCGACCGTTGAAAAGGATGTACATCTTGTAGCACTGCATAAATCCCTATCCAAAAATCAGAAGGCCAAGCAAGGAGGAAGATGCCCCCATAGATCTCTTGAACTAGAGAGCAGACCATGCTCGTGAAATCACCCCAAATCTGGTTGATCTATTTATAAAAAAGTGCTTTGTGTGTCTCCACCAAACTCCGAAGTTACCGCATGACATCATCTTTGGATCGAGAAATCGTCTTCCAATCAACCAGGGCCAAACCATTTGAGTCGCAAAAAGACGCCAGAAAAACGTCTCATAATGGTCTCCAATCTCTTTATGACATCAACATATAGCTTTAACAATTCAATCGCTTTAAATCAGAATTTCACGCAGCAAATTCTGAAACCATGGACATCGCCTCCTCGAAAACCAAATCCCAAAACTCTCAAAAGAAGAACATAAGAGAACCATCCGGTCTAGGGCAACCATTCGGGTATATTCTGAAGACCACATCTCGAACGTCTTGCAAATCAAATGCCTTGGTTAACACTGCATCGTCATTCGTCGAGATCTGGGTGACTCTTAGACCAAGCCATCGAGACATTTTGTATGGCAAACGACGGCACATATCCTTGTAGAAATTTGGTATAGCTCTCACAACTGCAAACTCACCATGAAAAGTCTCACTACCAACTTCAATTGAATAGATCAGGTTCTGCGATTGTCGACCTGACCACTGCATGAAAATTCAACCACCTCTATCATGATCTCCGTCTTCACTCCACTTCTCACTTCTAATCCTCTTCCTCAATAATCTTCTGCACCAAACCCCTATTGAACACCTCCAACCTCGCGGCATTTTGGAGACTGTCATCCACATTCATTATTCCTTCTCTTCTGGAAGATCTATACCCACCGAATCATACAAATTCCAGAACAACCCCATACACCTCCTCACCGCCATCGGAAATCCTTCCATCCTCCTTCTGCATCCTTGATCGGTGACCCTATCTTTCGCTTTACCGCCATTCTCCGGCATGCGGCCAGCCCCTGTCACTCCAAACCCACTCGCTACAAACCCCTCGCCTCCCTCCATCTCAGACATTCTCTCGGATTCCCAAGGTTTGAAAGTAGAAGAGTTTATGTGAAACCAAATATACATGCATGGCTACAGAGAGGAGATCAAAAAATTTTCTAGGGCCTAATTAAAAGTTAAATATATAGTATCACATGAGAAGATTAATATATTCTCCACAATCCTGCTACACATTTCCATGATTTCTTTTGTCACTAACGTTAAATGCATCCCTCCTAGGTTTGTGATGTTACATTTGTACCTAAGACGGAAGAAAAGCTGAATCTATACTCCTAGATAACCAACGACACAAGTGTTCCTGAATTAGGACTTCAAGATTTTCCATGAACAACAAATAAAGAAAACGTAAAAAAGCACAACAAATTAACAAGGACATACATTTAAAATAAAAAATAAATTAGACAGCAAAGATTTCTAATACCATTTTATCTCTAACGATCTGTCGGGATACTGAATGAACTTAGCCAGGACCTATAAACAATAGGAATGTCAAACTTTAATGGCATCAGTTAAACTCAACCTATAACTATCTGAAATTCAACCCAAGTTTGATGCAAACTATGTGCAAAACTTATGAACTGAAAGATGCCAGATATGAAGTGGAAATGAATGAATGAACAAAAATACAAAATTGACAACAGTTTTAAAGTGTGACAAGTTAATAAAAAAAACAAAGCGAAAATTGAGCAACAAGTCAGGAACCTATATAGCACCATACCACCCATGTTATTCAAGCCCACCAAAGATACATGCAACAGGAACTCAATGTTTCACCAAATCAGCTGCTGCGAAACAAATCCACAATGAAAAGATCGGGAAAAAAGGGTTGGGAGAGAAACTGACATCACCCGCAGCACGCAGGGACGACTTCGTGCAGAGGGCGTGGCAGATTTTGGGATCAGGTGCAACGCCAGTGCGGCGAAGGCGAGGCTAAAAGTGCCGATGGTGGATCGATTGGGAACTAAGATCCAATAGTATCAACGAATTATATGCGGAGACAAAGCAAAAAATTTGAATAGGAATGCCGAAATCGAGAGGGGGAAAGGAACCAAAAAACGGGAGTGATCTGTTCTCCGCTTACCCAAAACCCTAAGATGCTGCGAGCGATCTCTCCTCCTCTGCAGGGAAGGACCAAGAAAGGGGCAGCAGCAGCAGGACGACGACGGTGGGCAGTCGGGGGTGCTCGTAGGGCGGGTACCCGACCCGTTTAGATAAGTCCGCGATCAAATGCGATCATAATCGGGTCTAACTCGACCCGGCCCTCTCAAACGCGCGAATCTGGTAATATACGTGTACTGGCCATTCTTGCGGATATACCCTTCGGATCTGGGTAAATGTTAGATTCCTCCTGGAAAAGTAACAAGTTAACAAATGACATCGTGGCAATAGATATTTAATTATACATATGTCGTTGTTGTACCAAACCGACCACGACACGACTAAATTATGATGGTATGTGGTGGTCGAAAACTTGTTAAATCGATTTCACCATTTTAGTTGCTTCTACAATGTGACACGGTGGAGCCAGGATGGATGCCTTACATCTGGAAGCGGATCCTTTACTATAACGAGAGTTACAATAAAGCTGTTGTAATTCTGTTTTTACCATCTCGTATCAAAATCCAACCATAGAGATTAGATCCTTCCAAATTTCACCCAAATCGGAGGTTATTTATTATTTTATCATAAGGTTTAAAGATCCCGACAATATTTAAGCAACTTATTAAATTACATTTAAAAAAGATCCGAATCGTTGAACATTAAGATAAATTAGCAAATAATCTCGCATTTGAGCAAAAACTGGAGGATATATAGTACACTAATGTAAGATTCAATCTATAAAATTGGATTTTCATATAAAAATCACAAAAAAAATATAATTGCAGCTGCTCTAACTCTCATTATAGCAAAGGATCCACTTCACTTACATCGATCACCTTCGGTGCATCAGCATGTCTTGTAGAATTATATAGTATGTTCCTCTGTAGCATTGATACATGGTCGACTTTATTTGTTAATATTTATCTACATGATAAAAATAAGGTAAATTGAAAAAATCTACATATGTGTCTGTTTTCAATTAAGATCCTTGTTTTTAAGCATAAAAAAAGGGTCACAACAAAAAGAGTACAGGAAATTTGTTGTATTTCAGATGAAAGACTTTAATTCAGAATCAATCGATGTATAGATAATGATAGATGTTTATGATGAATGGATGTGATGGTTGTTTTTTAGGATGTAATACCAAGAACCCTATGTATTTATGCGTATACAAAGATCCTAAGCTTTGAATTTGTCCAATTTTTTGTTAAATATTGAACAAAACCCTGGATGGGCACGCCTCGGATCGACGCCTGTGCATGCACAGCTTCATGAGTATGTACGTGAACCACTAAGCATCTCATCATCTCTTTCTTATTACAATCAAGTCCACTACCCAAAGCATATATATATATGGATAGAGCAAGGAGTGATCCTGTGAGGGCATGAGAGCAATGATTCTGAACCACTAGATTATGTCTTCTCTCTCCTGGTTGAATCCGATGGTCCAAAATCATTGCTCTCATGTTCTCACAGTTTTTTGCTCACACAGGATCACTCATATATATATATATATATATATATATAGAGAGAGAGAGAGAGAGGGGGGGGGAGAGGGGGAGAGAGAGAAGGATGAGGAGAGTCGGAACTATTCGATCTGACAGGTAATCAATTATCTCTAACCTATCTTAATTAGATGTTTGGACATTAATTATAGTCATTTAACTTTTCATACAAAGTGAGAGGTGGGAGATTTAGGGCAAGACAAGAGTGTGGTGGTGGACGTGGACAGAGCAGCACCGAGGTGGCAATTAGCCACACAAAGAAGAGACTACGTGAACGTAAGGGCTCCTCTATGAGTTATGATATGTCCACTATGTGCAAAATTATACGGTATGTGCAGAAGGAATACAAGGACTACTAGTGCCCCAGAGTTGTATATGTCATCCCTCTTCATCGTGGATATTGTCCGTCTTGAACCCATGCAGGATATCAAGTGGAGGTATGTTTATGTTATAATCAGACGTCTCTATTTTAGGAAGAAGATGAAGGGAAAAGAATAATTTATTTTTTGTTTAAGGACTAATTTATATAAAAAACACTTCAGTCCCTTGACCGTAATCTTTAGCGGTTCAACCAGTGGAGATTCATCACATCTATTCTTTTATTTTAGCGTTTAAACCCTAGCTAAATACATGTAAATATCATTATTTTGTATAAATCAACATTCATTATTTATTGTATAATTATTGTATAAAATACATTGTTCAGAGACAAAATAAAAGAATAAAGAAAAGAAAAAGAATAAAATGTCAGATGTATTTTATAATCTGAAACCTCGAGAGCAAGTCAATAATTGATTTGATTGACAATAGGTAAAGTAGGGGGAGGTGATGGTAAAAAACACAATGAAACCCAATTTGTTTATTCATCCATAACTCGTTTTTAGACCCATTTTATTCGTTATTATTTATTTATTAAATTAAGAAGCTTTGTCCATGAAAGTTGTAGATAAAAATATATGGAATATTACAACATTTACTTCACACAAAAATAATACACAGCGTACATTTTGCACTCGGAATAAAAAAGCCAAAACCCAAACTTCTCGGACCCATATATTCTTATTAAATCTCAAAATACATCAAAATCACATTTATTTATATATAACTTTTAATCATCTATTTAATGAAGGTAGTTTTATTTAAATTAGAACTAAGATTAAAAAGTTAGGTTTTGGACCCCCATTGTATAGTTTACATGGATAAAATATTCATTTTATTTATTCTTTATAATTTTTCATAATTTATATTTTTATAATTTTGCAAATATTATTTAAAGTCTATGTACACATCTAGAAAAAATAAAACTACAAAGAAAGTAATAAGCTGAAATAATATACAAAAAATACATAGATGAATATAAAATGCTTGTACCTATATACCTAGTATACATATTTATTCAAGTGTACAAATTATATCAATATATATATATATATATAAATAAGTTATAATTGTATAAATTAAGTATATAAAATAATAAAATCTAAAATACGAAATAAAAAAATACACTATATAGAGGGAAATATAGCTATGTTTTCACATGTAAATAATAACTCATAATAAATAGACCCGTAAAAATCAATAAAAATAGCAATTAAATACCATATAAAATAACAAACATTTTTTATTTTTATAATATATAATTAACCATTTTATTTTTTATTTAGCATTTTCAGGTTGTGGTCCTATGGGGACTAATCACAGCCCATCAGTCGTGGACTCCAGGTCAACAGCCTCCTCTCTTCCTCGAGTCACCAGTTTGTCAGGACCCTGATTTCACCCTTTTTCTCGCTAGAACTCATGATGCCCTGGCTAGGCGTGATGCGTGTTTCATGGAGAATGAACGTCCTTGAATCGTGCCCTAGCTAAAGATCAAATCGAAGCTCCCCCATTCAGTCGCAAGCTCTCGATCAATAAGGACCAACAGCATGTCTATAAACAAACCTTTCCATCTTTATTGCATGTTTGATCCTTCTTTAAGCCCTTAAAACCCATGCTTCGTGTGCGTGAGTGCTCTCAGTGATCGAGAGAGTACCCCCGGAGCCCATGCGACACGAGGAGGAGAGGAGGTGGTCCAAGGTGGAGCTATGGTGACGCCCTGGTGTAACAGCCAGTTTAGAGTTGTGTTTTTTTATTTCTATGTAGATGTCATTTCCATATTTTTAATTATTCATTTTCTTTTGCCTTTAGATCTTTAGTATGGAGTAGAATCCACTCGATCGCTCAACGAAGCTGCTAGGGGCTCCGCCCATTTCACTGTGATTTCGACCATGTTCTGATCCCATTTCGCCATAAATTTCGTTCCCCTCCATGTTCTTCATCTCCAGCACCACTTCATTTCATCTGGTCTCGCTCATATCAGTCCACCCGTGCACCTTCCCCCATCGTTCATCGGAGCACTTCCACCCCCCATTTCACCCCACGCAACGACTTCAAATTGGCTCCAGGCGAATCGCCTCGATCCCGCAATCATCCCCCTGCAGGTTATCATGACTAAGGACCCAACACGGGTTGATTTACAGAGGGAAGGAGTTTCCTCAGGTGGATGAAGTTCATCGATGCTCTAGGACCCCATTGTTGTGTCCCGGACTCATTTGTCACCACCGTTTGACACGTATCATCGGTATAAAGGAGTAGAAAGCCTCAGCATCTAATGAACGCAAAATTTTCCTCTTAAATAATAATGAATTGTAGTATATGAGGCAAATTTGGTTCAACAAAATACCGCAAAACTTTGAATGTTGTGGAGTATTTTTAACTTGGCAAGTGTACCAAGCTCGAACACATGGAGTGGTGATTTTTTAGTTGCTAGGTTTTAAATTAAATTCAATAATTAAATAATTGTTCGTTCAATTTCTATGTCAAAAAATAAAGAGAAAATATGTTGATGCAAATGAGATGCAATGCTAAGAAATTTTAAACAGAGCGGACGAATTCAGCACAAGATATGTGATTAAGATTTTTTATCCAAATAATGTTAATCAATATCCTCAAATTGATCACAGATTAATTAAATATCAAATCCAGAAATATTTTTCAAATTAACTCTAGAAGCGGGCAAGAGGGTAAATATTTCTATGAATAATCCTGCTAATTACGGAGATAAAAAATAATTGTATCGATAAATTTTTAATCTCCGTCACCTCTCTAATTTGATCCTCAATTAAATGGATTTTACTCACGTAAAACAACGAGAGATCAAATTAAATCCTTCATGATAACACCCTTACAAGATTAATTCTTCAATTTGCATTATAAATAATTACCACATGAATAAATAAAAATATCCTCAAATGACCCCCTGCATGATCCACAACAGTTAGAGGAAGATAATTCAACTTAAGCCCTCAAAAGAATCCCTGCAAAACAAGTCATTAATTTACTAAATGAAAAAGATGGCACAAATATGTCAAAATTAGCCTGCTCAAATTAAAATGCTCCTCAAATATTAGTCATCCAGAAAAAACCTCAGATCTATACACAAGTTGTATGATATGAAAGAGCATGAAAGGAGCTTCAAAATGACATATTATGTGCTAAAATTGGAGTTCATATGTAAAAGATACGATAAATTAAAGTTCTAGGGTCTGAAATGTAATAAAAGTAAAGTTATTTTCTCAAAAAGATCTTTGGAAGGAGTTATATGCAAATATGGAAAACTTCCTGGACTTTGGTGCAAAATTTCCAAGAAACACGTGCTAGACACGTGCCTCCTAATGCTCGGGTCTGCTTTGTTATTTTTTGGATCCTCAAGGGCCAAGTTGAAATATACCCCTTCCCCACATGCTTTTCACATGAGGGGGCTTTGTGCGGTGAAGGTTGTGGGCACGTCTTCCAAGGTGGGAAAAGCGACGGTGGGGGAGATGTGGTCGGAGGATGCAAGCTCAACAACGGTAGACCTAGGACGAGTTTGAGGTGATGTGCTGGCAGGCGTGCAATGGTGGAAGGCGTTGGCGACGGATGCGAGCTCCAGGGCAGTGGAGCACGGGTGGTCACGCGCGACGGGGCAGAGATACGGTTGGCGGCCCACGACCGTACGCTGAGGGAGGCTGGCGTGCTGGTAGGCGTTTATCCATGTAGTGGCATAAGCAGGCGGCTGGTAGCGGATGAGCGCAGGACAACATGCGCCGCGACCTGCGCAGGGCAGAGGAGCTGCCTGAAGTTGGAGGCCGCGTGCAGATGGGTTCTTCACCTGATGCAGAAGGAGTTCGATGGAGCTCCCATGTTTGTCGCCTCGATTCGAACCGTCAAGCGGCTTGAAGAAGCTCAACAACAATGGAAAGATGTTGTAACGAGGAAGGATACCTTCCTCAGATCTCGCCTTGCGCAGGTCGTTGGCTGATGTCACTGGCCTTCTGGAGAAGGGTGGTTGAGGCTGCCGGGGTGGATGGCAGTGGTGTCTTATAGGAGTAGGGGACGGTTATGCAGAGGCGGCCAGCCTCGAATGGCCGGAGAAGAGGGTGATGGAGCGGTGACTGTTATGCTAAGGAGCAGGCGGATGCGTTCGCAATGCCTAGGAGCGGGTGGGGGTGCAGCTTGCAACGACTAGGGAAGAGAAGGATAGAGGAGAGAGGGATGAGGTGGGGTGAAACGTGGCACGCCCAGGGGCTGCCACGTGTCACGCCCCCAGAAAAATTCAAAATTAGAAGTGGGGAGAAAATAGAAAAGAAATAATAGAAGACCTTCAAAAAATTTCCTTCACGAAAGTTGTTCGTCTAGACGATATCTACAACTTTCATGAAGGACCCTACAACAAAAGTGGTCATCTGTACAAAGTGGATTTTTCGGTGGTTCTCTATGTGTACACAAAACCAACTTTTTAGGATTTTGTATTTTTTGATAGTTTTAAAAGAGGATAAAAATTATAGAAAAAATACTACAAAATACAAGAAAATTAATTACACACTAATCTTTTTTTGAATTTTTAATAAATAAGAAAATACGAGAATAAAATAAAAGTACAAAATACGGGATTTTTGTATAGACCCGCAACAGACACTCGGACACAGTCAGTTTCTTTGATTTCAGTTTTGATCTAGATTTAGATTTTTCTGCCATTAAATAAAACTTTCATCAAAGAATATAAATAAAGAAAAATTAAAATTAAAAGAGTTAATTATCTACATAAAAACCGAGGTAAAAAATATCTAAAAGTTAAAATACGTAAAATAGGCTCAAAATCCAACTTTCACATATGAGCTCCGAATTTTATGAAATTGGTTTTGGTTTGAAGGTATTTGAAAATGGAGTAATTTAAAAGTGAGTAGACCAAGTTCAGACATTGTATGAGGGAGATATACGCGTTTTAGTCCGTTAGATGTGAAAATTGGTTTTGGGATTATTTGACGCTTATTTGAGTTGGTATTTTTTTTATTTTTCATTTTAATCTTGTTAGTAATATATACATACTGGAGGTGGTTTGGGGTCAATTGGAGTTAGGATGAATCAATTAAAAACTTTGGAAGTTAAACACTTTTTGGCCAGTTTACACTTGGGATTTTTAATGCAATTATGCATGATGAAATGCAGTTATTATTCACATGTATGTATGCTAATGATGCTTTATTATCTATTAACAGCAAATGAATTACGGAGAACAGAGCCTATTGACCAAATTTAGCATGATGAATACGAGATTCATCAGCATCGCGAGAAGAGCCCCAGATCGCAAGATTTTGGAGGAACAAGGAAATACACCTTGGCTTTTCCCCCAGTTCTTCATGAAGAGAAGGGACCGTTCGATGAAGGCACACCTCCATGTTCTATCAGCACCCTTATCAAGACCGAACCGATGTGGTTCTCCACCGTCCGATGCGCGTAAGTGGATCATCCCCGACTATCGGATGGCACGTGAAGGTGTATATTTCCTTTGCACCCCACTACCATTGCATACTGTAATTTAATACCTACAATATTGTATGAAGTGTAAATAATGTTGTAAAATTTGCATAAAACCCTCCATGTTTTCCTGTGTCTTACACCTTAGTCCATGCCAGCTCAGTGTGCATGGTTCCCCCGTATTAGTTTGGGTATTATGCATGCGTGACACTCCAAGTGTTGATATTTATTTTTAGTATATAAACTTGCATATTCAGTGTATATTTTTTGGAAATATTGTAGAGAGGACCTGATTTTTTGTGTAATTGCAAATATACCCCGTCATGTGGTTTTAATTTAAGTGTGCATGGTTAAATCGCACAGTGGCCCATGGGTTTTGTTTTAGGATTCTGAAATGCACGAATCTTTTTGGTATTTGCAAATAGGTCCTTGCATGTATTTAATTATTATGCATATAGTTTTAATTTTTTATAAATATCATTTGTTACCCAAAAATTGTGCAAAAATTGGGTAATTTACATGGATGCATGCTCTTTCACACCATGAATTTTATTATGCATATTATGCACATTGCCTATTTATTAAAAAACAAATGGAGCCGATTTTGTCCCTGTATAATTACAAACATACCAAAAAATCAAAATACATTTAAAAATCACAGAAAATGATAGTGTGCTTACTATTACCTATATTGAATCCATACCAAAAATTTATACAATAGAAAAAGAAAAGACTAAAATAACAAGAGCAACCACGCCTGGCTTAAATCAAGTCCATTTTCTTCTCTCTTTAGATCTCTTTCTTTCCTTTTCCCTCTCCCTCTCCCTCTCTCTCGTTTCTTGCTTTGGATTCATTTCCCTTTCCCAGACCGAATCTCAACATTCTAATCACACTTGCATCCCCGAAAAGTAACAAGAAAAATTCACTCCAGTCGAGCTTCTCAAGGACTCATTAGTAACCACGTGTTAAAAAATAATCATGTTGTCTTGCACATCGAAGAATTGACGTGAAACCAATGCTTTGAATTTTTATACCTCTATAATATACACTTGCTTCAGCTTTTTCTGAAACATGCTATTTACTTGTTCCTTTTGGCATGTTTGTTTAAATTGCATTGTGCATGCATGTGTATGATACTTTTGAAAACTTTATAGGCTATACAACTATGTTTACTCCATCTTTTATGCGCCAATGATGAGTGAGCTTTGATATCTTTTCAAAGATAAATATCTGGAAGCTTGGGACCTCCACAAACTTGAACAAGATGCGCGAAAATGGAGCTTATGATGCAGATCTGTGGCGATGGTGGATGATAGAGAATAAGAGGATGAAGGTGGCATCGTTTTTAATTCAATACATTTTCAATGATAAATGCGATATTTTTTTAATGTTTTTTCCAAATTAACAATCAAATACACATAAGTTAATCCATGGTGGTTATAGTGCAATATTTAGTGACTTTAGGAAGGTTAGAATGTAAATTTGAGATGTATTTAATATAAAATATTATTACACAACTTTTACAGGGGCTCGGGAAAATAAAAAAGGGAAAGAACGTCCATATATTGACAAGATGAATATAATGTAGCAAATTAGATGCTGAAAAATCTATTTTGGTCTGGATCTCTACTACTCCCTCATATATGGAAGCAGATCATATGGGATTGGTAGGCTCTGAGCATTAGCACCTCAGACGTGCAGTCTATTTAAGTTGGTTCAATGCTGAGTTCATATTAAAGGAATCTTATTGAGTAGTTGACACGTTCGATCTTTGTGAATTAAGATTTAGGTTTTAATGGATTAATGGATTGAAATTAATGATTTATAACTCAACAACTCAATGTATGCACTTTATATTTGTAATTTTATTCTTGTATAGTGGTGAGTAAAGGGTTGATTCTAGAGGGACACATAAATTTTCTCACTATATCTATTCTCTTTGATGCTCACTAAGCTTTCACTATCTTTTTTGATCATTGTCTACCCTAGCGTTGAATATAATTTTTCGATATTTCTTCCCTTCTCTTGATCCGGTGCTCTATTGATTCTTTATTTCCTCAAGTATCCCTTATTGGCTCCATGCACTTGCCTCTCTTGATTGGGCTTAGGTTAATCAACACGTAGAGATGATGAGATACAACGATCAATTTCTCTAATCCTCTCACCTGTTATATTTCCATCACATTTGTGTGCGCGTGCATCATGAAACCATTTGTTGTAATAAAACATTCATCGTGCATATTCATTCAAAAACATTATATTCAAAGCTCCACTCATGCATATATGATCATGCAAAACCTCCAGATATCTTCCTACTTTGTTATAATAGTGCTACTGTGTCGTGGGAGTTAAAAAAATGTTCCTTAAACTACATTAATATGACGAGTTCAGTCTGCATAAAGCTATACCACCTACTGGTTGCTTAAGACTAACAGTAGTGGTAGAGAGAGATAGCCCATCTTGCTCTTCGCTGATGGTATCAGGTGTTGGTCGGCTGAGTGCGAGGATTACATCAACTGTCGAGGAGATGCTTGATGGCATGTTCGAGTGAATCCGCTACAAGCAGCTTCAGGATCCCATACATGGTCCTCGTTAGGGCCTTCATCTTCGATGTTCAACATAGGTCTCTCGGCTGTAAAGAGATAGTAAAACAAGTTAGACGATGGCACAAGAGATGCTGCCGATGGTAATCATGCTTTTGCAGGCATCAAATCCATCACCCAACGCATAGATCTCCCTATATATTCAATTCATGGATCAAAACATGCAACTTATGGGCCTATAGCACATTCATAGATTGAAGCTTACGAACCTTCTGATGATGGCATAACTGCCATTCTCAAGGAAGTTGGTAATAAATTAAATTAATTAAGTAAATTGACACCAAAATATTCTCATAGTAAAATTCTTCATTTTAACAAATATCAAACTACACATGGAAATCCATTCAGGAAGAAAACAATAGGAAAGATGGAGATTCTCCCATGTCCTCATTCCCTAGCTTTAGGAGAATACAATTCTGACTTCCCCCACTAGGCATCATTCATTTGAAATTGAATATATAGAACACGTTTAAAAACACAAAAAAAAGACATCTTGCTCCTATCAGGGGCGCACCGCTTGTCAATTCCCCTTCCACCTCAGCTCTCCGCCTCCAACCGCCCTCCCCATCGGGCAGATCCGGCGACCATGGCCCTCTCCCGCCCCCGTTCCGCCCTCCTCCGCCCCCTCTCCGCCCTCCTGCGCCCCCTCTCCACCTCCACCTCCCTCACCATCGAGACCTCCGTGCCCTTCGTGGGGCACCGCATCGACCCCCCGTCCCGCTCCGTCGACTCCTCGCCCGCCGAGCTCCTAGGGTTCTTTCGCGACATGTCCGTCATGCGCCGCATGGAGCTCGCCGCCGACTCCCTCTACAAGGCTAAGCTCATCCGCGGCTTCTGCCACCTCTACGACGGCCAGGAGGCCGTCGCCGTCGGCATGGAGGCCGCCATCACCAAGAAGGACTGCATCATCACCGCCTACCGCGACCACTGCATCTTCCTCGGCCGCGGCGGCTCCCTCGTTGAGTCCTTCGCCGAGCTCATGGGCCGTCGTGCCGGCTGCTCCAAGGGCAAGGGCGGATCCATGCACTTCTACAGGAAGCAAACAGGATTCTATGGCGGCCACGGCATCGTCGGTGCGCAGGTGCCCCTCGGATGCGGCCTCGCTTTCGCCCAGAAGTACCTAAAGGAAGGGACCGTCACGTTTGCCATGTATGGGGATGGCGCTGCCAACCAGGGGCAGCTTTTCGAGGCGCTTAATGTGTCGGCTCTGTGGGACCTGCCCGCGATTTTGGTGTGCGAGAATAACCACTGTATGTAGTCCACTGAATTCTATCATCTATGTGGTCTTGGTTGTTGATTTTTTGGGCGCTTGCTGACAAGCAGAATTGGATTTTGAATTGCAGATGGAATGGGTACAGCGGAGTGGAGGGCGGCGAAGAGCCCGGCTTATTACAAGCGTGGGGACTATGTTCCCGGTTTGAAGGTGAAAGAAGAACTTTCATATGTTTCTGCATACTTCCTGATTTTTGGGATTTCTTTCTGTTTGTAAAATTAAAAGATTGTGTGAACTGCTGCACGATCATCTTAGCAAATCCCTCGCATTGCAATTCTTTTCAAGACATAAATCAATATGAGCCGTCACCGTTTTTAGGAATCATTTTGTCACATGGATTTTAAGTTTGAATCTTTGATGTTAATTGCGTTTTTTTTTACCTAATTTTGTATACTGTTGGAAGTGGTCATATATCTTGAAACCTCTTTGATAGTATGGCTTATAATTAAAGAACTCGTTGATGCAGCTTCTTAATTGTTTGATATTGTAGACGCGGTCTTGTTGCAATATATACAATTATTAATGCATGGAATTCTTTAAATGCAATCTGTTTTAGGTGTGCTTAATGGTCCTTAAGTCCATATTGATTAATCACTTGCATAGTTACATGCCTCGTCATTTTTTTTCAGGTGGATGGAATGGATGCTTTTGCTGTAAAGCAAGCATGTAGATTTGCTAAAGAGCATGCTTTAAAGAACGGACCTATTGTGAGTGTACTTTATATATTTTTTTCAGTTTGTCTGTGGATACTACTATACTGCTATGTCAGTGGTGTTTGAAAATGTAAATGCAAGTCAAATGCCTTATTTCCTCCTCAAAAATCTTTTATTTTTTATTTTTATATTCATTGCCATAATTTCAAGCATTGAGTGGGTGTCTCTTCGACACCACCCTTTTTCCTTTCAAAAATAAATAAGTAAATAATTCCAGCAGTAGCTTATACAAATTCTCTCAGTGTAAACTGTGTTATCCGTCAGGCATTACTTTTTACTTATATCCGAGAGTCAAAATGGTGTTTACTTGTGGTCGCTGGTCACCCTGATTCCGATGAATTCATTAGACTTCAAAACTCTTTATGAGTAGTGGGCCTAGTGACTCAATCAAACACACTCGTCATGTGCACAAAGTTACATTGAATTCAGAGTACCATGATATATATCATTTCTCATGTAACACAGTGATCTTTAAATGTATTATGCTTTTTGTTTGCAGCCATAGAGCCTGCAATTAGTTTATTTACAAAAAAATTTCCATATTGCATCTATAAGTGGTCATCCCTGCTCGGCAACTTTGCCTCTAAAAAATATATGCCAGAAAGTGCCAAAAAATCATCGCTCTATTTAAGATTGTCTTGCCCTGATTTCAACTATTGTGCTACATGACTAATAAAGAAGAGACCATTTGGTTCAATCCGAGTCGTGCAAAAAGAACTTATGGATAAAACTACCATTAATCTTCCTAAAGTTTCACAGTCAGTCCTCTCAACAACTAGGGAGGCATTACTCTTCCAAATAAAATAAATATCACAGAAAACATGGTCCTCTGGATTGTGAGTCTTCCAAATGAAAGAAAATTGCACAAAAAGATGGACCCACCGACCTGCAGAAGAGTTTGAACTGCCTACTATACATGAGATGATGAGTTGCTCTCAATCCACTCCCTTATGCCCTTTTATGTACGGTACTACAGTTGCATAGCCACGTGCTAAACAATGCTATAGATTAGCTATCTTCCAAAGCTTAGAAGCTATTTCTTTCCAGAATCACAATGACATGCAAGGAAGATGCGACCTAAATAAAAGATTTTCCATCGAGTCAAAGCGTGCCTTGCACCAGCGATTACATGGCCCCTACTTAATGGAGTTATTTTTTAAAGAGCTTTGTTTGTTGTTCTATGCTGTCCTATCCCTTGTTCAAAGAACTTTTGACATCAGTATGACTTCTTATTATTTTGCATCTTGGTCCCTTCCAGAAGAAAGTTTTATGCTGTACGGTAATAAAATTCCTAATTTTCATGGGAAATCTGTTAACCTACATGAAGAGGGGAGGCACCTACAATACTGACTAACAAAACCCTAGATTACACCACACGACAATTAATGAGCAGACTTAAGATACTAGGAAACAAAGCACATCAAGGCATTCCAGAACTCTTCTAGCGTTATCTTATGCCAAGACTTTGATTGAGCGTTTTTGATGTTGGTATGTAGGGCTGGCTATCGAGCCCAACAAGCCGAGCTAGGCCCTGGCTCGGGCTCGATAAGCCCATCTGGGCTCAGGCTCGAGCTCGAGCTCGTTCGAGCTTGAGCCTCTTATCGAGCCAGCTCAGGCTTGATAAGGTTGAGACGAGCCCCTTATCGAGCCCGAGTCCCTTATCGAGCCTGGTCTGGACTCGTTAAGGAAAATAGGTATTTTTGGTGGAAAGATGTTGTTGCTTGGGCTCGAACACACAACATCTTCTTTGAAGACCGCCTTCCTTACTTGTAGGCCACCATCCGAGTTGTATACAAAAGTTAAATTATAATATATATTGTAACATTCTGATTGCTAATAAAAAAGGAAAAAATACCAACTATCTAATTACAACCTAGATTAACATAGATAAAGTGTAGAAAGACCAAGTCTACAACATAGTCCACCCAAGACTGATGTTACATAAACCACATAACATAGTCCACCATTCACAATGTTGTAAAACTAATACAAATAAACATCATTACAGTTTCACAAATAGAATATATATAAATAAATTCCTTATCGAGCCCCTTATTGAGTTATCGAGCCGAGTAGGGCTCGGCTCGAGCTTGGCTCGTTAAGCTATCAAGCCCAAAAATCTGGCTCAGACTCGACTCAATAGCCTAACGAGCCAAGCTCACGAGCCCTTATCGAGCCGAGCTCGAGCCTGGCTCATCGAGCCGTGATTCAATAGCCAACCCTATTGGCATGGCATGTGAACCCATTGTCTCCCAAAGGTTCAAGAGCTTTAAAAAATTAAACAAAAAATCACCTTTTTCTATAGTCAGACGTGCCTTTTTGTTTGAGCACACCAATGGAAACCCTTTTTTTTCCAATTGACATTTGTCTCAGACGCAATCTAGATAATTGTAAGGTCTAAGAACTTGACTCTTGTTGACAATCCTTACTAGATACCATCTCCAATACAAGTACTATTTCTAAGACATGACAATTCTACAAGGACTTTTATCCTAAAAGGAAATTAGACATGAATCACATTCACAACTTCTAACCTTAAATTGTTTGTGAGCACCTTTTCTACAATAGATGATTGTGCAAACAATTTAATTGTGAGACAATCTTCTTGACACTCGCACCCTATTGAAGATTCATTCAGGAGAAGAAACATGAAGAACCTATTTCCCCCAAGCATTGCGGGTTTCAATGTTATTTAATAAATAAATTAGATAAAAATCTACAATTGTTTGCTAAAATTGAGATGATGCATCAGAAAGTAAAATGTGCAATTATATAACTAAGAAGATAATAATTCACTACAAAGTTAATGATAAAAAATTCTCAAAATTAATAAAATTTAGATAAAAGGTACCATCAATGTTAGGGCTAGCAGGTGCATGGTGATCATGTGGTAGTTGTGTGAGGATTGGGCACTTTCAAGATTTCAACAAGAAATCCTAGCGAGTGCTGCTAGATGAACATGTAGCGGGGTGAGGAGGTTTTTTTTTTGATTTGTATTAGATTTTAACACTGAGATTTGAGCGGCTGTTTTTGTTCTCAACATAAGTGGATCCCTTGAACCAGATGGTTTCTTGGTGTTCTTCATGAAGTTTGGAATGTGTTGGAGAATGATATCACGTCTCTATTTTTTGAGTTTCTAAGTGTCAACTTTGGTCTTGAGAGGTTGAATAGGTCATTGATCTTCCTTTTGCCTAAGAGGAAGGTCACATAGAGGGTAGGGAACTTTAGACCCTGTGGAGAAAAGAGAATGGATTGTTTATTCCTTAGGGATATGGTCTCTTATGTAGAGAGAATCCTAGAGAGCACAAGAGGAAAAAAATACCTAAGTATCCCTAAGGGTTACATAACATAAAACATAAATATAATAACTCTAACACTCCCCTTCAAGTTTGAGCATATCTGTCGACCATGCCCAACTTAAACACTAAGTATATGAAACGCTTCCTTGAAAGGGCCTTTGTGAAGATGTCTGTAGTCTGAAGTTCAATGGAGATGTGTGGAGAGCTGATTCATCCTCCTCGTACTGCATCACGAATGAAATGACAATCAACTTCAATGCGTTTTGCCCACTCATGGAAAATTGGATTGGTGGCAATGTACATGGCGGACTTGTTTTCGCAGTATACGGGTAGAAGAGTAGAGACTAACATGCCAAGTTCTGTTAGGAAAGAGACAAGCCATGTGATCTTACATGTGGCTTGAGCCATTGCCCTGTATTCTACTTCCGTACTGGATCTGAAAACCAATGCCTGCTTCTTGCTTTGCCAAATGACATGCTTATCCCCAACAAACATGGCGTATCCTGTAGTGGATCGACGATCCTCATGAGAGCTAAGCATAGTCAAAATCTGTATAGCCGGAGATATTGGTGTGCCCATTCGCCCCATAGAAGAGTCCACGTCCGAGAGATTCTTCAAATATCGAAGGATCAAAAGAACATCATACCAACGACTGTAAAGAGGCTTCTTCATATGTTGACTGGCTCTGCTTACAACATATGATATATTTGGCCTAGTAACAGTGAGATAGAGCAATTTTTCCACTAGACTGTCTGCAATTTGAAGTTCAATGGAGATGTGTGGAGTGCTGATTTCCCCACATGCTGTCTGCAATATGAAGTTCAATGGTGATGCGTGGAGTGCTGATTCGTCCTCCTTATATTGCATCACGGATGAATTGGCAATCAACTTCAATGTATTTTGTCCACTCTTGGAAAACTAGATTGGTGGCAACGCACATGGCGGACTTGTTGTCGCAGTATAAGGGTAGAAGAGTAGAGACTGACATGCCAAGTTCTACTAGGAAAGAGACAAGCCACGTGATCTCACAGGTGACTTGAGCTCTTGCCCTGTATTCCGTACTGGATCTGGAAACCCCATTGTCTACTTCTTGCTTTGCCAAGTGACAAGCTTATCCCCAACAAACATGGCGTATCCTCCAGTGAATCGGCGATCCTCATGAAAGCTAGCATAGTCAGAATCCGTATAGCCGGAGATATTAGTGTGCCCATTCGCCCCGTAGAGGAGTCCACGTCCGGGAGATTCTTCAAATATCGAAGGATTAAAAGAATATCAAGCCAACGACTGTAAAGAGGCTTTTTCATATGCTGACTGGCTCTGCTCACAACATATGATATATCTGGCCTAGTAACAGTGAGATAGAGCAATTTTCCCACTAGGCTTCTATATCGTGTTGCATCCTCAAAAGCTAGATCATTAAATGCTAAATGCTTCCTCACTTTTGTAAGGATGCCAGATGACTTGCATCCCATTAGTCCTGCCTCAGTCAGAATATCGAGGCAATACTTCCTCTGTGAAATATGGAGCCCCTCTATATTGTGTATTTACCTCAATGTCAAGAAAATAATGAATTTGTCCAAGGTCTTTCGTGACAAAGACCTTCTGGAGGAAGGTCTTGGTCTTTAGAATACCGACTTCATCATCTCCCGTGACAACCATATCATCAACATATATAGCATGAATGACATTGCAAATAGATCTTCGTCTAACAAAGACAAAGTAGTCAGATGTCCTCTAAAAGTCAAGAGTGACGATCTCCGTAGTAAGCCTGTCAAACCATATCATGGGTCTTTGCTTCAGGCCATAGATGGCCTTGTGAAGTCGACATACATGCTCCCCCTCGACTAAATAACCCGACGGTTGCATCATGTAGACTTCCTCAAGGTCACCATAAAGAAAGGCATTCTTCACATCAAGTTGGTAAATGGGCCAGGCCTTGTTGGAAACTTGGAAGCAACAAAAAGAATGGTATGTATCGATCCTATTATAGCAACGGGTGAGAATGTCTCAAAATAATTAACCCTAAGTGTTTGTGTGAAACCTTTGGCAAGTAGTCTGGCTTTCAACCTATCAATAGACCCACCGGGCGACTGTTTAGTCATGAAGATCCATATGACAAACTCTTAGGGGGCACCGCACAAGATCTCATGTGCCTTGGGAAGTAAGTGCATCCATTTCCTTATCCATGGCATGTTGCCAATCATGATCTTGCATTGCATTGAAATGATCTATGGGGATGGAACTAACATTCAGAGCATCTACAAAAATCTCTTGTCACAACTGGACAAACCATCCATAGAAGTAAAATTGACATAGCGTGATGTGTACATTGCCTCTTTTGCTTGCATAGAGCTATAGGAAGTTCCTCAGGTACATCTGAGACAACAATGGTGGGGGTACTTGAAGTGGTCATATCATCCTGCATAAAAGGGACATGCAAAGGTGCAAACACTGGTGTAGAAGGTATAGAGGTACGCTGGCGAGTATAAACGATTGGCGGAGGGAGTTTTAGAGGGATGTCACTCACAGTCTGTGTGAAATAACTTGTCTGTTCAAAGAAGACGACATGAGCAGACACCATTGTTTTAAAAAGCGGCACCTCGAGATGCAAAGGCGTATGCTTTGAAGCGAGGCGCACTAAAATTGCCTCAAGACGCATGCCTCAGATCCTTTAGGTGGGGCGTACGCCTCGACCTGGCGTTCGAGGCGCGAGACGAAGGCGGAAGCCTCGAACATGGTGTTTTTTTGAACTTTTTGATTATGCGTTTTGCACATGACCTTATTTTCCCTAAGCATTATATTTTTTATATTCGTGTTTTTGTTTCCATGTTAAACCTTGCATATTTCTATATATAGCTCCATGTAAAGAGAAGAGATCGACTGGAATAAGTGAAGCTTAATGAGCTTGTACATACTAGTTCTATTAAACACAGATTTGAGTTTGAATAGTAATAAAATTTTCATATTAGTTGCAAGTTTGCAACTTGATGCTGTTATTTGGTTGTATATTTGTGAATTTTAGAATAGTTACGACATATATGAAGAATCAATGTTGAAAATAAACACATGAAGTAAAATAATTATTGTGTTTTATTATTACTAGCCAAATAGAAATATAACCATTAGTAAAAATAGTGAGACCCTCGTCTTGTTGAGGTATGATATGCCATGAGAGGATAACATACGACTAGGCAAGAAAATGAATGTGAATATATTCGTATCCGATCCGCTATCGTATTCGTTTTATACATATTTTGACATTCGTATTCGTATTTGTTTTAAAATGGATGCGGATGTGGATATCACTTTGACATTCGCTAATATTTGTTTTCGTACATAAGTATAGTAATATATATATTTATAACTGTGCGTAACAACATTTTTTGATTGCATTCACCATTATTGATATAATTGTTATGAAATTACTTTATCTGTTATATCTATTTTATTGGTAAACCATCATGAACATGTATATTTTAGTCATCTATTAAATTTTTTTATTATTCGTACCCGATTCATATTCGTTTTACATTGATATTCGTTTTTAAGGATATAATACATTTTTCACATCCGTCAATATTCGTGTTCGCATTTGCATTCGTATAAAACGGACAAGGATATGATTATACCTATATTCATATCCGTATCCGACCATTTTCATCCTTACATACGACGGTTCTCCAACTACGTCCAACAAGACAAATAGTTGAGATTCAAGGCATATCAATATTTTTTTACTTTGACCACTAAAAGGTATAGTTTCTAACTTTCTATTGTACTCTTAGTATTAAGTATACTCATATATAATCGTTAAAGTTGGAGTTGTAATTGGATATTTCATATATTAGTGGCTCAATATTATTTTTTTGAACCTCAATGCTTTTGTCACTTATTTGCCGAGTGTGAAATTATTTTTAATTGTATCTTTGGCAAAATTGATATTATCATATAATTTTTAAATATATTTTCATTTAATTTTATTTTTTTTCTAAAAATTGAGGATTACGCTTCAACCGTCTCGAGGCTTATGCCTCGTCTCAATTTTGAGAAAATGCCTCAGACCGTCTCATGCTTTTTTAAACCTCAGTAGACCCATAGTATCGACGCCTAATAAGATCATAACATCGATAGCCTTTCTGGATACGAGAATACCCTAGAAAGACACATTTGATGGTGCGAGATGATAATTTGTCAGCTGCATGGAAGTTATGAACAAAGGCAATATAACAACAACAACAACAACAAAGCCTTTTCCCACAATTAAGTAGGGTCGGCTACTTGGATTCTTCACCTCCATTCAGATCTATCGTGAGTCAATCCCGGGCTTATATCCACAAGACTAAGATCCCTTCGTATGGTCTCTTTCCAACACTTCTTGGGCCGTCCTCGCCCTCTCTTAGCCGGCTCAACATCCCAACCCTCACATCTTCTAACTGGTGCATCAGTTGATCTTCTTTGCAAATGTCCAAACCATCTTAAGCGATTTTCTCGCATCTTATCCTCGATCGGAGCTACACCAACTTTCTTTATGATTACATCATTCCAAATCCGATCTTTTCGCGTGTGTCCACACATCCACCTTAACATTTTCATTTATGCTACATTCATTCTTTGCACATGTTTATGGTTCACAGGCCAACATTCGGATCCACAAAGCATAGCAGGTCTCACGGCTGCTTTGTAAAACTTTCCTTTACTTTTTAAAGGAATTTTCTTATCACAGAGAATAGCAGAGGCTCCTCTCTACTTTAACCAGCCGGTATTTATTCTATTAGTACCATCTCCGTCAATTTCCCCATCATGTTGCAGAATATATCCCATATATCTAAAGGAATCTCTCTTCTGAATGGTATCGTCACCCATCTTCACCTCGATTCCTTCACCATTGCTTCCATCAAAGGTGCACTCTATATATTCCGTCTTGGCCCTACATAGGCAATACAACCAAAAATTCGCAAAGGTATGGGGAAGGAAGACTCAGTAGGGTAAAGTAAGGAAAATGGAGTCCCCTTTCGAGAACAAACGAAGGAACACGATTGATGATATATAATGCAGTAAGGATATCATCCCTCAATAGTGTTTGGGAATATTCATTTGACTAAGAAGATCTGGAAATATTTAGCAAGTGTCGGATTTTCCTCTCAGCTATACCATTCTGTTGTGAGGTATATGGACATGAGGTTTGGTGAACAGTTTCCTGAGATGCAAAGAAAGAGGTCAAGTCCTATTGGGTTAACTCAAGAGCATTGTCGGTTCGAATGAACACAAGTAGAAAAGAATGTTTTAACATATTGAGAGAAATTTTTGACAATTTTATTAATCTTTGAGGGCTTCCTTATTAGATACATCCAAGAAGATCTACTATAATCATCAACGAAAAATATAAAATAGCAATGATCACTTAATGTTTGGATCGGACAAGGTCCCCAAACATCACAATGAACATGGGGAAAAGTAGTAGTACTACGAGACTTGGTGTGAACATGAAATGAAGCTCGATGATGTTTTTCGAACTCACACGTCTCACACTGAAAGTGCTTCAGAGTAGAGAGTTCAGGAAATATCATGGAGATGGTCTTGGCAGAGGGATGCCCAAGGCGCAAATGCCGTAGGAGCGGATCTTCAGAGATGGACGCATCACCGACAAACTTCGAGTCCGAGGGTATGCCAAGATAATATAGACCATTCTTCTCATGACCCCCACCAGAAATCTGTCTCGTCCGGATGTCCTGAAAATAGCAATAAAACTCATCAAATATCACGCAACAATTAAGCTCAACACAAAGCTTATGAATCGATAACAAGCTAAGTGGAAAATCGAGAGCACCTTGGACCCCTGAAAGTCAGAGATTGGAAGAGAACTCCATAGTTTCAACAATAGTAATCGGTAATTGAGTCCTATTAACGACTCAAACTGACTTCATAGAGGTAGATGGTACAAAGGAGGTGAGCAGACTACCTTATCCAATCAGATGAGTAGAAGCACCAGAATCAATAATCCAAGCTGGAGCAGGAGTGACAACAAAATTGGCTACTGTACCTGAAGGAGTAGCCACATCGACAGTGGTAGTGACACTGGAGGTGGTAGGCCTTGGAGTCTGAAGGATCTGCATTAGGCGGGAGTAATTTGCATGATTGCATCATTAAGATGAACTGTCTTACTACTGGAGGTTGCTGCGGTGACGCCTCTTCCACATCATAATCATCCTCATAGGCATTATTGTTATGATAAGGAGGTACACTAAACTTCTGTCAGCATCTTTTAAACAGGTGGTTCCACCGAACACAGTGAGTGAATGGAGAAGTAGAGTCTCACCCGTGACCACAACCAAAGTTGCGACCTCGTCCACGTCTAGATTCTCGTCTACGACCACAACCGAAATCACGAGTACGTCCTCCTCGAAAGTCGTATCTGCCTCGTCTCCCAGACGAGGCGATGTGTGCAAAGTTCTCTCCTGAAGGTAAGAAGAGGCCAAGCAACAGATGTCTCGAGTTCCTCAAGTTGGCCAAAGATTCATCGTTGGCAATATGTCTGGAATAAGAAATCGCTCCTTCGCTGTCTGGTATCTAGAATGCAAGCCATCAAGGAAGCGGTATACATGCCAATGAGAACGCTCTTTTACCTGTTTGGTGCAGCACGAGTGCTGAAATATTGCAAGTTCATCATACAGGCGGAGAGATGCTTGTAATACTCAATGAGAGTGGAGTCACCCAATGATGCAGATCGGATTTGCATGTAAATGTTCGCAAGGCATGACTTTATCTTTTTCTGGGAGTATATCTGCTCGAGATCCTCTCACATTTCCTTGGCCATGTTCTTGTAAATACTGTTGGTCATCCATTAATAACCAAGTAGTTGTCTGTCTGTCAGTTATCGTTCTCTCCTGAAGGTAAGAAGAGGCCAAGCAACAGATGTCTCGAGTTCCTCAAGTTGGCCAAAGATTCATCGTTGGCAATATGTCTGGAATAAGAAATCGCTCCTTCGCTGTCTGGTATCTAGAATGCAAGCCATCAAGGAAGCGGTATACATGCCAATGAGAACGCTCTTTTACCTGTTTGGTGCAACACGAGTGCTGAAATATTGCAAGTTCATCATACAGGCGGAGAGATGCTTGTAATACTCAATGAGAGTGGAGTCACCCAATGATGCAGATCGGATTTGCATGTAAATGTTCGCAAGGCATGACTTTATCTTTTTCTGGGAGTATATCTGCTCGAGATCCTCTCACATTTCCTTGGCCATGTTCTTGTAAATACTGTTGGTCATCCATTAATAACCAAGTAGTTGTCTGTCTGTCAGTTATCGTACTCTTTGTCCTTTTCATTTAAAGGATCTTTAGTCATAACGCAGATTTTTCCCTGACCACCAATGAATACCATAAAAGATCGAGACCAAATAACGTAATTTTTGTGACTTTGAGCTTGATAGTAGTGCCTTGCGCTATAGTATTCGTGGTGAAGGGCTTTGCCTCGGTAGAAGGAGGTGCCATGATGGTCTTAAAACATAAGGAAGATCTTATGATCCACTAAGGATGCATTTAGGAGCTAAAAAATTTCCCTAGAACTCACGTTTGCCTGTAAAGAGGGGGGCTGAAACTTCACTGTACAACATATCTGGAGTTCTGACATCGGTCCAGGACGAGTTTTGGACCTATGAGAAGACTTATGGCTCATTTGGAGGGCGGTTGCAGAGCTGGTGGTGGATGTGGGAGGTCCTGGCGGCGCCGATGAGCCTCTGAGGGAGGTTTGGCGCCAGCAGCCTCCTAGGAGGTCTGATGAGCCTCCGTGGAGGGCTGCTGCCTTGGCGGCATCCGTGGGAGGTTCTGACGGTGGTGCGGCAGGGCAGTAGGCCCTGTCCTAGCGGCGTTGGAGGGTGCTGCCGGTGCCCAAGTGGCCGTGCTGCAGCCTAAGCGGTGCCTGGAGGTGATTGGAGGACCTCGTATAGGGCCCTAGGTCGGGAAAGAGGGTCCGTGCAGGCTCTTGCGATGCCTGAAGGTAGCGGCGGGGATTTTAGGCCAGAACCCTGGTCTAGGATCATTGCTCTGATACCATGTGGAGAAAAGAGAATGGGTTGTTTATTCTGTAGGGCCATGGTCTCTTATATAGAGAGAAAACCCTAGAGCGCACACAACAACAACAACAACAACAAAGCCTTTTCCCACAATTAAGTAGGGTCGGCTACATGGATTCTTCGCCTCCATTCAGATCTATCTTGGGTCAATCTCGGACAAAACCCTAGAGCGCACAAGAAGAAAAAAAATGCACAAGTACCCATAAACTCTAACAGACCCATTGGGCTTTATCCAACATGATATACCTTATCTTGGTCAAGGCGCTGGCCAATCTGTTGAGAGTGGTGCTGGACTTTATCATTTCACCGAAATAGTTAACATTTAGGGATATTTACACCCATAACAATGAAGGAGTAAGGTCTCATTTGTAAATAATGGGAAGTTTAAGGGTAGAAGATGTAAATTATTTGACGGATTCTGTCACAATTAACGGGAAATTTGATGGAAGTTAACACAGGGTTATGGATGTAAGAGTTAAGCACTATTGAGGGTCCTGTGCCTAATTCACGATTAGGCGGGGTTATGATTGTAATTACGAAATTACCCAGGATTATGGATGTAAATAACCCTAACATTTATTCCTTGGCAATAGTTGCTGTGTAGTCATGACTATAGAATGTAGCAGAGTGGAAGAGAAAAAAGGTTGTCTGATTTTTATGGAAGGTGGATTTTTCTAAGTCTTATAACTATGTTGGTTGAATATTCATTTGGATTTCATTAGATGGAAGGGGTTTTCTGGATCTATGGATAACTTGAATGAAGAGGTTTATCACTGTGGCGTCTTCTGTTGTCCTTGAAATGAGAAGCCGGAGGAGGGTTTCTTCAAATCATAGAGTGCGGTTAAGCAATATTGCCCTTTAGCTCCACTTCTTTCAGTTCTGGTAACTTCGGTCATGGTGAAGTTTGTAGCATAAGGGGAGTTCCTAAAGGTTTTTCTTGAGGAACGATATTGCAATTTTGATTCTTCGTTATGACGAAGATACAATTTTCTTTATAGAAGAAGGGATCTCATAGTGCAAAGGGATCGAAGCAGTTCTGGATATCTTTGATGAAGATACAATTTTCTTTATAGAAGAAGGGATCTCATAGTGCAAAGGGATCGAAGCAGTTCTGGATATCTTTGATGAGCTCTCCGCATCAATGGAAGCAATTCAGTTTTTTTTTCCTTTTATCATGGCATTAGAAGATATAGCAGCATGTGAGACTATACTGGATACCTCATGGGCTAGTTTGTCCATTACTTATTTGATGATGTCGCTTTGTTGTAAGCGGAGGCATGCTGATTGGTTAGCTGTTATTAAGAAGCTTGAGATGAAGCTTGCAATTGCAACATAGAGGGCTTCATCTCTATATAGGGGTAGAAGTTCAGTGCTTGTAAAGGCTATGCTCTTGGGTGATCTCGATCCTTTTCTTCTCATCTCGCTTGATGTTGGTTTGGGTGTTTGGAGACCCTAATCAAAAGATTTTTACAGTTTAATTCTGGTGGAGTGGGATGTGGTGATGCGGTCGATAAATGAGGGTGGCTTGGGACTTGGGAGTCCTTGCCTTGGAAAGATGATTGAAGTCGATATTGCCAATTGGATCGTACAGATTTGTGGTGATCGATCAGTGGTGTCTAGATTGATCCGATCTATCTGTGGTGTTCACTGTTGTTTCTTTGTGGGATTGGAGTTGGTGGTCTTCCTGTCTACCTTCTTTAAGAGTATTTGCTCCATTACACCAGATATCCCCTTGTGATCATTTCTTTGGGATGGGATGAGGTCCTCCTTCTGGCATGATGATTGGATGGGTGGTGGTGCCTTGTTTGATTGATTTTCACGTCTGTTCGCCCATGAATAGGAACAAAAATGTTGCAGATGGTGGGTGGACTCCTTTGTTCAGCTCTGTGTTGGAGTATTTGGTTGTGCGTCTATTAAGTTGTAGATGGGTAAATGGATACCTCCAGGATCCATTTACCCCATCCAATTTTTAGTCCCACATCTACCAGTTTGGAGATGTGGAGACTCCGTGGGTGCTATATATAGAGCCCCACACCCCTGTAGTCAGATGAGAAAAAGGAATGCAATATCCCCCCCTTTGAGGGCTTCTCCCGTGGTTTCATCCCGCTCCTTAGGGAGTAGGGTTCACGTAAAAATCTTGTGTTCCAAGTTTATCTTTATGTTCTTATGCTCTGTTTATCATTCTGCTTCCATATTTCTATTTTCTAACATTGTATCAGAGCGAGTCTGAGGGTTTCATGTTCTTTATTTCGTCGAGATTCGATTGTAATGATTTGTTCTTCATTATGTGAAGATTATTTGTTCAAGAGCAAGTTCCATTTTTTTTCGATTCAGTTCTAGGATTTTTTTGAAACTCTAATCCTGCATGATCATTCAAGCACTGAAGATCTTCGGTAAATTTATTTTTTCGTGGTTCTGTTCCGAGTTCTAGTTGGTGGCATCTCCTGTTCGATGCATCACCTTCAGCCACAACCTCCAAACACAACATGACGCATTATCAATTTTCTCCACGCGAGATCTCTATATTTCTGCAGCTTCGATTCTGCGGAAAAAAACTCCATAAGCGGAGTCTTCATCCTCGCAGATTTAGGGTTTTGTTGAAACCCTAAATCCGTGTAAGATCTGGCACCGCCCTCCGTTCTCCAACAAAGAAGTGATTCCTGGAACTTGTTCTATCCCGTGATCTCCAGTCCAGCCATGCTGGCATACATGCTCCAGTGGCGATGCCGCAAATCCCAAGGCAATCCAGCCCCTCTGGTTGTTGCGCACCGCCCCCATCTCCATATCTCTCGAGCAAATGCGGTGAACCACCCGAGTCTTCAGTCTCTGATCGAGCATCGCGCAGGCTGCGTGCATCGAGGCCGTGCAACGTGAGCCCTAGACTATGATCCCTGGTTGCGCATCCCCCTTCAGGCGCAACCCACCATCCAGGCCGCAACATGCGGCTAGCCCCCCCAGCGCCGCACCTCTTCTCCTGGTCGGTGCTCCAACAACACGAGACCCATCGCATGCGATCCTCTCCCCTGCGGCCGCTCATGTGCCTCGGCGGCGTTCGAACCGCGACCGATGCCTTCTCCTCGGCAACAGCTCGTGAGGCGAAGTCCTCCTGGCAGCGAGAGATCAGGCTGCCATGCCGCTCCAGCCGAACCCACCGCCTCCAGGCAGTGCTCGACCCCTGCATCCGCGCGCGATCGCTGCTCGGCATTCCTCGGCGGTGCGAGCCCTCGCTCTTCCTGGCGGCGGCGCCGTTCTCCAGTTCCAGGGGCGGCGGCGGTTCCTTTTTTGTTTGACGAGTTCCTCAAGTGGGAACCCTAAAGGGGAGGGGGCACACGTTTTATTCAAGGGCCCGAGCGGGCCCGACGGTGTTTAAATTTTTTGTAAAGGGCTTATATAGGCCGAGAGATGTTTAAAAAAAGGGGGGAGGAAGACCATATGCGAAAAAAATGGTCTGTGTAAAAAAAAAGGAAAAAAGGGTGGGTGAGAAGATTGAGCCCAAGTGGACCATATTTTCAAAAAAAAAGAGGCAAGAAAAAAGCCGTAAAAAATTGAACGGCTTGTTTAAAAAAAAATTGTTGACGGATATAAAAAAACAGAGGAATGAAATAGCCGGAAAAAATGATGAGAAAAATTTGAAAAATCGAAAAAAAGGCCGGCTTATTTGGTTTCATGTTTTTCCCATTTTATTGTTTTCTCCCAACTTGGTCGATGTTTGTCATTTCGACCAGTATGGGAGAAAGGGGGAGCATTATGTAGAGTTACATGTGCGAGTCAGATCCATATTTTCAGACTCCAGATTGCAGACCAAGCCAGTTTTTCAGACTCTATAGATGATAAGTTGTTCATACTCGACGTTCAGATGTTTTCCGAGTCTGCAATTCGATGTGCACACGCGTGCCATCATTTGTCGTGGTCCTCATCATTCTTGTTTTGTCGGTTAAAGTTTTCATGTGAGCCATAGGGACTCCAGATTAGAGGATCATTCCCTATGCCATGTTGGTAAGGGTTTTCATGTGGTATCATAGGGACTCCAGAGAAGAGTACCATTATCTGTGTCAGATGGGAGAGACCCAGTTCTCCGAGGAGGAGACTTCTCCAGGCGCTGTTTCAGACTCGATGATCAGATTTCGAGTCCTCAGTTTGACTCACACTCCAGCCCGTTCGTCCTCCTCACCTGCACGGCATGAGAATGAACGTCCTCGACAACATCTGACAGTTGTGCGCGTTGAGTTGATATTGTCTGTAGTGTCATTTATTGTGCGTTGAGTTTCTTTATGTTTGTCCAAGTTGAGCATTGCATGCTCCAGCTTGAGGGGAAGTGTTGGAGTATTTGGTTGTGCACCTACTGACTTGTAGATGGGTAAATGGATACCTCCAGGATCCATTTACCCCATCCAGTCTTAGTCCCACATCTACCAGTTTGGAGATGTGGAGACTCCGTGGGTGCTATATGTAGAGCCCCACACCGTTGTAGTCAGATGAGAAAAAGGAATGCAATATCCGCCCTTTTGAGGGCTTCTCCCGTGATTTCATCCCGCTCCTTAGGGAGTAAGGTTCCACGTAAAAGCCTTGTGTTCTAAGTTTATATTTCTGTTCTTATGCTCTGTTTACCATTCTGCTTCCGCATTTCTATTTTCTAACACTCTGGGTATCAGATTAGAGGGTTGAAGAATTCTTGAACTTGTCCTGAAGTCGTGCTGTTATTGAGTGTCCTCCGTTTGGAAGGGACTCATGGATTTGGAGGAATAAGGTCTTCTCGATAAGGAAGGTGTAGACGGTTTTTAGCTAATCTCCTGGTCTCGAATCAGTGGTCATGGTCCAAGATTGTGGTCGGATTTGGAGGTGGAAGATCCATAGGAGATTTTAATTTTCCAGGTTGCTTAGAAGCTGACATATTTTTCGGGAGCACGTTGTGCTATATTGTTTCCTGGGTTTATCTATGCTTGTCTCCGGTGCAAGGAAGACTTGGAGAATAGTATTAACACGTTCTTTACCTGCTCTGACCACCTGGTGGTTGGCATATAGATTTATGGTGAAATCATGTTTTGAGAGTCTATCTGTTGGACAAGTTCTGATGAAGGGAGAACCAAGGTGCTAAATTTTATATGGGCTATTTGATAAGCAGGAAATGGGGTCGAAAGATTTTATTCAGAGAATGCCTTTGAATAGCCTAATGCCTGCATGAGGCGTAGTCGTTGTAACCATGTTGTACCTTTGCTACTTTTGAATATATGAGATAGGATGCTCATCTTATGGCTGGGCATCCTATCTCATATACCAGGTAGTATATACTTACTGCACATAATAACTAGATGTTTTTGGTATGGATCAATGTATCACATATGCTATTCGTATGTTTTTTTTACATTGGTCATATATTAACAACAATGATAATCTCATTTATAATTTGGACATTGATCATTGTTCATGTATTACACATGTTTTTCATATGTATTTTCTTCATTTTCATTTATTTGGACATATATAACATTTTTCAAACCATTGACAATAATTCTGAAAGGTCTGGGTAAGCTCTATGCTTTAAGATAAAAGATGCACATTCACAACTAGATATTGAAGCTTCCATATGGCCATATCATTAGGATGCAAGTCTTTAATCTTTTGATTTCACAACAGGGAACAAATCCTATCCAAGGTTGCATAAGTCGGCAGTCGGTATTCGATCGACAAGATCACTGACTAAGAATTAATCGATTGTCGGGCGACTAATCTGAATTAGTCAGGCTCAAGGTTGTAGAAGTCGGCATCCGGTACTACTTGGTCGGCATTGTCATTGACTAATGATTAATCAACAGTTGGGAGAGTAATCGATTTAGTTGGGCATTAGTTGGTTTTGATTTTTTTTAATTATTTAAATATATAAATCAATTTTTAATACATATGCTCTCATGTATATTCATATATTTAGCAATTTTCATATGTATAAGAGCTTAAAAAAAGAAGCTATTATAGCAAAAGAAGAAAAAATGAAGCAAGTTAAGAACACAATATTTGGTACATATCACGAACCAATGTTCAAAAATAAATACAACATGCCCAAAAAAACACAAGTAGCATATGAGACAAGTCAATCCTCAATGTCATCATCCAATTCAAGCTCTTCTTCTTCATCATCTTCATCATCATCATCTTCTTCTACTTCTTCTTCTATGTCTTCAAGATGTAACTCCTCCTCGTTCATAGGCGTAGCATTTGAGCTCGAAGATGAAGCTTCCCTGATGCGTTCACCTCACTGGCTCCTTCTCGGTTCTATTCATCTCACTGGCTCCTTCTCGGTTCTAACATGTGCTACAGTACCATATGTCAATCTGGAATCTAGAATAACCTCCTCGTCCCGAGTATTGACATCTCCGGTTCATGGAAGGAAATATCGCGATATATCAGCGATATATCGCTGATATATCGATATCGACATGGGACCGATATGGACACCGATATGGCGATATATCCCGATTTTCAGACATTTTCTTCACAAAGGCTCATCGATATGGGCGATATTTCGGCGATATATCGTCGATATATCGTCGAAATATCGTATCGATACGATATCGAAACGATATCGATATCGATACGACCTTCCATGCTGCGGTCCACTCACTCAAGTGTGCACGATCACGACGAAAGAGGATCTCTTTCTTTCTCAATCGACGTTCCTACAGGTTGGAATTGAAATGCACATACACAAGATCATTCAGCCTCTTCATCTCCAACTCGTTTCTCTTCTTGGTATGGATTTGAAGTCCAGATTTCTAATTCATATCAATCACTATTTTAATTTTTAATATTACTAATTAAATTGGTGGTGGAGTGGAGTCATTATCGAGTCAAATGTACTCCAGTCATGCTCACATCTAGAGGATGAGACGTCAAGTTCAATATCTTGATGGCTATGGCTTTCAAATGAGGCATGACATCTCCTTGATTATACCACTAGTTAGCTATTAAAATAGAAAATTGGTTAAGCTAATAAAATAAACATGATTCGAATGAGGTGAATTGAAAACAATGACCGATATACCTGGATTCTAATTGTCATCATTTGTCATCCTTTGTCTCACAGATAGTGGCTTGCCAAAAAATTCTCCGAGAACAAGTCTATATGTCGGAAGCTTGTCTCTGGTGATTGCATCTTGTATATCCATATCTGGATAAAATCTTTCCATACAGTTCTTAAAACCTCTCCTCACCACAACATCCGTTTACTACGAGACTCTATGTATAGGAAGAATGGGTTCAAATAATAAGCTACTAGATGCAATGGAGTATCGAGCTTTCCTTTGATCTTGGAGTTAACAACGTCCACAAAAAGTTTGTAAGACAACTTCATGCCATTGAAAGATGCAATTATCTCCAGCTTGGCCTCTTCAAGCCCTCTGTAGACAAATCCCATGGATTTGCATCTGTTTGCATCAACTACACGCAACAAACGAACCAAAGGTGTGAAAATTCGGACATCTTGTGTGGTTCTAGAATATTGGGCTGAAGATTATGGAACTTGTTGCTTCTCCCTTCTTGGTCTTGTACTATTTGCAGTTCCTCTACTATTTTAAGGAAAACATCAACCTCATCTTATCTTTTTTTCTCATTAAGGCTCTCAAGAGTGAGAAAAGTGGTTGCAAATCTTATTTGTCATGGCCTTGCAATATCCCTCTTGTTGGTGAACTTGCGCATCAAGCTAAGAGCTTTGGTGTGAGAGTAAATGAACACCTTTTGCCTTTTTGCCTTTATGATTACACTCCTCACCTTCGTCGCTTTGCTTATCTCTTCCAAATTAAGATCATTGGAGTGAGCGGCACACATAGTCTATCAAATCTGCGGATATTTTGTGAGCAGCAATCTTCCCGATGCTACATTGGTTGATGCATTATCCGTCACAATCTAAATCACATTTTCACTCCCACTTCCTTCAGACACTCCTCCACCAGCTTGAAAATGTATTTCGTAGTGAGAGCCTCATCTGATGCATCTATGAACTTCAAAAATGAAGTACCCAAGGTGCAAGTGACACAGAAATGGATGATGCTCCTTCCTCGCATGTCCGTCCACACATCAATCATCAAAGAACATCCTGTCGACTTCCATGTATCATGATGGCATTGCAAGTCATCATGCTTTTTCTTCACTGCCTTCTTCAAATACGGACCACTGAGCTCATATCGCATGGGAGTTTTTAGTCCAGGTCCGTACTTCCCAATCGCCTCCACCATTTGCATGAAGGGCTTCGTCGTCAATGTACTAAAAGCAATTGCCGATGTATATGCCCAGTTGGATATATACGAGGCAATCCTATCACGATGATCCTTGGAGAATGCATTTTTTCTGGTCATCGAACGTGATAACCCTCCCACTGCGACGTTCTGCTCTAAGGAGTCAGATACTTGTGATCTCTTCGTCGAATCCACATCTCCAGTTATATAAGTTTTCTCTCTCATCTCATGAATATCGCTGACTTCATGGCTCTTCTTCCTGGCAACATCATTAAGGTATGCGACCATCTTCATCATCTCCCCGTCCACCTTGGGACATGCAACCACATTGCCTCTTCGGTGTACTAGATGTTGCTTGAACCTATACACACCTCTCTTGGCAGTCTTCTTGCTCAATCTGCAAGTAATTGTATTCGAATCCGCACGGTTCGAAAGGTAACCATATTGACATGTAGGACCGGTTGACCCTGACGGTACGTAAAAAGACGAGTCGCTATCGGAAGCGACATTCGTCGTAGGTGTAGACATCTATATAGTCACAAACTAATAAGTTAACACACTTGAAATAACTATTTATAAAATAAATACTAAAATTAATTACATTAAATTCACTATTTGCTTAATGTTGCAAAATATGTTCAAACTTTCATGCATCACTGATGTATATATATGTGTGTACAGAAAGTGAAAACTTCAAACAACATTTATGAAATGTATTCAACATTGATCTAGATAAACATTCCAACAGAAAGAATTTAGAACAAACTTGAATTTAGAACAAACTTAAATTCAAACATGTAACATGAAGTTCTAACCCAAAAATGAAAATAGTTGGGGAGGGTTACATGCAATCTTAAATTGAAGGACTATTATTGCAAGTCATTACAAAAATGAAGTTATATTTCCCCTTGCATGTAATAGTTGAATGGATACATAGTCATAGTCATATTTCCCCTTGTATGAAATAGTTGAATGCAAACAAAATTGTATTCATATAATAGCATAGCAACAGTTGCATATCTATCCATATAGCAAAGTAGGGGACACTACAAAACTTGTAATTTGAAGAACATACCTTTACTCACAAATTGATGCAAGAATCCATCTAACATGAATAACATGTAACCTAAAGATCAAAAAAGCAAAAAAGGAAAAAAACCTAACCTAGTGATTGACCGCAAAATTACCTTTTTTAATTTGATTAATGCGTGTCGTTTTGTTGTAGTCGGGCAATCATGATCGATCAAAAATTGACCGCACGAATCGATGAATCGTCGAATTAAATAATGTGCGGTTTGATGTATTTTTAACCTGGACAAGCCCTAAGGTCGACTCAAGGAGGTAAAGGAACAACTTCGGATCAAGTTAGATGAATTAGATCATGGTTTTCCAAGTGGGGTTTTTTGTATTTTTTATGCGATAAAAATGCCAATGCACAAATGCGGATGAATTAGGTTATTAAGAAAATAAACAACTTAGCCAAATTTAATTTTAATATGAAATTAATTCAAATTAGTCAAGTTATAATTTTCCTGGAAACCTAATCCAACGATGAATGCAAAATGTATTTTTTTGGAATTTTCTGACAATTTATGTTTTTTTATGATTTTTTAAGGAAAACAGAGTGAATGCGAGTATTTTATTTTTAATAAATCCATAAATCAATTTATATAGAAACAAAATTATCTTAAATAGATATTTCAATGAGAAATCTAGGAGAGTTGAAATTTTGTAAAAATACTATTCCTGGATTTAATTAAAATTCAATTACAGAAATCACTCAACTATTTATTTTAGGCAAAAGACACATTCATTTTTGATAAAATTTGGACAACAATTAAAGAGCACTTAGAGGCATCATCTACGATTTTTGCACAATTTTTGGAGCAATGTTTAATTAAATATGAATTTCAGACCACAGAATGAGTAAAATATTCAAATTTTCACCAAATTAATTTTACTTAATTACCCAATGCTAAAAAAATTCTAATTAAATAGCCACAATGTACAGAATGAATTATAAAACAAAATGCTATTTTTGTATAAAAAAATGATGCGAAATAAATGTCCAATTTAATGCTTTAATGCAGGGGTGTCTTTGCAATACATAAATTAAAGAAAAATGTGTCTAAGGACACTTTTGCAATTTTATAAGCAGTTAGAAAAAAAATGCAATTTTCACAACTATAATAAAATAAGAAAAAGAACCTTCGTTGCTTCCAAACTTGCTGCCCAAGTTAGGGTACACAGAGGGGGGCCGCGCGAGGAGGTGCGGGGCGGCGCGACGCGGCGGTGAGTCGCGGCGGCTGGAGCGTCGCGAGGGGCGGGCGTCTGTGTACGGGGCGGCGGGACGGTGAGTCGTGGCGGCTGGAGCGTCGCGAGGGGCGGGCGTCGGCACGCGGGGCGGCGCGGTTGCGCGGTGGAGGGCACGCGGCCGCTGGCACGGGCACACGGAGGGTGGAGGGCCTGCTGGAGGGGCACCTGGAGGCGCGCGGGGACGAGCGAACGAAGCTGCGGTCGACGGACGCAGCAACCGCGGTTGGGAAGGCAGCGCGAGCAGCTGCTGCATCGCGTGGAGGGCTGCGGGCGGAGGTCGGCTGGCCTGTGGAGTGTCGCGGGCGTGCTGGGAGCTGTTGGGACGTGTGGCCGCAGGGGTGGGGCGTCGTGAGGGGGACGGCTACGGGCTGGAGCACGACGTCCGGCGGCGATGGAGCAGCCAGGGAGGGGGCGGCTACGACTGCTTCTTCCCTGTTTTTTTATTGATTTTTTTCTTTTTGTAATATTTTTTTTGTAATTTTTTAACATCAAATAAAAGTGTAAAAATGGAATGAAGATGTGGTGTTGGTGTTGATAGTGTTGACGTTGATGATGTAATAATAACAATGATGATTATGAGGTGGTGTGCATGTGATGATGATAATGTGATTTGTGGGGATGTAGAATAACAACAATAAAAATATTAGATAAAAAAATGACAAGGAAAAGGAGAGGGATTACTTACCTGTGGTTCGTCGGGTTTTGGAGGAGCTATGGTATGTGACCTCTGTCGTGGCCTCGATCAGCTTGGCGAAAAGCCGAGAAGCTAAAGCTCTTCCAAGAAGGAGGAGCGACGAAGGCTGGGAACCTTTTGATCTCGCCGTGAAAGCTCGTCTTCGCTCAAAACCGTCCTCGTCGAGCTGTCACCTGGACGAAGGGCCGGACTAGAGATTCTCATATCAGAAGGCGGATGATGAAAAATGGAGATGAGAATAAAAGGAGGAGAGGGGAAGTTAGAAAAGTGGTGGAGAATGTTGATGAGGTGGAGGAGTGGTGATTTGGAGTGGAGGACAAGTAAAAGAGAAGAAGTAAAAGGGGAAAATAATAACAATAATAAAATAAGTATGCTATTATAAATAATGAAGGGAAAATATTAAAAGAAAATAAATAAATAAATAAAATAATAAAATAAAATATGAAATTAATAAATAATAAAAATACGGTGACACGTGGCGGCTCCAGGAGCGCCACGTGTCGCCCCAGAAAATTCAAAAATTAAATGTATAGAAAAATAAAAAAGAAATAATAAAAGGGTTTAAACCAAAAAGTGTCAACACGAAAGTTGCTCCTCTGGACGAGATCTACAACTTTCGTGGAGGACCGGAAATCAAAAGAAGTCATATGTACAAAGTGCATTTTTAGGTGGTATCTTATAGGTATAAAATACCACATTTTTGTCTTTTGCAATTTTTTAGTTTTTTTAAAATAAGAGAAAAATCAAAATAAAAATATAGAAAATATGAAAGGAATATTTACAATTTAATCTATTTTTTGGATTTTTAATAATTAAGAAAGTAAAAGGATAAAATACTAGGGCAAAAAGGTCAATATGTACAATATACAATAGGGGCCCAAAATCCAAGTTTCACATACGATCTCCGATTTTAATGAAATTGGTCTTGTTTTGAAGGTATTTGAATGTATAATACTCTAAAAGCGAGTGGACCTAAATGAGACACTGTATGAGAGAGATATGCGCATTTTAAGGCTCATAGTTTCAAACTTGGACTTGTGTTTTATTGGTCAATATTACAAGTTAGTATTTTTTTGATATTTTTTCTTAATTAGTGTTAGTAATATATATACTGTAGAGTTGATTTTATTGAATTTGGAGTTAGTACAAAATAGATACAAATATGGTATTTACATGTGATTTTTACAAGTGAATTGGGCTTCTTATTTAATGAAAATATAATGCTAAAATGTAGATATTATTTACACATGCATGAATGCTAATTATGCAATATAAGTGGAAATTTGCAGCTAATTACTCAGGAACAAAGCTTTATTTTCAACTTTTAGAGTGATGAATCACAGATTCATCAACCCCCTATATTTAAACCTTGCTCGTCCCCGAGCAACTAAAGTAAATGCAAAAGTGAAATGATTTTGGGTTCCATACCAAGGTCATGAACAAAAGGTGAAAATGGAGCTTGACTCAACCTTTGGATTAATAATGTGGCGGAACCTTATTGGGATCTGAATTTAAGGCCTAACAACCTCTAAGTTGCACAAGTCTTCTATTCAAGACGCCTCAACAGTCAGGTAAGAACAAATCCTCATACGCAAATTCTGATGACTATGATTCTTACTTGTATTGTGTAAGTGAAATATAGCTCTCCACATCAGAAATGGCATAGAAACAACCTCCTCTAACAAGGTAACTCTAACTCCCCTGTCCAGTAACTCTTTCCTCGAGGAACGAGGTATTCCCTTCTAAGTTCAAGTGCAACCGGCTCAAGAAGAGAGGGTGGAGAGAAGAATGGACGGTAGCCAGTGTAGCTGCCTATCCTAAGATGCTTGACCAGTGTAGCCAAGTCATCCAGCTGCAGGCTTCTATGGTATGAGGCTTTAAAGCATATGCCTTGCAAATATACATACTCCGGCAGACATTTTATTTTCAATCATGCCTGCCCACTTTTTTGGGGTTCTCTTTTTTTTCCTCTTTTTTTTGAACTATATACAAGGTGCAACATGTACACCAGGAGTTTTTCCTCTTGAGCCAGTAGACTATCCATCTTTTCAAGCTTTATTGCAACCCACAACATCCCGTCCTTAGTCGTCAACACCACCGGACTAGGTTGAGATGCACTACCCTCCCTAGAGGAGGACGGATGTTTCCACCCGTGTGCTACTCCAAGCCAAAGGATTCTACCTCCTCACCATCTCATCAATGAAGAGCTACGTGGATGGTGCTTGTCCAAGTTAGGTCACTGTCTAAAAGAATCATGCGTGTGTATGCGATATTCTACTTAGACTAGTTAAGATGACATGTGAACATAGACTTGCAAACTCAAAGAATTAAGTCACTTTGACCTGAAAAATCTTAACTCCAGTTTTTATAAGGTTCCTCTGAAATTAGGTAGATTAAGGTCAAATCAAATCTATCATCGACATCTTTTCATAAGTTGGTTCAGAACCCACTATCTTTTCACTTTGCATATGCTAGATATGCAGATGATATGCTGATGACATGCTATAGAGATGAATGAAATGCAAGATAATTTTTTTAAACATGCAAGGATGATATGCAAGAGTAAATAAGAAGCCTATTTTTTTTGTTTTTTTGTTTGTTGTTTTTTTTTGTTTTTTTGGTATACCTCCTATTTGACAACAAATTTTATGTTTTTTATGAGAATTTTACAAGTTATACAAATGTTATACAATATACATATTATACAAGTATACATTTTTTTCAATTTTTACCCACCCTGTAATTATTACATATAATATATACAAAAATACACGAAAGTACGAGTTATGGGTAAAGTATATATGTAATATATACACGTCTCCCTATACTTAGCGTGTGCTATGTCCTTAAAGCACGAGAAACGAGGAAAAAGACATAGCTCGTGCTAAGCATAGGAGAGCTAAAATAACAAAATGTATAGAAGTCGCTCCGCCCCCCTATACTTGGTCTCTGGTAGCCTAAGTGTAGTGTAAGAAGATAAAAAATGAGACGGGCAAGGTTAGGAGGGAAAATGGATGAGTATATATACATGATGGGCATCGGTTCCCCCTATACTTAGGCTCTGGTCAGCCTAAGTATAGGACATGTGTGAGTATAGGAACCGATGATATCTGGAGAATGTACATATAATGATGAAGAGACTCGGATCACTCTCCCCCTATACTCATGATTTGGTCATCCTAAGTATAGCCATAAAATGAAACAATATGGAGCTGGGACGAGTGATTCGAATCACTAGGGAGGGAGGGAAAGAAAATATATACAATGAGGAGTGAAAATATACAAGGATGAAGAAGGTTTGTGACGAACCTTCTTGCGGGAGCGAGGATGTGGATAATATACATATGTGTCGTTGTCGGAATCGTCATCAGATGAGTAATTGTGAGGTGTAGGGATCGTCCAACGAGGGTCGACACACGACTGCTTGCTCAGATATGGTTTAAGAACAACCGAACTGAGTTCACTCAAAAAAACCACCTTATTCGGACCCGATGAGGATTCCTTCGAAAATTCCTTCTCCGGAATGCTGAAAGAAACTTTCTTAGTCGATTTTCTAGAACCTGAATCATTGAGAGGGAGAGAAGAGTGACGCGTCTTGAGGGGTTCAGGGGAACACCTCGAGGAATCAATTCTCGACTTCCTCTCACTGGATAACTGACTAGAGGAAGGAGCAACCGTGATTTTGGGTGGGGTTAATTCAGTTCTGGTTGTCTGCTTGGACGGTCCGGGATGTGGTGTGGTGCTGACCATGGGCTCCTCATCAAACGAGTCACCATATAGATTGTAATATTTCTGAAGGGTCAACACACATCTCGAGAAGGTGCTAGTGATCTCAGTTGGCTTGACATTATTGGGCTTTTGTGTCATATCATCAAAATGGTCAGGTAGATCAGCAAATGTCGTATCCGACTCAATGATAGCTTGTGAGTCCTCCTTAGAAGCTGTCACGGTGATGGTGCAAGCAGTTGGTGAAATGGAGGTGTGGGGGATCGCTGAACCAACGGTCGTCTGGACAGTCGGTAACTCAGGTGTAGTAGAGAGACGAGACTCATCTATCTCTCGGTGGTAACGACTGTCTGCGGATATGTGGGTTAGCTTAGAGTAAAGTGTATCAAAGAATGGGTGAGGTCGGAGCGCTCTTAATGCTGTAAAATCGATTTCTCGAGTCTCGCAATATATAGTCGCCTTAGACAAGGCTAAGAATGGCTTCTCGAGAATAATAGGAGACTGGGTAAACTCTCCTCGGTGCTCAATGTCAATGACCGTGAAGTCTACCTGGAGGAGAGCACCTTGGAAAGAAATGATGACTGAAACGGTTCCTCTCGACCGTTTGATAGATCGATCAGCCAGCTGAACGATCTCTCTCGACTTTCTGATTGGTCTGAGTTTGAGCTTGTCAAACACAGAGGTCGGGAGGATATTTATGATTTATCTGTGAGTCATCATCGATTCTTACATGGGTAAAGGTAGTTTCCTTGATTTCACATTCAACTCTAGGCAACCGCTTCACTCATATGTGTGGGTTCCCTAATGCTAGGTCGGTTTTCAACCTCAAAACTACTCATATTCTTTTCCACTGTCATTCCCAAGCTGGCAGAAATTGAGTGCAATATTTCCATGACATCTCTCAACTTGTTACCAAATGATTCATTTTTCTCAATAAGTCTAGAGATGTCATCCTCCACAAGATTCTCATGACGAATCATGGGAGAGTTTTGCTCAATTGGAGGATACTGCTGAGATATTGGGGTCTTATACTCAACAACCTAGACTCTGGCATGTAATGCTGGGTCGAGTATGGGCCATCTGAATGACAGATATTGGTCGGAGCCTCATATGATAGAGTCAATAAAGATGGGGTTCCTAGATTGAATCCATGTGTCCAATCCTGTGAATGTATAGGCTTTCTGAATGTGTGATATGAAGGCTGGTCAATGTAAGCTTGATTACTAGGGTTAATCAAGTTAGGAAGATCAATGGGTGCATGCCTCTCCATTCGGTATGTTCTATCAACCAAATAATTCTGCCAGTCATCTGTCTCAGCAGTGGCTTGCTCTTCGTATGGTTCATTGATTCCAGTAAGCTCTCGAGAATAAGGACAGTCAACCCAAGATAGAAGTGGATCCGGAGTGTTAGAATATGGAGTAGGTGAGAAATGCGAAGAAGTGGAGAAGTCAGTTGAAGTTCTGACTTCATAATCGGGTTGAGGTGGAACCGACCACGGGTATGGGTCTCCCGTGGATGGCGGAGGATACATGGAAGAAGGAGAATGCGAAGATGAACGGTTTATGGTCGAGGAGGAATGACCAGAGGTCTCATGGTATGGGGACCAATATCCTGGCATCTTGAATGTAAGCAGACCGAGGCAGAAAACGTGTAATTACACAGGATAACGCACACGGACAGACACAAAGACAAACGCAAGAGCAAACCCTGAGTTCACACTCAACACGGTGAAGGAGCCAAAACTGGGTTCAATTAATCTGGTTGATTTTAAGTGTGATTTTCAAGCAAATAGCAATGATTACGTGATAACCTAAAGGAAGTCGGCTCAATGCAGGATGCGTCTCACCTGTTTAACCTGTCGCCTAAGATACCAACGTTCTTCTTCTCTTCGCTCCTATCACCAGTTGAGAAGTTCAAGAACCTGCCCCTATCTACCTACCGAAGTAGGCGGAGGCTGACAAGGCTTAAAAAGGAGAGGGAAAGTTAGAAAAGTGGTGGAGAATGTGGAGGAGGTGGAGGAGTGGTGACTTGGAGTGGAGGACAAGTAAAAGAGAAGAAGTAAAAGGGGGATAAATAATAATAAAATAATAAAATACAATGATCTTGCCTGGGAAGATGTAGTAGAAGAACATGCGCGAGCATTTGTACTAGTGATAAGTAGCTCCGTCCTCTGATCCCGTTCTTGCTCTTTCTTCTCCTTCCCCCGAAAGAATTCGACTCATTTCACAGTGGAATCCACTTCCTTCATCTTCCTACCCAGAGTCAGATCCCTCATGCGCTTCGAGCAACTAGTTATAAGCGTCTGCATCAACTGCATAGAAGATAGCTGCGGAAAAGAGACAAGTATGTTCATTCGTCTCAGTCACGAGTGCGGTTGTCGACTACCTTTGTTTCGTCCAGTATCGGTAGGCTATTATAAATAATGAAGGGAAAATATTAAAAAGAAAATAAATGAATAAATAAATAAATAAATAAAATAAATAAATAAAATAAATAAAATAAATAATAAAATACGAAATTAATAAATAATAAAAAATAGGGTGACACGTGGCGGCTCCAGGAGCTGCTACGTATCGCTCTCAGAAAATTCAAAAATTAAATGTAAAGAAAAATAAAAAAGAAATAACAAAAGGGTTTAAATAAAAAAGTGATCAACACGAAAGTTGCCCGTCTCGACGAGACTACAACTTTCGTGAAGGACCGAAAATCAAAAGAAGTCATATGTACAAAGTGCATTTTTGGGTGGTATCTTATAGGTATAAACTACCGCATTTTTGTCTTTTGCATTTTTTTGTTATTTTTAAATAAGAGAAAAATAAAAATAAAAATAAAGAAAATATGAAAGGAATATTTACAATTTAATCTATTTTTTGGATTTTTAATAATTAAGAAATAAAAGGATAAAATACAAGGGCAAAAAGGTCAATATGTACAATATACAATAGGGGTCCAAAACCAAAGTTTCACATACGATCTCCAATTTTAATGATATTAGCCTTGTTTTGAAGATCTTTGAATGTATGATACTTTAAAGTGAGTAGACCTAAATCAAACACTGTATGAGAGAGATATGCGTATTTTAAGGCTCCTAGTTTCAAACTTGGAGTTAGGTTTTATTGGTTAATATTACAAGTTAGTATTTTTTGATATTTTTTCTTAATTAGTGTTACTAATATATACACTATAGAGTTGATTTTATTGGATTTGGAGTTAGTACAAAATAGATACAAATATGGTATTTACAGGTGATTTTTACAAGTGAATTGGGCTTCTTATTTAATGCAAATATGAATGCTAAAATGCAGATATTATTTACACATGCATGAATGCTAATTATGCAATATAAGTGTAAATATGCAACTAATTACTCGGGAACAAAACTCTATTTTCAATTTTTAGAGTGATGAATCACAGATTCATCACTTAGGCATCTCGATTTAGGTGTTGGAGGAGCTCAGAGGAGAGCTTTGGCTGGAGCTGGGACCTCCCTTGAGGTCGGCGACACGTTGGCGGAGAGTTTTTCGGCCAGAGTTGAAGGAGTTGCGGAGGCGGAGGCGATTGTAGGTTGGGGGGGTCAGGTGCCGAGCAGAGTTTTAGTGCATGGGGAGCTTACCGTTCGACAATAAGCTCCTTTAAACCTTATTTGGGTATTCAGATGGGGTCGGGTGAACACAACAACAACAACAACAACAACAACAAAGCCTTTCCCACATTAAGTAGGGTCGGCTACATGGGTTCTTTGCCTCCATTCAGATCTATGTTGGGTTGTTCTCGGGTTTAGATCCAAAAAATTAAGATCCCTTCGAGTCTCGTTCCAACACTTCTTGGGCCTTCCTCACCCTCTCTTAGCCGGCTCAACATCCCAAAGCTCGCATTTCCTCACTGGTGCATATGCTAACCTCCTTTGCAAATGATCAAACCACCTCAGGCATTTTTTTCGCACCTTATCATTGATCGGAGCTACTCCAACTTTCATTCTAATTGCATCATCTCGAATTCGATCTTTATTTATATGTCCACATATCCATCTTAGCATTTTCATTTCTGGTCGATTGAAAAACGAAAAAAAAATTCTAAGAAAAAACCAGGCGAGCAGTCGGCTGACTAACCCGACTCCTCGCATGAGTAATCGGGTATATGCTCGATTATTGACAGATTTGTGCTAATCGACTCGACTACTCAATCGAGTCCACTAATTGGATCGATTAATCGGGTAAATCGACCGATTTTTGCTCAAAATTAAATAAAAGAAGAATTGAAGAAAAATAATCAGGTTAAGCACAATCTAATTTTTACAACACATCAAAACATGAACATGCTTAACTAAAATAAATCTAGTAGCTAGTGGTCATTCATCATCATCAATTTCACCATTAGACCATCATCATCATCATCTTCTTCTTCCTCTATGTATTCAAGCTATAATTCCTCATTCATTGGCGCATCATTTGAGCTCAAAGATGAAGCTCCCTTGCCAAGTTCGCCTCTTTGGCGCCTTTTCGATTCCAAATTCTCTTCGGTACCACTAGCATGTGCTACAGTACCTCAAGTCAATCCAGAACCTGGAAAAACCTCCTCATCTTGAGCTTGTACATTGAGATCTCTGGTCCATTTACCCAAGTATGCACGATCTTGAGAAGAAAGAGGATATCTTTCTTTCTCAAGCTGAGGTTCCTGTAGGTTGGAATTAAAACGTACATACATAAGATCACATAAGATCGTTCAGACTCTTTTTTTCCAACCTGCTTCTCTTCTTGATATGGATATGAAAGCTAGAATACAAGTAAAATTGAATATTTATATAAGTGTCAGTCTACTGCTAGTATTCCGATTGGGTGGAACAATAGAGTCTACCAAGTTGAATGTACTCCAATTACAGTCACATCCAGAGGATGGAGACATCAAGCTTAAGATCTTGATGGCCATGACTTTTAAATGTAGCATTTCATTTATGTGATTATACCTCTGATTAGCTATTAAAATAAAGAATTGACTAAGTCAATAAAATCAAAGATGATTTGCTTGACATGAACTGAAAACAATGACTGATATACATGAATCATAGTTCTCATCATTTCACGTTCATTGTCTCAAGACCAATCTCTTGCCAAATATTCCGCGACCTTGTCTGGAAGCAACTCCTTCATGGTGATGGCATCTTGTATATCCAAATCTGGATAAAATCTTTGCATGCAGTCCATAGAACCTCTCTTCACCACAACATTTGCATTACCACCACCACACTTCATGTAGAAGCATGGAATGAAATTTCGTCAAATTTCGGTTTCGAGATGTCACGGGTATTGAAACTTCAATATATGTCGATTTCCCGGATTTCTACTGAAATTTAGGTGATATTTTGACATATCGACCCATTTCGGTTGAAATTCATGGGTTTTAATACAAAATTTCCTGGATTTCGACCGATATCGGCAAAATTTCATCGATCTCTATGTATATCAACGATATTATCTATGTGAGCTTGATTTCCTGGTAGGGTATTGTGCGACAAGGGGGTACATATGACGATTATTCAACTTGGGGAGCTTTCTCCCCTTTGGGTTTGAGAAATGAAGATGAAACAACTCTATAGCTTCTATATATATGATATAGCTTGTTCGGTTCATTCGTTTGTCATTTATCTTTGTAAATAGATGCATCTTTATTGTAAGTCTGTAATTCATTCTATATTAGAACTTTGTCTACGACAATTATTTTTATGAACAAAATATTGTTTGTTTAATCATTATCTACATTTTAGATCAAAATGCTCGTCTATTTTTATGAACAAAAGACGTTTTCTAAGTGTTGTTAACTTAGTCATTTTGATTTCCATTTCCAGTATGTATTAGTCAGCTCAACAGTATGTCTGATATGGCCGATATGGTGTGATATAAGGCATACAAATGAGAGATGTGTGTGCTATAAGTGTGCATTTGTAAGCTGTTGTTGTTTTAAGATCTTGGATTGATATCAATTTCCAGTATGTATCAACCAAAAGTTAACATTAACATCGATTTGACCGATATATGCGATATAAGGGGCATATATGAGCAATATGTGTGATATAAGCATGCATTTATAAGTTACTTATTGTTGTAATAACTTGGAAGATCTTAATTTGCGAAAAAATGGTCGAAAAACGACTTTTTGGGCCATTTTTGACATTTACACTGAGACGGTCGAAATTTCCCGAAATTTCATAGAAATTTCGATTTTAGAGGGGACCGAAACGAAATCGAAATCGAGATTTCAAACTTTGTGTAGAAGTATGTGTTCAAAAAATAAGTTACAAGATGGAACATAGTATTGAGCCTTCCTTTGGTCTTGGAGGTAGCGACGTTTACAAAAAGATTTCAAGATGCCTCAATGCCATTGAAAGGTACCATTATCTGATCCTGGTATTCAGACTACAAATCATGTTCCCACGTACTGGATCGAAAATTTGAAAATCGGATGGAGAGGTGGTGGAGAGCTCGAAGCCCGGGTGAGCAGGTGGAAGGTGGTGTGCAGGGAAGGGGCTTGTTGCGCTGTGGTGGAGGGGGCTCTGCAGAGTCGGGGCTCGGCGGGAGGGTTGATGTTGAGGGAGGGCACACGGAGGGAGCTTGTAGTTCGTCGGGGTTGGAGGCAAGGGTGGGGGTGGCGGCGAAGGGGAAGTCGGTGGTGTGCGGGGAGGGGTCGGGTGGCCTCGTCCTCGATGGGGCGGTGGAGCCCGCCGGTGGGGATGAGGCTGGGTGGCTGCATGTCTCCCACATGAAGCCGGGGAGGAAGTGATCTGTTGTGGGGTCCGGGGTCACGTCGCGTCGCGATGTCCTGTCCCTCCGAGGTGCTACGCGTGCGGGCGGGTTGGCCACCGCATGGCTACGTGCATGTCTGTTCAAGGGGAACATGCTGCTGTTATTCGGGGACGTTAGTCGGTGCAACGACGTGACGTTGTGCCAACTGCTCGCCGGATGGATAGGAGCTTCGCGGACGTTGTTGTGGGGGGAGCGCGACCTGTTCGTGGGTTTCGACCTGTTGGGGGGTGTTGTTGGACATGCGAGCCCACGACGAGCCATTATGCAATAAATGTTATTGCAAGTATCATTCCCTGATCTGAAATGAAGAATAAATAATTTGCATAATAGGTCCCTTTGTACAATTAGGGTTATGTACCATGGCCATCTTAATAATCATATAGCCGTTGATTCATCAAATGAATCATAGAGGCTGGTGTTTGGATGAATATCTAATGGGTTAGATAGAGGACTCATCAAACACCATCAAATGATTATTAAGAGATGATCTCCAGCCTGAGTAGGAGATGGCAATCCTTTCTCACATAGGCTGATATCTGACCGACCTCTTGATGCATGTCCTCTGCATGGGAATAGTGATTCGGAGGTGTCAGATTAGTTAGGTCAATGGGTTGACTTAGCAAGATCGAGATAACCTAAGTCCTATGTTGAATACTGTCACAGCATAGGCATGCATCATCTGACCGGAGACAGATGTGTTACTATATGTCTGAGTGTGTACATTTGGCAGACTAGTAGGTTGATGACCTAACCAAGGTTTATATATCGGCGAGCTGGTGTGCATATAAGGGCATATGAGTAATACGATCTCTCAAAGGGATCATACAGGTTCACTTGTGAACCGGAAGACATGAGCTCACTCATGAGGTATTGGGACCGATCAAATTCCATGCATGGTCGTCGTGCTTTGGAAGCATGACAAGAATTTGAAGGTATGATATATGCTTTGGGAAAGCATATGATCGATACCAAATCCCAATGACCAAGATTGAGAAACTTGGTGATCAAACCCTGAAGAAGACAGTATAAAATAGATCTTCATCTTCAGGTTGATCATTGGTCTTCCAGTATGCAGGATGTGCAGGTATTGGGAATACCTGAGGGTGATGCGATCATAAACGATTGTATAACCATGACGCTTCCAGTCCGAGGGAGTGATGAAACAGGTCTGGATTTTAGTGACTCATCTCAATAGAGAAGTAACTTGATCTTAGTCCAAATGTTGGACATTGATCTGAATGTGATTCAGATGCAATGAAAAGATTAAGTATACGGACTTGATTTAATCAAGCATCTATGAGAGGTCCGTTAGATCTGGATTTGAGATGAGAGCTCAACATCCAAGTCACTATACGTGGAACAATGCAATCGCCCTGTCCTTATCTCCAAGTATCTGCGGAGAAGGCACATTATTCTTGAAGGAGTTCAAGAATAATTCCTATGATGAATTTAGTATCCAAGCAAGAAGGTTTTGATCATTAAATGAGATTTAATTATCAAAGTATAATATGAATAAGATTCATATTATGAGAATGTGTCCAAGATAATTAAATGAGATTTAATTATCAAGTACAATATGAATGAGATTCATGTTGAGAGAATGATTGTCCAAGATAATTAAATGGGATTTAATTATCAAGGATAAGCAGATCGTGGATAGTGATATCCAGAATATCTGTGTATATTATAAATGAGATTTATAATATATCAGAGAGAGAGAAACATTGTAAATAACATTTGTTAATTATTAATGTGGATTGGATCCGCATTAGTTAATTAATTGGAAATGTAATTTACAAATTAGTTTGGGACGTGAATATGATTCACATTTTTTTTCAATGGCATGATTGAAATATTCACAAATTAATTTGGAATTAATTTGGTGGATATTATTGCAATAATGATTATTGCAAATAATCAAGAAATAATAATACAAATAAAAGGAGACAAAACCACCTATAATCATAGGTGGCATCCCCTATGACTTAGTTATAGGTGACACCTCCTTGATTTTAGGAGGGGTTGTTGTCTCCTCTTATTTGTTGACTTATTATCTCTTGATAAATTAATTTATGTTAATTAAATTTTGTTGATAATAATTCAACACATATTTAATTTAATATAAATTAATGTTGTTGGTTTTTAACCAACAACAATCATAGCCGTTGGATGGCTCTTGGATTACAATGACCGTTGGATCCATGAGAGCCATGGATTGAGATCCATTGGATCCCAAACTAATATATAAAGAGGGTAGCCTTAGCCCTTGAGTGCACACAAAAGTAGACGCCTACTCTACTTCTCTCTCTCCCTCTCATTCTCGTGCTCTCTCTCTCTCCATAGGGTGGCCGGCCACCATTGTTGAGAAAGGAGAGAAGTTCTCGCCTTCGCCTTCGACGACTCGAAGATCTCCTTCTTCTTCGTGGCTACAACTGATGGACTACCCTCTCTTTATATAGGAGAGAGGGTTTACAAAAATAGTAAATAATCAAATTACAACTAATTTGATCCTAATTGACCTCTAACTAACTTAATTGGACTCTAATTATTTAATTGACCAACAATTATAATTAAACTCTACGAAATCAACGTTGAGATCACAGGCGATCTCAATTATTAAATTGGACCACTACGACCGCTAAAAACGTAAATAAAAATGATAATTATTTAATTGGATAAAGGTGGCCCCATAATTTGGGGTCACGCTGCATCATACTTGCTATAGAGGAAGACGACGGATTTCGTTTGACGAAATCAGGGGATCTATTGCTTGGATCTTCATCGAGGATTGCGGGAGGAACGCGACTCATCATCGTGCCCGCAAGTGCGTTCTTCGTGGATCGGACTCGAGACAGGAGGATCTCTTGTTTGGGATCTCGCGATCACAACCACGCTTCAAAGGTATTCCTTATACTTTGTGGTTTGATGAAACGATCCGAGAAGTGTTCTCGTGATCATGGGGTTTCATTATTTGATTTAAAATCTTTAAATTCCGTTGCATCTTGCGACTAGTACGACTAGTCGCCCCGATCGTATTCGATGCGATCATCACGCTTCCGTGATGCGCTTGAGGATTCTCAATATCCTTCAAGTGGTATCAGAGCCATAGGTCGAAAAAGGTTTTGGATATGATCCATGAACCATAGACGACTTGGGTTTAAAATGGTTGCGAAAATTTTTTGGCGCATTTGAATTTTCGCAACTCTGTCTAATTGATTTTTTCGGCACTGTTTAAATTGTTTAAACACGAAATATTCAATTGGATTTTGTTCCCCATTAAACAAGGAAACCATAGGACTTGAGTTTACTAAATTTGGATTTAATTTGCTCAAGATATGGCCTTTTGAATATGCAAGTATTCACAGTTGCGGGAACTGCAGAACAGAACGTGATTAATTTGTTAATTACGGTTTTGTTACGCCTCGAAATGCGTGAAATATCAAATAGGTTCTGTTATAAATCAAGGTGGCAATCTTAGGGCACTAACTTTGCGAATTTTGGATTTAAATTGATCAAGATAAGTTAATTTTAGTGATAAGGGGTCACTGCTGGAAATTGACATTTTTTTGATCATGAACCTTGTGATAGTCATTCAAATAAATGTTGATGAAAATTAATTGTTAATTTTCTGAAATTGGTTATTGATAAATATTTGTGGAATATTTAAAGATGGTAATCAATTCTTTGAATGACATCCCACTAAACCATATTGATAAGATAGTTGATCTTGATCATTGGTTAATCATCAACAAACATTGTTTTTCATGCAAAACCCTAGGTCATCCTACAATAGTTGTAGGACAACTTTTACATGCAAAACCTCTTTCTTGAATAGGATTGGGGATTTGTTTAGCAAATCTCCTTATAATATAATCAAAAATGTTTTGATGTATATTATATGGTATAATTTCGGTTGAAAGACTGATGAGCATCTCAAAGTACATGATGATCTATCTGGCATTATCCTTTCCTGAGGTGGATATGGTGTCTAGTCGGAGATCGCTGGGGTAGCGGGTTGCAACGTATGTGGTCCGTCCCACTCTCGCCGGTACTGGCCATGACATCGGGTAGGGATTGGATAATGCCGGAGAAATCAAAGTGTATTTCTAATTATTAAAATTCGAAATAATACGTACTTTGAGATTATACCTACTATTCAAGCAAAGAATTCAAAGTTTGTTGATTGATAATAGGATTAATGATTGATTTAATGTGATTAAATTAATTATATCCTATGAAACACTCTATTATGAATAGATGTGTATTTCCCTTGGAAGAATTAATTATGTGAATATGATTCACGGTAATTAATTATTTCAATTTGAATAAGAGGTGGAGGATCACATAAGTGACATCCATGGTCTCCCATCAAGGCAAAGAATTTCGTCGCCAAAAGTTGTATATAGGAGACGCCTGTCCGAAGTGACAGATCCTATATACAATTATTTGGATCGGGTTCTTTGTTTCTCAAAAGAGTAAGGCCGTATACGTAGTGACCCCAATATCGGGTCCTCATATTATTGGGGCGATATTGGATTGCGTATAGCGAGTTTTAAGCCTGTTGACGGTTGGTTCAATTAGCAACGGGTCAACATCATCATAGGGGTGGTGGGCCCGGGTGTTAAAGACCGAATTGGGAAATGCAAGTTGGACTTGTAAGGCGGAATGTGTTCCCGCTTCTCTTTATTCGAGTCACAGGTTCTCATATTATTGAGATGTGATAAAGATAGAGAGGAGATCCCAGATCTTGCTTGAGATATAATGGTAAGTATATCTCTTACTTTGAAAGACGATTAGGGAATAATCTTTCATAGTAGACATAGCAAGACAAATTTGATTTAAAATTCCTAAATCAAAGTAAAATATGTATATATAATATATATACCCATATGCAAATTTCTTATTTCAGATAATCCTTCATAAAACCCACTCAATGTTATACTCAATAATAACCAGTAAAATATCATGGATTGGACTCATGATCCAGATATTGTACTTGCAATTGGACACATAATGTATGTGGTTGCAATGTGCAAGTTTCCTCAACATAACGAGGAATGACGATTAAATAAGACAATGAGACATCACCTTAGGGTTTGTATGTCTCTATAGTCTTGATCTTTCATCGAGTGTACTTTGGAAGTGACATGTCGATGGTGATCGTAATTGTCGAATAATCCTTATAAAATCTAAGAAGATGTTCTGGCATACATATGTGCTCTAAACATTTAATCATGAATGACATGGTTCTCTGCATTATGCAGAATGGTGGCTCGAAAGAGATGATGTATTCAAAATATTTGAATACCTACCTGAACCAATGTTTTAGGAGTCTAGATGGATGTAGATGTGATGAGTGTCATCATTCTACTGTCTATACTCTAGTCATTCATGAAGCTTCATAATATTCACATTGTATAAATTTAATGAAGCATGTATAAATGTTGAAATGCTCTTACATTGAATTCTTTTGAATTTAACATGAGAGACCCTTAGTCTTGAACAATGGTTGTTTATAGATGAAGAGAGCACAGTGGAAGCGTGGGTCGGACCCATGTGAGAAGGAAAGTCAAAGAGTTGATTGTACTTCTGTGACTTCCATATGACATCCAAAGAGTTGGATGAATGCCTATACTGCAATAACTTGATGTGTTGATAGTATGACTATCAAGTATGTCTAGAATCCTTAGAGAAGGACTCAGATAGTGCATCATAATAATCTATATCTACATTTGATCATTGAAATTGACTTGCTTATTTGATAAGATGAAGTCTGATAATTGTATCTCAATCTTCTAACAACACTTGCAATATGTTGCACATGTTTTAGAAGACTGGAAAATTTTGATCTTAAGGTTTAAAGTTATCCACATGGATATTGATGCAATTGTTGCAACAATCTCTGTTGGATTGATAGACTTCTTAATTTCAGTGGGAGAGCCTTAGTCTTAGAGAATGTCTCTATGACCTAGATATTAGAATACACTCATTGTTTGTTTCTAAATGTTGGAAATAAACATGAATTCTGGAATAACCCTGTCATAAAGAGTTATGATGGATATATTTCAGATAATAATCTAGCATCTGGTGGACTCTACTAAATTAGAAATTTAATGAATGGTTCATTAAGATTTCTAATACTGAAAGTTAAACCTTATAAGATCAATAGGAGGATAAAGATCATTTGACAATGATTTAGCATCAAGTTTTGGACATATGTCTGCTGATGAGATCAATAGACTAGTAAGATATGAAACTTTAGAATGTCTAAAATTTCAAATCTTACATACTTGTGAATATTGTATTCAAAGTAAAATGTCCAATACACTCTTTTTTTGGGAAAGGTGTAAGATGTCAAGGTATTCGAGATCTCATACATATTGATGTATGTGAATCATCTATATCATAGATTCATAGTGAACATTGTGGATATGTGATATCTATTGATGATCATGTATGATATGAGATTTCTTCTCTTCACCTGGGAAACCTTTGAAATGTTCAAAGCATGGACTGAAATCTCGCGAAATTTCGCCGAAATTTCGACGAAATTTCGATTTCGATGGGTATCGGGTATCGAAATCATACTGTATATCGAGATCCCCGGTTTCGGTCGAAATATCGCGAGATATCGCCGATATCTCGGTCCATCTCGATATCTCGCCCGACATTAGGAATCTTTGAATAGAAAAATCTGGCCACTTTCGAAATATAGCGAAATATCGGTCGAAATGCCCCCATTTCGACCGACTTCGGGCAGTGGCTGTTCTCTTCTTCCTCCAAGACCTTCATCCCTTGAGGTAAGCCAATTTATGATAAATTTTCTTCAAATTCAATAATTTTTTTAGGGTTTTCACTAAATGGTTGTTGATATAGCTAGGCATGGTGTTTAATTTGAGAGATTTCCCCCAAAATAGGTATAAATTTGGAGTAGAAATTTGAGGCTTTTGTGTTTTTTTTGCACAATAGTGCTAACTATGATCATTGTATCACAGATCTGAAGTTAACATGAACTAAAACATTGTTGGAGATTATTTTCTTGGATCTATGTTAGAAGAAATTGGGGGTTTTGAAGTTTAATGTGGAACGATAATGAGTTGTGGTGTTATATATTCGGATCTTGTGTTTTGGAAGTATAAATTATAGTCTGGAAATTGTTTTGGATTAATAAAAATTAAAAATATAGAAAATCCGAAAATGATTTGTTAAATATTTACGTTTTTGTTCATATTTTGTGTCAATAATGTAGTCTTTCATGAAATTGGTCCCCTAATTTGTAGATCTAAGATCCTAATGTATAGATCTAAGGTTTTTTTCTGTAAATAAGAAAAGTAGGTGTTGGAAAAATTAAATATATAATAATTCCGAAATTAAAAAATAAAATAATTTGCATATTCATAAGTAGTTGCATTGTAATGCCAACTTAATGTTTGTTCTTGATTTTCCTCGCAGATTTCGACGTTCATACATGGCACATTCTGCGACATTCTGGTTTCGGTTCCGGTTCTTCATTTGGATATTCACCATGGCACATTCTGCTTCCGGTTCTGGATCTGACAGTTCTGATGATCAGATGGAAGAATTCAATGGGGACATTGGGTGGAGGTATGCGTCCGCTCCTGATGGAAATAAGGCGAAGCCGCAATGCAATTTCTGTGGGAAGAAGTTGGGAGGAGGCGGGATCACAAGGATGAAGCAACATCTTGTTGGCAACAACAAGAATGTTGCCAAGTGCACGCGTTGTCCCAAAGATGTGAGGGACAAGGTTAAGGCGAGCTTGGACGGAAAGAAGGAAAAGGAGACGGAGAGAGTAAGAAGGGAAGAACAAATGAAGGAGTTCATGTTCGAGAAAGAATTCAACGTCCTTTCTCATTCAGATGACGATGATTTTGTGTACCCCGCCGACATTCAGACTGCATCAGAGAGGAGGGCATACAGAAGGGCTACACAAGAATCATTGAGGAGCGAGTTCGAGAGGAGAGAACTCGGTGGTGCACGGGGCGGCTTCTATGGTGCAGGTGGGAGTGGGAGTGGTTCTGGAGGCGCACCAGTACCACCACCCACTAAGAAACACAAGGGGAAGGGAATTGAGCCCTTCTTAACGAGGAGCGGATCCATGCAATACAAGGCAAGAAAGGATCCGAGGCAGAAAACAGTGAAGGGAATGTTCACCAATGCACGAGAAAGGGTAGGAAAAGCCATCAGCAAGCTCTTCTTTGGGGAGAGCATTCCTGCCATCATTGCAAGCGGGCCATTCCTGCAGCATGCCGTTGATGAGATCGCTGCAGCGGGAACGGGAGTGAAGGCTCCTACATCCTACGAGATCATGAACAAATATCTTGGGATGGAGAAAGAGGAGATGAATGAGTACATCGCCGAGTTGAGGAGGAGATGGCCAGAGTATGGGGTGACATTGATGTGCGATGGGTGGACGAGCTACACAAGGAAGCAGATCATCAACTTCCTTGTTTACTGCGATGGGAAGACAATTTTCTTGAAATCTGTTGATGCATCTGAGCATGTGAAGGACCACAGGTACCTTCTGAAGTTGATGAAGGACGTTATAAAGGAGGTTGGGAAAGAGCACATTGTGCAAATTGTGACAAATAACGACAGCAACTTCAAGAAGGCTGGTGAAACAATTATGAAGTCCAGTAGCTACGGAATTTTCTGGACACCGTGTGCTGCGCATTGCATTGACTTGATCCTTAAGGATTTCAGCAAGAGGAAGCTCGTCTCAAGGGTGGTGGATATTAACTGTCTTATGAGATTTCAACCATGGTTTCAACTTTTATATATTAACTGTCTTATGAGATTTCGGTCGAGATAGGTTGTAATAGAGGGGTGGAGATCCTCAATTGCAATGATATGGATAAAATATGGGTCATTTCGACCCCATATCGATCGAGACATGTTGCTTGGGTTCCAACAATATGTCCACCGATATGACCGATATGGCCGATATGACCGATATGTCTATATATAGGGTATAGATGACCAATTTGTGTGAAATAAATGTGTATTTGTATGTTATTTATTGTTCTAATAACTTGGAATATCGAAATTTTCAATAAAATTGGAAAAAAATCGGGTTTTTTTAGCCTTTTTCGACGTTTCCACCGAAATCGTCGAAATTTCCCGAAATTTCGGCGAAATTTCGGTATTGGACCTTACCGAAACGATATCGAAATCGAAATTTCGAACCTTGGTTCAAAGATTTCGTAATTTTGGTTTAGAACCAAAGTTTGAAGGAAGATTAAATGAATTTGATCTAATCAAGGTAACAAGTACCTTTAGATGAATTCAAAGAATATCTTGTGGAGATATGAATATCATTTCTATCTCAATCCTCCTGACACACCTAAACTCAATGGAGTTGTAGGAAGATACAATTAGATCATGTGTGACATGATTTGATCAATGATGAATTTTAGCATAATTATCCCTTAGTTTCTAGGTATATATTTGTAGTAGATACTACAATATATATATATCCTTAATAAGGTTCCATGCATGTAAGCTGGAATCTAGCACTTGAGAGTGCTACTTCATTAGGAAAATAATGATGGTATTGGATACCTACTTTACGACCTTGAGATTCTTAAAATATCTCATCTTTGAGAATATGATTCTTATAGGATGACTCTCTTGAGAATCAAGATGAAAATGAAGTAAAGGAACTCATTTAATCTTGAGAAGATAATGAGGCTCCAGAAATCGGAAACTAAAAGGGACAATTAAAGATGAAACACTAATACTTTTTCAAATGAGTTTGAAGATGTATTCCTTGTGTCAGTTAAGTCTGACAATGATCGGACTTCATGTGATGAAGCTCCTGAGGATCATAACATGGAAAGATGGATATTAGCAATAAAGGTCTAAGGTAGACTTCATATACAAGTGTTGTATATGGACCCTCGAGGATCCACTTATAAGGGTTAGACCCATTAAGGTGTAAATGGATCTTCAATAGAAAGAGGGAACCTGATGAGAAGGTAGAAACCTTCAAAGCACGGTTCGTAGCCATGAGCTACACACCGAAGAGAAGACATCGATTGCGATGTGGCTTGCTTTTCAGTGATCATGCTTAAACCCATCTGTTAGAAAATAAACATGCGGAAGCGAACATGAAAAGATAAATAAATATAAAGAAGACGGGGATTTTTACGTGGAACCCTACTCCGTGAGGAGCGGGCTGAAACCACGGGAGAAGCCCTCAAAGGGGGCGGATATTCTATTGAATTTCTCATCTGTTACAGGAGGCCTGGGGCTCCTTATATAGCTTCCACAGGACCTCCAAGTCCCACCACTAGGCGGTATGGGACTAAACTCAGTGGTGGGGTAAATGGACCCTGGAGGGATCCATTTACCCACCTATTACATAAGTGACGCATGCTCCGAATACTCTAACACTCCCCCTCAAGCTGGAGCATGCAATGCTCAGCTTGGACAAACAAGAAGAAACTCAACTCACAATAAATGACACTACAGACAATATCAACCCAACGCGCACAACTGCTGCAGTCGAGGACGTTGCTTCTCATGGCGTGCATGTGAGGAGGACGAACGGGGCTGGAGTGTCTATCTGGCTCAGAGAATGGTACTCTACTGTGGAGTCCCTATGATACCACATGAAAACCCTTGCCGTCAATGGTATAGGGAATGGTCCTCTGCTTTGGAGTCCCTATGGCTCACATGAAAGCTCTGGCCGACCAACAAGAATGACAAATGATTGGCATGCGTCATCGTCGAGTCTGAATCTGAAATTTGTAGAGTCTGAACATCTGACTGGTCTGAAAAATCTGAATCTTAGAACAAGACCTGTGACTCTACATATACTCCCCCTTTCTCCCATACTGGTCGGAATGACGTTGTTGACCACGTTGGGAGAAGATAAGATAATACATAATTATGGGGAAAACAAACCATGAACTTGCGGTTTTTTTTTATAATCATTTTTTTTAAGCCGCCAATTTTTTTTGTAACATTTTTTTTATAAAGCCATTTCAATTTTTTTTGTTGCATTTTTTTTTACCTGCGTACGGCTTTTCTTTGTACGCGCCTCTTTCATTTTTTTTTACTATGCGTACGGCTTTTTTTTCAAATGTACGCGCCTCTTTTTTTTTTATCAATACTTTTTTTTTCATATTTCCTCCTCTCTCTCTCTCTCCCTTTTTTTTAAAGCAGTCCCTTTTGGGCTTAATAAAGACTGCACTACTCACTTGGGTCTTTAAGCAAATAACCCCACAACACATTTTTTTTATTCAAGTCGCCCCTTGGCTTATTAGGGTTCCAACGTATTGAGAACCCCTCTGTGTACCGCCGCCCCCCACCTTGGAGTTTTCTGGGAGATGCCGCCGCACGAAGGAGCTTGACTTGGGAATCGGAGGGCGCGCCTGGGGAGATCGTTGCAAGAAGGCGTGCGATGGGAGAGTCCGGAGATGCGCCTGGACGTTGGGGCTTGCACTGATGCCTGAGGGGTTGCGCCGCCAAGGGGAACAATCGCGAGATCGGGAGTAGCCGCGTCGCCAAGGAGACCAGGAGCCGACGCCTGGCGACTTGAGAGGAGATCGATATGGCCATGGCCTTGCTGCGCCTCGGAGTCGCGCGCTGCCACGCGACGTGCTGGAGAGTTCGCGCGTTGAGGAGATGATCCTGACAGGCGCAGATCTGCCTGGGCTGCAGATGCGTCGTTCTACGCTGCCTGATTTAGTGTGCGTTTCCAGATTTGGCGAGCGCCTTCCATCAGGGATTTGGGTGTCGGCAGGATGATGCCTATCACCAAGAAGATTTGCCCTGGCCGCAGTTCCTGGAGGTTGGCAGGGGCGCGCAGCGTCGTGCGATGGAGGATAGGCGCGGACTGCTGATGGTGTGAGTCGTAGGGCTCCGCCTTGAGGACTGCAGTTTGATGCGCGCAGATCTAAAGAGCACCTACCTGGCGCATCAAGGAGATCCGATCTGCTTCTGGGATGCGCACCTGTGCGCTTGATGCCGGGCAGAAATTAGGGTTCTTGAAACCCCAGAACAAAATCAGGAACTTGAACGATCCCGAACATAAATCGAAATATAAATATTCAAGACAAATGAACAATGAATCTGATACTTGAATCTCGGAAAAAAATGAACATAAACTCCTCGAGAATCGACCCGCTCTGATACCATGTTAGAAATAAACATGCGGAAGCGAACATGGAAAAAGATAAATAAATATAAAGAAGACGGGATTTTTACGTGGAACCCTACTCCGTGAGGAGCGGGATGAAACCACGTGAGAAGCCCTCAAAGGGGGCGGATATTCTATTGAATTTCTCATCTGTTACAGGAGGCCTGGGCTCCTTATATAGCTTCCACAGGACCTCCAAGTCCCACCACTAGGCGGTATGGGACTAAACTCAGTGGTGGGGTAAATGGACCCTGGAGGGATCCATTTACCCACCTATTACATAAGTGACGCATGCTCCGAATACTCTAACACCATCAAAATGTTGCTAACCCTAGCTACACAATTTGACTATGGCATCTTCAAGATGTGAGTCAAGATTGTATTCCCCTATGAATACCTCTTTGAGGATTGATGCAGCGTGACCCCAAATTATAGGGTCGCATTTATCTAATTAAATAATAATCAATTTTATTTACGTTTTTAGCGGTCGTATTGGTCTAATCAAATAATTGAGATCGCTTGTGATCTCAACGTTTATTTCGTAGAGTTTAAATGTAATTTGGGTCAATTAAATAATTTAGGGTCCAATTAAGGTAGTTAGAGGTCAATTAGGATTAAATTAGTTGTTAATTTGATTTATTTACTATTTTTGTAAACCCTCTCTCCTATATAAAGAGAGGGTAGCCCATTGTTTAGTCGGTCGATTATGAATCAAATTTGAGTTTATCTCATTTTATCCCTCTCTCTCCCTCCTCCCTCCACGCGATCTCCGCGGTCTTCTCCTTCAACCTCTCGTAATCCCGGCGAGTTCTCTCCTCAACCCCTCTACTTTCTCTTCTCAATCCCTCTCTTTCTTCCGCCAAATATCCACCGCACAAATTATTTATTTTTCGACGACGCGCCGAAATCTCGTTTGCATCAATTGGTATCAGAGCATGGATATCGAATCGTTCTCACGATTCGACGGTCCTGTCGCATATTGGAGAATGAAGCTCGATCAAGCCACCCTATCACGAGGGTCACATGCGCATTCGCGTCAACAAAAATACCAGAAGCGCCTCCGGAAAAGTATCAAGGTTCAACAATGGATCGACTCATGGTATGATGTTGATTTTTTCATGGAACAAGTTGACGACGAACAAAATAATGTCGTCGACCATGATCGGTGCGCTGCTCAGATCTTGGTGGATGGAAAAAACGTCAACAACGATGATGTGCTCGCTGTCCACGAAGAATCCACTGCTGTCCAGAACGTTTTTGAAGAAAAAATCGAAGAAAGGGGGGAAACGCTTGCTGTTCAGAATATTTCAGATCAGTCCCCGTCATCAACGACAGCCCCCATGGTAGTCCTCGCCCCTCCAGCGGCTCCCCAGGCCGCCCAGGTACTTCCCCCACACCCCAGCCCCGTGCGCCCTCAGCCCTCAGGCCCCGCCGCCATCACCCCAACCCCGCACCCCCATCTCCATCGCCTCCTGCGCCCCACTTCCCCACGCCCGCACCCGCACCCCCATCGCCTACTTCCCCCTCTTCCTCCCGCAGATCCCCCCAGCCCCCCCTCCTCCTCCTCTGACACTTCCTCACGCCCCCACCCCTGAACCCCCTCCCCCGTGCTTATCGCCCCGACCCCCCCGCACGGTCCCAGCGCCTCCCCTCCCCCGCTATCCTCCCCAGAAACCCCACCCTCCGCCCACCACCGCGCGACCCTTCCCTCGCGACCGCTGGCGACCGCAGAAGCACCGCTGGCGACCGCTGCCTCTCCGCCGAGCCGCACCGACCCCACCAGCAGAACCACCGCCCCACATCGCGCCCTCGAGGAGCCACCGCGCCGCCCTTGCGTGTCCACCGGCCCCCGCGATTATAACGCCGCACGGGCCCCGTGCCCTAACAGATCGTCCGAAATTACGGGAGCTCAAATCCCTGGAAGAAAGGGATTGGAATTCAAGTGGGAAAAATTGCAAAATTTTTTTTTCTCCAAATCCTCTTTTTAACCGAAAGGTCCAGAACAGTAGGAAAGAAAGAAAGACAAAGGGGTACGAAAATTACACCCATACCCCTGGTGGCGAAAATTTTTAAAGGAAAGGGCTGAAAACCATAATTATGGGGATCCTCCTTATCCAAATAGGACTAGGCCCTTGGGTTTTCCCTATTTAAGGGCCCCATGGCTTTATTCCCTAGCCGCATCTCCTCTTCTCCTCTCCTTGTGCCATTGTTTCATAATGGAGTCTCCCAGAATCATAATCTCCATGCCGCATCTATTTTTCGAGCATCACAGGGAGAAGACGACGATCGAGACGATGCCACCGTGCGCACCACATATGTTTTCAACCACGACAGCCGCGCCTCTCCCGCCCGCAAATGGATTCCACCGTTCGCGCCCCACATGTTCTTCCAGAAGACAATTGACGCCTCCGAATCGTCCTCCAAGCTTGCAGTTCACGCAATTTGTCAGGAGCCGAATTTATAAAGCGATGGAGAGTTGATGCAGCGTGACCCCAAATTATATGGTCGCATTTATCTAATTAAATAATAATCAATTTTATTTACGTTTTTAGCGGTCGTATTGGTCTAATCAAATAATTGAGATCGCTTGTGATCTCAACGTTTATTTCGTAGAGTTTAAATGTAATTTGGGTCAATTAAATAATTTAGGGTCCAATTAAGGTAGTTAGAGGTCAATTAGGATTAAATTAGTTGTTAATTTGATTTATTTACTATTTTTGTAAACCCTCTCTCCTATATAAAGAGAGGGTAGCCCATTGTTTAGTCGGTCGATTATGAATCAAATTGGAGTTTATCTCATTTTATCCCTCTCTCTCCCTCCTCCCTCCACGCGATCTCCGCGGTCTTCTCCTTCAACCTCTCGTAATCCCGACGAGTTCTCTCCTCAACCCCTCTACTTTCTCTTCTCAATCCCTCTCTTTCTTCCGCCAAATATCCACCGCACAAATTATTTATTTTTCGACGACGCGCCCGAAATCTCGTTTGCATCAAGGATATTCACATAAAGTAGCCCCAGGGCTTAATGGTTGAGGAATGCAAGATGTGCGAGCTAAAGAACTCCATTTTTGGACTCAAATAAGCTTATTGTCGTTGGAACATAAGATTTGATGAAATTATAATTGTTATAATTTCAAAATAGAATCTTGATGAACCATGTGAAGCTTAGTGGGAGTGCCATTGTGTTCATCATGCTAAATGTAGATAATATCCTAATCATTTGGAATGATATAAGGATGATAATAAGTGTTTTGTGATCTGGCTATTCCATACCTTGAGATATGATCTCAAAGATGCCTCTTAGATCTTAGTTCTGAAGGTGTTCAGAAGCAAAGAAAAGAGGGTATTGGGACTGTCACATTTGTAGTACACCTTGGACATGTTCCATTTTATGGAAATTCCAAGAAATGCTTTCTTACCTTTAAGATTTGGTACTGACCTATCTAAAGGGATAGCACCTCAAAGAGTTGAGGAAGTGAATGCTAAAAAAAAAACTGGTTGCCCTTTTGTGCATCAGTTACGAGAAGCTGAAAGTATGCTAAATGTGTACAAAAGCCAGATATCTGCCATGCAGTGGGAGTAGTAAACTGTTACTAATCCTAATATGGAGATAGAACACTTAATTGCAGTAATAACAATATCTTCAAAGATGACAAGGCTTTAGAGATAGTGATCTCTAAGTCTCATCTTCAAGAAATTAAGACTTTTAGATGGAGATCTAAAAGGTCTTAACTGCGAATACCTTAGGAGATAGAGATCTCCAGGGATAAGGGTATTCTAATAAGGATAATAGAAATTTCATGCTGGTTATAATAATATTTCTTTGAGTTGTAGTATCAAGGATACTATGACTGACAAGATTGAGTATTTGTTGCATTAGATGCAACATTCGCATTAGATGCGAGCACTGTTACTGGGGATATGCAAGTGCCGTAAAAGGACTTGGCGTCGTCTCGCGGGAACAGAGTGACTGATCAGCTTACCTAGCTATTTTCTAAATAGCCTATGATTGTCACATGAGTGTGGGTTTAAATGATTAGCCCATTATTGGCTCTTTGGGCTAGTGGGAGATTGTTGGACATGCGAGCCTACGACGAGCCATTATGCAATAAATGTTATTGCAAGTATCATTCCCTGATCTGAAATGAAGAATAAATAATTTGCATAATAGGTCCCTTTGTACAATTAGGGTTATGTACCATGGCCATCTTAATAATCATATAGCCGTTGATTCATCAAATGAATCATAGAGGCTGGTGTTTGGATGAATATCTAATGGGTTAGATAGAGGACTCATCAAACACCATCAAATGATTATTACGAGATGATCTCCAGCCTGAGTAGGAGATGGCAATCCTTTCTCACATAGGCTGATATCTGACCGACCTCTTGATGCATGTCCTCTGCATGGGAATAGTGATTCGGAGGTGTCAGATTAGTTAGGTCAATGGGTTGACTTAGCAAGATCGAGATAACCTAAGTCCTATGTTGAATACTGTCACAGCATAGGCACGCATCCTCTGACCGGAGACAGATGTGTTACTATATGTCTGAGTGTGTACATTTGGCAGACTAGTAGGTTGATGACCTAACCAAGGTCTATATATCGGCGAGCTGGTGTGCATATAAGGGCATATGAGTAATACGATCTCTCAAAGGGATCATACAGGTTCACTTGTGAACCGGAAGACATGAGCTCACTCATGAGGTATTGGGACCGATCAAATTCCATGCATGGTCGTCGTGCTTTGGAAGCATGACAAGAATTTGAAGGTATGATATATGCTTTGGGAAAGCATATGATCGATACCAAATCCCAATGACCAAGATTGAGAAACTTGGTGATCAAACCCTGAAGAAGACAGTATAAAATAGATCTTCATCTTCAGGTTGATCATTGGTCTTCCAGTATGCAGGATGTGCAGGTATTGAGAATACCTGAGGGTGATGTGATCATAAACGATTGTATAACCATGACGCTTCCAGTCTGAGGGAGTGATGAAACAGGTCTGGATTTTAGTGACTCCTCTCAGTCGAGAAGTAACTTGATCTTAGTCCAAATGTTGGACATTGATCTGAATGTGATTCAGATGCAATGAGAAGATTAAGTATACGGACTTGATTTAATCAAGCATCTATGAGAGGTCCGTTAGATCTGGATTTGAGATGAGATCTCAACATCCAAGTCACTATACGTAGAACAATACAATCGCCCTGTCCTTATCTCCAAGTATCTGCGGAGAAGGCACATTATTCTTGAAGGAGTTCAAGAATAATTCCTATGATGAATTTAGTATCCAAGCAAGAAGGTTTTGATCATTAAATGAGATTTAATTATCAAAGTATAATATGAATAAGATTCATATTATGAGAATGTGTCCAAGATAATTAAATGAGATTTAATTATCAAGTACAATATGAATAAGATTCATGTTGAGAGAATGATTGTCCAAGATAATTAAATGGGATTTAATTATCAAGGATAAGCAGATCGTGGATAGTGATATCCAGAATATCTGTGTATATTATAAATGAGATTTATAATATCAGAGAGAGAGAAACATTGTAAATAACATTTGTTAATTATTAATGTGGATTGAATCCGCATTAGTTAATTAATTGGAAATGTAATTTACAAATTAGTTTGGGACGTGAATATGATTCACATTTTTTTTCAATGGCATGATTGAAATATTCACAAATTAATTTGGAATTAATTTGGTGGATATTATTGCAATAATGATTATTGCAAATAATCAAGAAATAATAATACAAATAAAAGGAGACAAAACCACCTATAATCATAGGTGGCGTCACCTATGACTTAGTCATAGGTGACGCCTCCTTGATTTTAGGAGGGGTTGTTGTCTCCTCTTATTTGTTGACTTATTATCTCTTGATAAATTAATTTATGTTAATTAAATTTTGTTGATAATAATTCAACACATATTTAATTTAATATAAATTAATGTTGTTGGTTTTTAACCAACAACAATCATAGCCGTTGGATGGCTCTTGGATTACAATGACCGTTGGATCCATGAGAGCCATGGATTGAGATCCATTGGATCCCAAACTAATATATAAAGAGGGTAGCCTTAGCCCTTGAGTGCACACAAAAGTAGACGCCTACTCTACTTCTCTCTCTCCCTCTCATTCCCGTGCTCTCTCTCTCTCTCTCCATAGGGTGGCCGACCACCATTGTTGAGAAAGGAGAGAAGTTCTCGCCTTTGCCTTCGACGACTCGAAGATCTCCTTCTTCGTGGCTACTTGCTATAGAGGAAGACGACGGATTTCGTTTGACGAAATCAGGGGATCTATTGCTTGGATCTTCATCGAGGATTGCGGGAGGAACGCGACTCATCATCGTGCCCGCAAGTGCGTTCTTCGTGGATCGGACTTGAGACAGGAGGATCTCTTGTTTGGGATCTCGCGATCACAACCACGCTTCAAAGGCATTCCTTATACTTTGTGGTTTGATGAAACGATCCGAGAAGTGTTCTCGTGATCATGGGGTTTCATCATTTGATTTAAAATCTTTAAATTCCGCTGCATCTTGCGACTAGTACGACTAGTCGCCCCGATCGTATTCGATGCGATCATCATGCTTCCGTGATGCGCTTGAGGATTCTCAATATCCTTCAGGTGTATCTTTGGAAGATGAAGCGGTGAAAGGTGGCGGTCGTGGGGCAGGAGCTCATGCACTCGTCGGTTTCGCGGTTCAGGGTACCATCTTGATGCCGGCGGTGAAGTATTACATCTTAGGTTTCCTTGGTTCTCAGTTCGCGGGCGACGTCATGGCGCTTGACGCTCGGAGGTGCTGCATTCATGGCCTATCCGTAGTACAGAAGGATCGGTTGCTGCAGAATGGGGATATGGACAACGTTCGTTGGAGACACCTTCGCTTTGCTGATGGGTCTTGTTTGGACGTGGAGGTTTGTATTGCGAAAGTTCGTGGCATCCCTAACCTGTCCAGGACGGTGAGTTGCTTGCGGGGTCCCCTCCGGCAATGGGGGACGGTCCTGGCGGTGCTTGAGGATGGCTTGAAGCCCGAGTCGCCTGCGATGGACACGGTGGTCTTGATGGAGTGCAACAAGGGGTTCTTGGATTGTTTCAGCGGCAAGGTTGCCTTCGCGACGATGGAGGTTGGCCGGTTCTCCTTCAGGCTCGAGATTCAGGTTGTCGAGCCTCCGTCACCGCCGGAGATCCCAAGGGTGCAAGAGGGTGCTTCGTTTCCTGGGCTGTCGGTTGGATTTCCAAGGGACGCCTTGGTTGGACCGTTGCGCGAGGTGGATTCGGGTCGTCTTTTGCATGCGCCTTCTCGGATGCTGTGCCTGGTTTTCCAAACATTCTCTCTGTCCCCTGATGTGAGTAGATGGGTATCTGTCTGTTCGGCGCCGCCTTACCCGCTGCTTCTGGAGGCGGGTCCTGAAAAGCGGCCGGTGGATTTGGATCCTTTATTGGGTACGGAGCACCCGGCTAGCGTCTACCCAGTTTTGAAGGGCTTCTCGGACTCGGTTCTTGGTCGGTGCTTCCCAACATCCTTGGGCCCCTTTCCCCCTTTGCCGTGAGCCTTGTATGGTTCACCCTTCCTTGGTCGCCTGCTCCTTCCTTGACGGTGGGTCCGGGGTCCGGGGACTCGCCCTCTGTTTGTCTTCCTGGTCCTTCTCGCTCCTGGGGTGGCCCCCTCGTGTCGGGGGAGAGGGCGCCCACTCAGTTTGGGCCGGGCTCTGTGGATGCTCTGCCGGTCATCTCTGATTTGGTAATTGACCTTTCAAGCAGGGGGCTCTCTTATGTTACTACCGGGGTGCCACACCCAACTTTGACCGATGATCACGCTTCTGATGTGCTCGCTGACAAAAGGTCAAGCAAGAGATATAGGCGCAGAAACAGATCAAGATCTTCACGCTCCGAGCCTCAACCTTGCTCCGATCTAAAGAAGTCCGCTGCGAAGGCAGCCAGGGTGCTCCGCACTCAGGGGCAACACGATTACTCCAAATGAAGGTTCTATCATGGAACGTAAGGGGGCTCGGGGACGCGGCCAAGCGGAGAACCCTAGGCTCGAGGTTCATTGAGTGGGGTTGCGACTTGGTGATGCTCCAGGAAACGAAGCTTCAGACGACCACGGATGAGATGTGGAGGTCTTTTGGTGCGGGGGGCATTGATCAGATCAGGGTCTTGGACGCGGTGGGCGCCTTGGGTGGATTGCTGGTGGCGTGGCGTTCATCGGCTCTGGCCTTCAATTCGCTAATTTGCGGGAGACACGTGCTCTCGATCCTGCTGGTATGCACGAAATCCTCTATGCCATTGGCTGTATCTTGTGTTTATGGCCCCTGTTGTCACATTTTGAGGAGAGAGAAGTTTGGGAGGACCTTCTGGAGGTGGGCAGGGCGTACAAAGATATACCTTGGCTAATTGGGGGGGGGACTTTAACGTTACCCTCCGAACATCTGACCGGCCCGGACTCAGGGGGGCAGGACCCGAGAACTTTGGAGTTTGCTGACGCGATTGATTCCTTGGGCATGGAGGTTCTAGATGCGGGGATGTCGCCTACACGTGGAGGAGCTCTAACTCTCGCTCCCGCATCTATCATTTCTTGGCGTCGCTTGAACTTCTTGATTCCTTCGCGCTCTCCTTTGTGGAGGCTAGGCCGCATACGCTTTCTGATCACGTACCGATTGTTTGAGGCTCCGGGGATGCCCCCATGCAGAGGGGTCTTTTTAGATATTAGAAGTGTTGGCTTTTGGAGGATAACTTTAAGGAGGTGGTGTCCTCCCATTGGTCCGGGTTGGAGGTGTTCGGATTGGCTGCGTCTCGTTTTGCCCAGAAGCTTACTTCCTTGTGTTTGAGGCTTTGTGCGTTCAAGAGGGAGACCAGAATGACCAGATGCGCTGCGAGAAAGGAGGCTGAAGGGGTGGTTCGGAGGCTTGATGCCATGGAGGATGACAGGGAGCTTACGGCTGCCGAGTTGGCTGCTCGCTCGGGGGCTCAAAAGTTGATTGCGACTGAGGACCTTAAGAGGGTCACTGAATGGAGGCAGAGGTCGAGGAGTACGTGGTTGCGGGAGGGGGATGCCAACACGTCTTTCTTCCATCGTGTTGCTAGTGGAAGACGTCGTTCCAATGCCCTACGATCGATTTCGATTGATGGAGTGCGCGTGGATGGAAATAAAGAAATGGGGGAAGCTATTGTCAAACATTTCAAGGAAGCCTCGGCGAGGAACATTCCGAGAATTTGGCGTTGGACGGGCCTCGGGGCTGCGCCCTTGGACCCCTCTCTCTGTGATATGCTAACGCACGAGGTCTCCTTGGCAGAGGTGAAGGAGGCGGTCTGGGATTTAAATGCTGATGGGGCTCCAGGCCCCGATGGTTTTCGGTGACATTCTACAAGGACTTCTGGGATTTGGTCGGGTCAGAGGTGCTTGAGGTCATCTCTGAAGTCTGCTTGGGCAACGCGGGTTTCGAAAAGATTAATCGATATTGATCATCCTGCTTCCCAAGTCCTCGGCGACCGTAGATATTGGGGACTTCCGTCCCATTGCGTTCTCTAACGCTCTTTATCTCATTGTTGCGAAGGTTTTTGCCATTCGTCTGAGCCGTGTTATGGAGAGTATTATCTCCCCACTACAATATGCTTTTATCCAGGGTAGGCAAATCTCAGATTGCCTCACTCTCGCTTCGGAGATCATTGCGGACTGGAGGAGACTGGATAAGCGCGGGGTGTTATGGAAAGTCGACTTTGCTAAGGCTTACGATAGTCTGGACTGGAGGTTCTTATGGTCGGTTCTGCGAAGGAGGGGGTTTCCGGTGAAGTGGATTTCTTGGATGAGACGGTGTGTGACTATGTCTTCTCTTTCGGTCATGGTGAATGGCCGCCCGGAGGGTGGCTTCTTTCAGCCACGTCGGGGTGTGCGTCAGGGATGCCCCCTTGCTCCTCTGCTTTTTTTCATTGCCGCGGATGTCTTAGCGTGCATTACTATTCGCGTGGTCAACTCGGGGCTATCGTCCGGTTATTCTAGGGACGGGTTGCTGATCCCCTTGCTGCAGTACGCCGATGATTCTATATTCTTCATCGTGGGGGGTGCTGAGGAGGCCACCAACATGGCCTTGGCTCTAGATATTTTCAGCGAGCTATCAGGTTTGTTCAAGAATTTTATTAAGTCGAAGGTTGTCCCCTTTGGCCTCTCTCCTGATGAGGCGAGCGCTTGTGCTAGTGCTCTGGGGTCGGGCTGCAGCTCCTTGCCCGTGGATTACCTTGGAATGCCGCTGACGATTGGTAGATCCTGACTCAGGGATTGGATGTGGGTTGTGGAGAAGGTGGAGGCTAGATTGGCGGGTTGGAAATCAACCTGTCTCTCGGGGGGGGGGGGGGGGGGGCGTTTGGTCCTCCTCAAGGCGGTCCTCTCCTCTATTCCTGTCTATTTTATTTCCAATCGCCGCTTACCGAAGGGGATTCGTGATCGCCTTGAGAAGCTTATGCGTAGGTTCTTGTAGAGCAAGCATGGGGCGACCGGGGGGGGGGGGCATCCACCTTGTGGGATGAGAGGAGGTTACGCTCTACAAGAATGAGGGAGGGTTGGGGATAAAGAGTCTTGATCAGATGAACGAGGCCCTGCTGCTTAATTGGGCGAGCAGAATTTGGGGATCTGGGGAGGATTTATGCTGCAACGTGCTGCGCAATATCTATGGTAATGGGGGGACTCCACCGAGGCCAGGCCGCCAGGGGCTCATTTGGATTCCCCCACACAGTTCTGGAGGGGGTGATGGAGGTTTTCTCTAAGCACATCTCCCTTTTTAGGTCGATGCTGGGGAGTGGCGAATCTTTTGCGTTCTGGTATGACAACTGGACGGGAGGGGGGCCCTTATGCGAGCGCTTGTTTGCTCTTGCGGATGATAAAAATGCGATGGTTGCGGCATGCTGGTCGGATGGTAGTTGGTTTCCGGCATTTTCATCTTCTTTCTCGGACCAGAGATTCGAGGATTTCCTCGCGCTATTGGATGCTATCAAGGATGCGGGGCGCCCAACGGAGGGGAGAGACCACTGGGGTTGGCTTGCGGCCCCATTCTCGGTCAAGAAGGCATTCGAAGCGATCTGCAGGCCGTCGCCATCTCGCTCGGAGGTGGTGATCCGTGATTGTGCATTTTTTTGGAGTCTCAAGCTCCCCGAACGTATTGGGTTCTTCTTGTGGCTGCTACGCAGACAACGTCTGATGACGAGGGACCGGTGTGCGAGACTTCTGGGCTTCACCTCTGATAGGTGCCTTCTCTGCAATGACGCGATTGAGACTGCTGACCATCTCTTCTTCTCATGGCCCAAGAAGAACCAAGTATGGGAGGGGGCCGGACTGACGTAGTTATGCAATGTGGACATGGCCTCCTTCTGCGTCTCAATGATTGCCAACAAAGACAGGGCTCGGAGGGAACTGATATTTCCAATAGCCATTCTTTGGGCCGGTTGGCTTGGAAGGAACGCGCTACTCTTCTCGGGGCATCGCTTCTATAAGGAAAACATCGGGATCCATGCAACGAGGCTGGTGGAGGAGTGAGAAATGTAGTTAATATGGGTTCCCCTTCACTGTAACCGGTCTTCTTTACTTTTTGTTTCTTTAATAAATCGTTGGGGTGAACACCATCGAGTGTCTCCCCCTATTTTTGACTTCAAAAAAAAAGGTACCATTATCTCCCGTTTTACCTCTTTAAGCCCTCCATAGACAAAGATCGTGGATGTGCACCGATCTGAATCAACCACACGTAATAAATGAACCAAATGTGTAAAAACTTGGATAGCATGTGCGGTGTGATTCCGAAAAGTAGGACTGGAGACCATGGAACTTGTTGCTTCTCCCTTTTTGGTCTTCCACCTTTGGCAGTTCCTCCGCTCGTTCGAGGAAAACGTCAATCTCAGTTTGTCTCTTTTCTCATTAAAGTTTTCAAGCGCGAGGAAAGTAATTGCAAACCTCGTTTGCCCTGGTCTAGTAATGTCCCTCTTGTTTGTGAACTTTCACATCAAGCTCATAGTTTAAGTATGAGCGTAAATGAAAACAATGAGCCTCTTCGCCTTTGTAATTGCACTCAGCTTCGACTCTTGCTTATCTCCTTTAAAGCAAGATCAATGGAATGCGCAACACACGAAGTCCACCATATCTGCAGTTATTTTGTGAGCAACAATCTTCTGACTGCTTGGAACATTATCTGCAACAGTTTAAACTACATTTTCCACTCCAACTTCATTCAAATACTCATCCACCAATTGAAAGATGTACTCTACAGTGCACGTCTCATCGAAGGCATCTATAGACTTCCTTGATGTTCCACACCAAGGAATCGGATAATCGTGTTCTTTTTGTCGATGTAGCATCTCCGGTGATATCAATCTTATCTCTCATCTCCTCAACTTCACTGTTTTCTGGCTCTTCCTTCTAGCAACATCATCCAGATACGATATCATCTTCTTCTTCGTCCACCTTTGCCTCTCTGGAAGATAAATGTTGCTTGAACATATAAACCCCTCCTTTGACCGCCTTCTTGCAAGTAACCGTGTTTGGTTCATCACAGTCGGAAGGTACCTGAATTGCTATGCCGGATCACTTGATCCCGGCGGTACATAAAACGACCAGTCGCTACCGGAAGTGACGTTCATCGGAGGTGTAGCCATATACATTGACACAAAATCACAAGTTACTAAGTGAATAATAAGAACATGGAGGATCAATACTAGAACAATTGAATGACGTGATCATAATGACATTATGGTGCAATCCTACAATCATATGCTACTCTCCGTGCTTATTCACATCATGATTAGAAACTAGAAAATGGATTTAAGTTGGCATATCAGTAATATTTATTTGTCCAGGAATATCGAAAACATCATATAACGCCAACCATGATAATTGATCATGTATTTTCCATATGTATTTCAAATGTTAATGAGAACTTTAACTCATCATAAGTGTAAGCATCATGACATGTTTCGTTAACATCATTAGCATGTGAAATCAGGATTATGGTTAGAGCATTCCTTAGCATCATTAGCATATTTACATGTTCATAGGAAGTCGTGCCTTAAAGTTTAAACCCATCTTCCTGCTTAATCACAAATTAATGATTTAAGGCACACAGCATACTGATAACATTGGTAAACGGCTTCAACATGTATAATAAAAGGACCCACCAGGAATCTCAGATTCTCAGCTCCAATCATGCACTAAGTAATTAAAGAACATAGCATATAGCATAATATCATATGGGATAGAGGAAAATAGCAAACTATGATTAAAAATGGGATAGAGGAAAACAACAATGATTATATCTAATACAACCTTTGTTAGCATATGGGATAGAAGAAAATAGCATTAGAAATTAAAAGAAAACTCAAACCCTAACAGGTCCAACCTTGTTCTTGGCGGCAGGAGCTGGAGAATGGATAGGATCGAAGGAGAGGATAGGGCGGTGATGGCCGGTTCAAGAAGGAGGTGCCACAAAGATACTGGCGATGCAGAGGAGGGGTGGCGAGGACCGCTGAAAGGAGGAGAGGAGAAGGGAGGGTGATGGGTTTCGAGGGAGCAAGAGGGCATCGAGAGAATGAGGGTTACTGCGGAGAGTAACCCCAAAATTTCCCAAATGGGCAGAAGGAATCAGATAATCGGGCCAAGCATTTTGGATCATAATTTCCTATTTAAAAAACGGCCGCTTACTCGGCCGACTAGGGCAACGAAGCCCTCATGATCTTCAGTATCTACGAGTGTTCCCAGTTAATTTTAATACAATAGACAAGTTAAATGGAATATCAAAAGATAAGATACATACATAAAAGAGGAGATTTACAAAAAAACAGCAATGCATAACTGGGTTATGATAAGTATATAAAACACGGACCATGGAAGGTGATATTATGATTATGTAGTATTGGTATGCAATAAATCTTTCGCTTCCTTACCTCCCCACAATAACAACAGAAGTTAAGAAGCGATGATCAAGAAATATTTCCATCACATTTGGAAATGTTTCAAAATTACCAAGTAATGTATGATTTATGTTCCAATATTTCAAGCTTTGGATTTTGTGATGAATTATGCATTCATAATTACCACGATACCAAGCACATCTCTGTAAGTAAATATATCTAGACTTGCATAAAGTGATTATTTAAAAGACTGTTAATATTTCCTTCTATCTGCGCTATAATCATTTTTTTCTCGACATAATATGACATTATTTCAAGTTTCTATTAGATGGTTGATTAAAAAATCATCAGTTATCGTCCAACCTAAATCTTCTGTTGATCTTGATTATATAGATTCTTGAAATGGACACATATCGTTACCATGGCCATTCAATGTCAGATCCTGGGAGCACTTACCGTACTCGTGATGAGATATCTGGTGTGAGACAGGTAATCCTGTTTGGGTTCTGGTTTTAGCGATAATCACTTTAATTTGTTATGCCTATGGAAGCTGGTGCTGCAATTTCTTAAATTTGTTTTTCAGGAACGTGATCCTATTGAGAGAATTAGAAAATTGATTTTAACGCATGAATTGGCGACAGCTTCGGAGCTTAAGGTATGACATACCTTAAGATAATTTTCAGGCATATTTAATATAAATTATACTGGAACTATACTACTTTTTGTAAGCTGTAACTTATAATGCATTGACGTTGATCTAGTATTGATGGAGACAATTTGTACTGTCATGTGATGGTACTGTATTTGTGTTAATTACTAAATAACAAACTAACAATAATAGAGTACATGCTTAGATGATTTGTGAGAAGACTTAGTTTGATGAATTGATTTAACTTCGATTGTAATCATATTCAACCTTTGCTGTGACCAGGATATGGAGAAAGAAATCAGAAAGCAGGTGGATGATGCTATTGCTGAAGCAAAGGTATCACCCACATTTGCATAGTAGAATAGTTTATGCACTCTGACCAAGGGGGCTGATATTTTGCATCAACATATATTACGCATGACCAGGAAAGTCCCATGCCCGATCCTTCTGAGCTGTTCACAGATGTATATGTCAAAGGATATGGAGCCGAGGTATATTTCTTCTTTATTCTGAGGATCCTCCATCTGTTTGCTTTTAAAAGCCCTCTGCTGGAAACTCGTGTTTGTTTATTTGGTTTGTTTTGTGCATTATATTCTTAGTTTTTCAAGCGAGTATTCTTTTTCCGAGAGCAGTAAGTTGATCCTGTTAAAGCCTATATTTTTTTTCTGGAAAATAAAGTCCTGTGAGAGAGTTCACTATAATGACCTGACACACGGAAGCACAAGGAGTTCTGCAACTTTATGAAGGGGTAAACACATACCTCTTGTATTCCATAAACGCCACATGAATTCATCTGACTTTCAACATGATTTGGATGCTTAAACGGGGGATTTTCACCTAGAAATCACAGGAAACCGAGAGTTAATGAGTTTTTGATGAAAAGAAATATTGTACACTGTGTGGAGCAGAATTATTACATTTTTTTCCTTTTTATTACTTTAGACCTTTTGATTATATTTATTTATTTTATTTGTTTATATCTGTACTCTTATATTATATATTATTTCGGCTTGTTATTAAATAGAAGTTGAAAAAAAGAATTAATGATAAGATTTATTATTGTTTTTTGCATGTCTACCAAAAAGAACCGACCTCAGAAATACTACAAGAATATCATGTATTCGTCCAGTTAAAACCATTATGTATGGTGTAAGAGAAATAACTCATAATATTTCATGAATATTGAATAGTCCAGGAAAAGGGAATCACTTCATTTTTTTTATATGATATGTTACTAACTGAATTGAATCTTAATAAAAGTGGCATCCTTCCGTTAGATAAAATATGAGTTGTTTCTTTTGTTTGGTTTTGATCTTGTGTACTTGGAGTATCAACTAAAGATGGATACTTTCTCCTGTATTTTTTTGAGGACCATTTCCTTGTACTTCACTATGCACTAGTAAAAAAATACGACCTTTTTTTAACGCATGAAGATTTTAAAAAATTTGAAAGCAGTCATAACTCATAAGTAGAGATAAAGATGGCCGAATAAAGGATGAAGCCAGAGGAGTGTTTTGGGTTTGAAGATTGGCTGGGTGAGGGTGTCTATGGGACATCTTCAGATTAGTAATCTGTCAAGCAATGTCTGGCTTTTGTCGCCGAGTACTTGGGTGGCAAATTGATTTTTGTGGTTGTTGCTTTTACCGTCCATTTTTATCAAGACCTTAAATGTTCGATCACCATTTCGGTATCGACCAAAATAGAATTTCGATGGAATTTCGACCGAAATTTCGGTCATTTTTTGTACTAGGACCCCCATATTTCGGTTATTTCGGTCATTTCGGTCGAATTTCGATTTCGACTGGATATCGATATTCGACAGAAATTCGACCGAATTTCGCTGAAATTTGAGGCCATGATTTTTATAACCAATGGTTTAAGGATTTTGTTGCACGGCTAGGCATCTTGGAGGGTCATTGTCATGTGAATAGAGCTTGTCAGATGAAAGTGGGGGTTGGGGTATCTTTTTGTGTGGTTGTAGCATATACGTGTATCTATGACACACCCATACAACCAGATGGATGAGTACATGATTCGTGATTTCACATGTATTTGGGGATGAAAAAACCATCTGAAGATCAAGGTTATGACCACTGGTTTAAATTCCGAGGAATTTTGTTGAAAAGTGTCAAATGAAATTTTGTTTTGCCATTCATCCTATATCGATATGCTCCTTATATCTTTCTCCAGGATTTCGTCTCGTATAGTGCTTGATATATTGGAGCATTTTTACGGTATGGCTGAAGTGAGAATATTCCTTGAAATTGCGTCAGATTTTGTTCTGTATGGGTTATATTTCTCCCATTTCTCTATTACTGTTTCTGTCATTACATTATCAACACAATGTCTAACACTCTTGACACTAGACATTTCTGTCCAACCAAATGACCCAATACAGGGTAGATATTCTCAACTGCTTAGATATGGATTGATAAGTTGAGGCACAAAGACTCATCCAAATTGTTTGTGGATTGATAAGTGTAACATGCATTTCCATACCATATGCATATTATGTAAGTAGTAACAATAAACGATGTTTTCTTTAAAACAAAATAATGAAGGATATTGAATATATACAAGGAATATGCTTTTTATCTTATAGCTATATGCCGAGTTAACGTCGAACAGGGTTCGGCTCCATCACATTTGGATATCAGGGCTGGAGCTCTACTAGGCTTTGTTTGATTGTATGTCACATTTTGATATCAATTGTGGGTTGTAACGATGTTATACAATCTTCTTGTGGCTGTCAAACACTGAGCTGCTTTGTTTCCCTGCAGGCATTTGGTGCTGACAGGAAATCGTTGAGAGCTACTCTTCCTTGATTCTCCGCTCGAGCGTGAAATTTCCCAAAGATGAAATAACAGTAAGAAAAGAGCTGGTCGGCCTTCTCTCCAAGTCGCAGCTGTAGTGGCTGCTGCATGTTAGTTTCTTTTTTGTCACTAATTTGATTACACGTTTGCCGATCGCAACATTCAGACTAAATACTTCAGTGATCCCAGATCATAGTACTCAAATCCCGGCAAAGGATACTTATTTGTCAAGTTCCCTGTTCTTCTCGTGCCTTCTAACAGAGTGCTCGCGTGCATCTCTTTTGAGTTATCTTAGCCCTTTCAAGACCGAAATGTGTCTCCCTGTACAGGAAGAGATTCAGTTCAAGGAAAGCATGTCGCAACATGTAAACTTTTCCAATAAAATGAGAGCTGTTTGTGAACTTCCCGTCCACACGAGAATGGTGATAATGCCCACTGCATTATATACACATCTGTCAATTGCACAGCAGGAAAAAGTCAGGAGTTAAGTTGGATTTGCCGCGCGATCGGGTGATTGAATTCGAGGTGTAGAGCTCAACTGAACCCCTTCTTGTCACCTCTCTTTCCCTTAATAAACAGCACGATGGCGGGCTTCGGTGGAGTTAAGACGAGGAAGGTTTCTTTCGTCATTTTAGCAGCAAAACTATTTGAGTAGATGATGGGCTTATGTTTTGCATCTATTCAGTTCCTTCCTGCTTGCCTTTGATAAATGGTTCTGTACATGCAAAGGTGATGTTTGTAGCCATGTTTATAGATGGGGGTACCTTATACCAGTCAAGATGGAAGAGATTAGGGAACAACATCCAACATCATTGTCGATGGCTTCCAAGTAGGGATGCGGACGGATACGGATATTGACGGATATTAAAATTATCTTACCATATCCTTAAAGAACGGATACGGATGTAGAACGGGTACTGATCGCATACGAGTAATGTTAGAAATACTCTACAAATCGACTTAAATATATATGAATTGGATGGAAAACAAATGATATAAATTTACTAAATGTGTTTGTATCATTAAAATTATACAAATATGGTAAAAGAAGGTATATAATTATGTTATATATGGTTAAAATTTATAAATATATTATATATGAAAACGGATATATGGATGTTTGCGGATATCAAAATGATATTGATATCCACATCTTTTTTAAAATGGATATGGATACGAATGTCAAAATCTGTATAAAACGGATAAGGTGGCGGGTCGTATACGGATATATCTGTAACCGTTTGCATCCTACTTCCAAGTCATTTTGACGCAGATAACATTCCTACGGGCACTTCACGTTTTTTTTCATTTCAATCGCTTCTGCTTGGGGATTTGTTATTTTCTTTTCATTTTAGTCCTTAAAACTTTGGAATTCTATAATATGTTATTTTCTTAGTATTTTTGAATAAAATCCGTTGATGAGTTTTGTATTAAATAGTCTTTTCTTATGTAATATTTAACTACGTTTTGTTTCTCAGAATGCAGTTGAGTCCATGAGAAAAACTAGAGATCATCAACATCTCATATAAGACGGATTCTTATGGACTAATTGAAAATTAATGTCCTAAAACATATTTTTTCTCTACTCAAAATTGTCAACACGATGAACTCTGATCTTTAAGAAAAAAATATACACAGCGCAAAATCTATCTAATCAACGAATAGTCTAATATTTGCCGTCATATTGTCCATAGTTAAATACATACCATCGAATATTATTCGATGCTTGATTCTTTAAATTTGCAACGAATGTTTTATTTTGTTGTTACTTTTTCCCAACGTATTTGATAACAACGGTTATTTGTTCATATTTTCTTCTAATCGTTGTTAAATTTCTCAACTCAATGGAAAAATCGTTGTTATAAATCTTTAACAATGAATATGTTATTCGTTGTTCATTAGAACAACAAAATATAATTTGACAATAAATAATATTTGTTGGTATATCTTTAATGTTGAACAATATGACAATGTAACGTCTCGGGCTTAGGTCCCCGGTCCGTTAACGGAGCATTACTGGCCCTGACAACCTCTTGGGATCGGGCCCATACGGATCCGATTAACCACCCCAAAATGCTTAAGCCGGTTTGTTTCGGTAGTAATCTCTTCACCTTTTTATCTCATCCGGAAACTTCATGTTTCCACGGTATGGGACTATGGGGTTTTACAACCTCCCCCACTTATATTCGCAACGTCCTCGTTGCGACATGGCATATCACTTCTTCCCAGTGACAGTGGCGGCTTCACGCTCCGGGTAGCCATTTCCTTCAACCTCTTTGTAGGGGTGGCTCCACCTCTCGGGTAGCCCTTTCCACTGTCAGAGGGCATTCGACTCTGATACCATTTGTAACGTCCCGGGCTTAGGTCCCCGGTCCGTTAACGGAGCATTACTGGCCCTGACAACCTCTTGGGATCGGGCCCATACGGATCCGATTAACCACCCCCAAAATGCTTAAGCCGGTTTGTTTCGGTAGTAATCTCTTCACCTTTTTATCCCATCCGGAAACTTCATGTTTCCACGGTATGGGACTATGGGGTTTTACAACCTCCCCCACTTATATTCGCAACGTCCTCGTTGCGACATGGCATATCACTTCTTCCCAGTGACAGTGGCGGCTTCACGCTCCGGGTAGCCATTTCCTTCAACCTCTTTGTAGGGGTGGCTCCACCTCTCGGGTAGCCATTCACGCTCCGGGTAGCCATTTCCTTCAACCTCTTTGTAGGGGTGGCTCCACCTCTCGGGTAGCCCTTTCCACTGTCAGAGGGCATTCGGCTCTGATACCATTTGTAACGTCCCAGGCTTAGGTCCCCAGTCCGTTAACGGAGCATTACTGGCCTTGACAACCTCTTGGGATCGGGCCCATACGGATCCGATTAACCATCCCCAAAATGCTTAAGCCGGGTTGTTTCGGTAGTAATCTCTTCACCTTTTTATCCCATCCGGAAACTTCATGTTTCCACGGTATGGGACTATGGGGTTTTACAGGCAATGGATATTCAAGTTTTTAAGTCCATATTGTAGTAGAAATAATTTGTTGTTATTTCGAATGCTACATGCAGGAATATATCTTCAAATTAATGTTTGAAATTTTTCCTAATTCGTTATATGAGTAAAAAAAATATTTTGAGCAAGCGTAGAATTTCTAAACCACATCTTGTTTAATATTTGCCAGGGAGCGCATCCTTTGTTGTAACGTAGTTTACATCAGAGGTGCTATACACTATAAGAAACTGCCCTATACGCTTCTGTTGTCGTTACATGCAGATGGCGTTGGGTCGGTCGTGCGATCAGAAGGGACGATCATGGGCGACCGTTCCCTTCGACCCAACATCTCGCTGGACAAAAACTGGGCGGTGAATGGATCAGAGGGGATGTTTTTGAGCGTCCCATGTACGCTTCTATCATCGTCGCATGCAGATGGTGTTGGATTGGTGGTGCGATCAGATAGGATGGTCGTGGGCGACCTTCTCCTCTGATCAAATCGTTCACTAGATGAAAAAGTGGGGGTGCATGTGCCGGAGGGGATGGTTTTGACTGTCCCCTATATGCTTCTGTTAACGTCATATTTAAATGGTGCTGGTCGGTGGTGCGATCAAACGGGAATTTCGTGGACGACCGTCCTCTCTGACCAAATAGCTCATTGGAAGGGGGGGGGGGGTTGAATGGGTCATAGGGAATGGTCAAAACCGTCCCCTATACACTTCTGTCACCATCATACGTAGATGGGAAAGGTGAGCGGGGCGACCGCAAGGGACAATCGCCACAACCATCCCTTATATTTTAGAGGATGGGCGTGATCGTCCCTTAAAGTGTAATTGTGGATGGACGATTGGTTATGGTCAAAAGGACCGTCCTCAATGGCCTCGTCGAATTAAAATCCAAATTAGGCCCTTTGATGTAGCTGCCTATTTCATCACCGTCTCTCTCGACGCTCGTGAGGCCACGCTACCGCCCCGCCGCTGCCCCTCCCGCTCCTTCTCCAAACACCCGACCACCCCCTCTCCCACGCCCCTCTTTTTCGAACCCCGCTGCTGCCCCTCCTATCCGATTATATATCCCTCCTGCATTGCAGTCCCTCCTCTTCCTCTCACGCTGCCGCCCCCGCCTTTCGACACAGCTCCAAACTTACGCCTCTCTGACCTTCTCTCCCTTCCTCTTTTTTACCAACTCGATTCCAAATATCCAACTGCATAGATTGAATCTTTGATTAATGTGTACATATCTTCCATATGTCGTGTAAATTTGATGGCATTTGTTATTTTAATGTTGTTATTTGACCGATAAGATACAGCAGCAATGACGTCGGATTTGCACGAAATTCGGAAGATATATAAACATTAATCAAAGATTCAATTTATATGGTTGGAGTTTTGGAATCGAATTCCGAAAAAAAAGGAAATACGAGGATATGCTATGATAGAGGAGCGATCTTGTGAGATGGAGTATATATGAGATGTCGAGATGGATAATCTCAGCAACTCATTTTACCATCATTACCGGTACGAAACCTTGGGGGATTTAGATCACAATGTATCACCATGGTGTCATTCCAAATTCAACTTAATTTGAGGCTTATGTAACATCAATCAGGACTATTAAATTTTAATGGTTTCAGAATAGTTGAAATCACCCAATCAAGATGGACATAATAGGAGTGTTTTTTTACCCGAAGTTTGAAACACACATTCTACTCATTACAATTCCGACCCTATGGTCTTGTTAGGTAACTTGGTTTGGTGGAATTGGAATAACCTCCTGTGAATAATTGTTGTTTGGATGGTTAGAAGGACTGGAATGAGAAATGTGATGTTACATTAGTTTGTGATGGAATGCCAATCCAGGAATGCAGAGGGGTAAACAAGATTACTTCGAGGTAACATGATAACCAAACGAGTCCATAATGTGTACGCGTATTATAGAAAAATATCTTACTTGTGTATCAGTAAGCGACCGACCTTGTCATCATCCGAGACCTTCAACACCTCTATCAGGACCATCACAACCTCCTCTTTTTAGGGTTTTCAGGAGAGAATGTAAAATATATAGATCGAACTCGGAGGAGGTTGACATTGCGATGCGGTCGTTCTCAGTGAGGTGGAGAAGACTGTCGAGAAGGGTTTTGGCTTTACGTCGCGAAAGAAATAATATGGGGTGTGGGAAGAAAGCCCTGCGTGCAAAACATCCTGTTGAAATATAATGCAAGGATTATCCATCTCCTATAAAAATTAATAGCTTCCATAGGGTTTCTCCCGTACACATCCATTCATTCTCCATCTCCTATAATAGGGGTCGTTCGGTTCATGGGTTAAACTCCCCTTTAGGGAGTTTACCCCCTTAACCTATCCATTCTCTTTCCTATGTGAGCATCACTTTTTATCTTTTTTAAAAAATTAAATAAATCAATTCTTCATCATCAATTCCATGAAAAATAATATATTATAACATCATATCATATTAAAATTATAAACCACTCGACTTCTACTCACTTTTTTCCAAACTTCAATACAATCACATAATAATAACTACTTACTTTTTCAAACATCAATACAATCATATCATCACAAACCAACTTCAAACCCACCCTCAGTTTAACCCTCTATCCAAACACCAAAATACAAAAATGGATTACCCCCTACTAGTTTAACCCACCCTAACCGCTTACCAAACACACCCAAAATGGAATGGGTGTGCTAGGAAGGGGAACAAAGACTCTGCGATGGGGAGGAAAAAGAGTGACATGGACTTGATTTCAAGTAAAATTTGTTTGATTGGCTTGTTGCATAGTTAGTCCATAGTATTCACGTAATTCTATGTTAATCGTCAAACTCTTTGTACTTACTAGAAACACAAATGAATATATATATATATATATATATGTATGTATGTATGTATTCAATCCGCCACTATATTTCGTTGCACAGATTTTGACATCGGTATCCGTACTTATTTTAAAAAGGATATGGATATCACTGTTGATATCCGCAAGCATATATATCCATATATATGATTTCATATATAAATATATTTGTAAAATTTATTTTAAATCATATCTAGCATAATTTTATATCTTTTTTCATCATATTTGATATAATTATTAAGATATAAATAATTTAATATATTTATATCATAATAAATATATATTGGGTACCCGCCCATGTACATCCCTGACTCCTCAAGCCTCAGTGTGAAATTGGATGTAACTGTCCCATTTGCTTGGAGATTTTATGTATCCTTCAATCAATCTATCAGGTCATCATTTCTTATTCGTTCTCCAATAACTGAAGGCATTATAGTGATCAGACAAGAAAAAATGGGCTCATAAGAGTACACATATAGATGTGTGTTGACACATGCCTTGAAAACTCAACCCGTTTATTATCCGAATACATTCCGTAAAGAAACACTGAAGTCTGAGGTGTCCATGGATTTTTCTTGGGGTAAATTACAAAAAAGGGCCTCAACTATGCATCAATTCCCAATTAAGGGACTCATTTTTTCAATTATAACAAAGAGGGGTTTGATCTTATGTTTTGTCTCAAATAGAGGCCTTTATAAGCTTCAGCGACCCTTATATGCCGACAATAAACCCTTAAGTTGACGGTTCAGACCTCTATTTGTTGCAATTGAAAAATGATGCCCTTAATTAGGAATTGGAGTATAGTTGAGATTCTTTTTGTGTAATTTACCCTTTTTCGTTGCTATACCAGTGTGAGTTTATTCAATGCAAATCATTTGTGCTTGGATAAAAATTTACAATGTGAACATATGTTAACTATGCAAAGTGTCATTTCACTTCTTTATGCAGGCATTCACTCCAAGTTGTTATATGTATACCTTTGGCTTCCTTGTAAAAGAATCTGTTCAAATGAATAGAAATCAAAATCTGAACAGTGAGATTGATCTCAAGGAAAATGATTACAAATAAGCAAAATCGATTAACCATCAAAAAGAAAGAATGAAGTTGTGAGACATAATCAATATTACCATTTGATTTATCCATTTCAAGGGAATTTCCTCTGATTGGATTATATTTCCAAAATCACTTTTTCAAAATTTCAAGAGTCATGGTAGATAATTCGCCGTCCATGACGGAAAATTTGTCATCTTGAAATTGGAGGTGAGGAGCTGCACACAAAGGAAGGATGAGACCACGTAGGGTAGAACGGATTCTTTCCTTTTCCCTGATGCTCACGGTCACCCCCTTGTAAACTTTCTTGCTATTCTTCCAACCCACCTCCAATCTGTAATGAAACCGCTCTGCATCTGCCGATTCACCAATGAACATCACGCATATCAGAAGGATCTTTCCAAGAGAAGTCATCATGGGGTCAATTAGAAGGCAGAAATGCTCCTCAAAAATGTAGAATATCTGAAAAGGGTAAGGACGATTATGTTAGTTCTCAGTATCAACAGGTCAGACAATTGGATCCCTTAAATATGAATCAGGTTGATAGATTAAAGGAAAAGCCTAAAATGGTATACCATCATTCGCAGTTATTCTCCGATCATATTCATGACATCTCTATTACTCTTGAATTCACTACTACATATATATGCATGTTTCGAGTAAGACGAGTACGCAACTTGCAATTTCTTTTCACAAATTTCAGCTTTAAAGAGATGCTCATTATGGGTGAACTAATATTAATAAAGAGCAATAACATGGCTTTACAATGACGAAGAATGGTTTACCTGTAATGACGTAAATTTGCGGGAAGATAAATTATGAACTTGATAGCCTTGTTCTCCTACCAACATAGTCTGTAACAGGAAAGGAAGTATATGCAAAAGAGTTCATAGTTGAAATATTTAAGATATACAACAACAAGAATACTATTTACAATGATGATGTTGATGTACATCGAACGACTAATAATACACTATGAATAACGATGCTAAATATCTTATGTTGCAAAATAGTATTCACTTAGTATCTGTTTTACTTGGGGAATAGATCCTCTGCATTATCGTTCAATTTGTTAAGAAAAAGTTGATCACTTCAAGAAGAACGAGAGAGGGAGAGAGAGAGAGAGCAATTACCATAAGTCGAGGACGAGCATGTGCATGGAGTAATATTCCAGCATTTATCTTATTACTGTGTATGATATCTTCTAGTTTATGAGATGAGGAGGCATTGAGATGGGCCAAGAGCGTCGGGACATCGCCCTTTACGGCACAAGAAGGAAAGCACGGGAATGGACAGTTGAAGGGCCTGTGCTGACACTCCTCTTCCTCATGTCTTCGTTTCAATGCGTACTTAAACGATCCCTTGCAACCATAATCATGGTTTATGCAGGGAAATTCGAATGCCTCTGCCAATTTCGATTGAGCAGGTGAGTGATATGATAACACAATTATATTCCAACAGAAATGCTAAATTATATATTTTAGATAAACTGGAACTTTCTATTGTATCAAATGGCTTGCATGGATACCAACAAAGAGTATCCAGTAAGCCATATATACAAGAAATATGTATAACGTAATAGCATTTCACATTTTAAAAAAATACTGGACAGTAAATGATACCTGATATATGGGAGGATACATGAAATTCATACAAATCAGACAGTCCAGTAGATCAACAAAGAATTGCTTCGAATCGGTGCTTCCCGATTCCAGTAGATCAACTAAGAGCCGATTCCAGTAGATCAACTAAGAGCTTCATCGGATCGGTGCTTCCTGATGCCATTTTCCTTTCTGTTTAATTCGAGACAGAGGAGGTAGGTTAGAACATGTAACAACAAGATCTCGCAAGGAAAAGAGACTAAAATGGAACCTCACTAACAAACTATTGGGTAAAAGGATGCGATAAGTATAGTCCGATGCATAATCAACCACCACCACGATAATACATAAAGAAGAAAACACCATAATATGGCGATGGTTGGTTCTTCCTCGCAATCACCGGAGAAGAAATTCCATTAAAAGATGGACGCTCTCTTTATTTTTGGGAGAAAATTCGATTATTTTGGTAATATAATACTCGATTGCATGGTCGGCTGCAGGTTTGTTTTTGCACCGTATAAGAACAACTAGTATTGCTGAAAGTTTTTAATTTTCCGATAGTTGTCCTGTCTCATCGGTCATGGAAATTTCTTCGTATTTTTCTTCTCTTTTATTTGCTTTGGATTTATTTAATTCGCATAGCGCTTGCATCAGTTTCTTGTGCACCAAATATACAAGAACAATTGACACCGGTATGAAAAGCAAACTCGACACTTTTCGAGTGTTTGACACATACCTCGTGACTCGATGGAGTTCTTCGTCGACGTTTGCCCTACTCGTCGGCTTTGCCGTTTACCCGACCCTCTCTCTGGTGTGCTGTTGTTTGAAGGTATGAACATAGGGTTTTATAAAGTAGTTGGTGGAGATTTAATGGGAAATTGAAATGAAAAGAAATAGTTGACTTAGGGTTGAAGTTAATATAAATTATCCCTAAATCTTACTATACATGTCAGATTTATGCCAGATTGGGGACGATAAAAATAGCGTGGGTTCTCTACAATAAAAATATTTACAAATAAAGCTGGCTCTCTATCAGCAGTATCCGATAATCCCTCTCTCTACTCTCTCTCTTAATCGCTATTTCTATATTTGGATTTATAATAATAATACATCTTTAAATGTATCTTCTGTAATATTTTACAGATAAAAGAACTGTGATTTTTTTTAAATACTAAAAGGAAAAAATAGGGCTGCTCCCGCCCAATTTTCCTCGTTTTTTTATTTTGTTCAAATTATCACCATATTTATTCATACATATATCACTCTTATATGTCATTCGAATTTCATCAGAAACAGAGGCTCCTATACCCTTCATCTTGAACAAGTAATTTTAACCGTCTAAACATTCTGTAATTGAGCCATAGTAATCTCTATTTCTGACAAAATTTGAATGACATATAGAAGGGATATATAGATGAATATACATGATGATATTTTTGAAAAAAATAAAAAATATCGGAAAATAGGACGAGGCAGCCCCATTGAATCCATAGTAAAAACTAAACTGTAATAACATTTTTACATTACATTTTTGTAGAATGTGACGATTATGAATCAAATTTTTTTTATGGATTTTTAAATATTTTGAAAACATACTCACACGATTACATTAAAAGGATGTAAATATGCTGATACATATATTCATATATTTTCATATTCGAAATAATATTACAAAATTCAAATTAATAATACATGGTCCATTATATATTCATAGCTATTTAAGTTCATAATTACAATTCATTATTCATAAAGATAAGTGTATTATAATAATAATCCATATAAGATATGCTTGCATAAAAGTAAATGTATTTACATGTTTCATAATAATACAAGATAGATTATAATAAATGAATTATGATTTATACATTTATTAATTTGTTTTATGCTAACAACTATATTATTATAAATCATAATAATACATATCTTCATAAGAATACATGTATTTTCATGAATGCATGTTTTTCTAATGCATAATAGTACATGAATTTTTATGATTACAATATTACATGTATTATTATGAATAATAATCCATGTACTTTTAATAATTCATAATAATACAAGAAAAATAAATATTATTAATCTTAATTAAACATGTATTTTTACAATAACATGTATTATTATAAACACATTTATTTTTATAATCATAATGCACTATAACAAAGCTAAAAAACTATTTTTATAGTGTGTTTAATGGTTCACAAAATACATGTATTTTTAGAGTTTTCTATGAATCATAGTAACACACGTATTTTTATGACCCATATTAATATAAGTGTTCTATGATTCATTGTAATTCATGTGTTCGCATGAGCATATGACCATAATTTCACTAAAAGTTCATAGCACTTTTTTTTTTAATTTTTACAATGTATTTTTATGAATTTTATAGTATATTTAAGTATTAGAAACACATGAATAATCCGTAACCCATGCTTTCATAATATTTTTATAGCATATTTTTTTCTAACATGAATCATTTAATAAATCATGCTTAATGAAAAATGTGTTTTTATATTGTCCTTTCTTACTGTATTGCCTAGGGAAGACAACGTCTAATATTTAACCAGGAAACTATCAACTTTCATTAGCTATGATCTTTCCCGCGTAAAACGTCTATCATTTCCTTGACATTCAACCCCTTATTAGATAAACGTGAATCGTCAACGGATTTTCTGGAATATGTATTTAACAACACCTTTTCTTTTCTCCCTTCACTTGACTTCTTTCATCAAGTTTCGTCAAACCTCTCCCGAGCTTACCTGCCATATAAGCCGCTTCCCTCTGTCGGCGGTCGAGCTTTTAATAAATTCGAATAAAAAGATACATAAAACTAAGGAAGTTCAATCTTCCCTTGGATTAAAATGAAAGGACATATACTGGACTGACCCGTTTGCATGAATTGCATTCATGTGCCCTCAAATCTACTAATTAATTTAACATAATTGGTTGAAGTTATTGGTTACGAGGAATCCTGAAGTATATGTCTGAGTTAGGATTAGATCCAGCCATCCCTCATGTGTGTATCGTGCACAAGGTCTTGTCGTTTTCGATCACCATATCGATGACGGTTCGAAACAAAATTTCGACCATTTCCGGTGCCAAGGATTCTATCGACAATCATGAAGGCTGAAAATTCGGTCATGTTGAAATAATTAATTTAAGGTAACTAATTGAATTGTTAGCTGATTTTTAAAAAGTAATATTACTTATCCCCAAATCTTACTATATATGTAGATTTATCCTGACGGGAACAACTAGTGATGCAAACGGTTACGGATATATCCGTATCCGATTTGTCACCATATCCGTTTTATATAGATTTTGACATCCGCATCTGTATCCGATTTAATATGGATACGGATATGGATATCGTTTCGATATCCACAAAAATCCGTATCCGTATCCGTATCCGTATCCGTATCCGTATATCCGTATCTGTCCGTTTGCATCCCTAGTAACAACGAGCTCAACTCTCTCTCTCTAACAGCCGTGGCTAATTTATCCTCAGACTTGCAGTGCTGTGAATCTTTTTTATATATACTCCGTATCAACGACCGATACGTTAACTCTTCTGCTGCCGCTTCCACCTTCTTCGACGGCGACCTCGGCTCCTGCAAGGACCTCCATGGCCACACCATGTTCCAAACATCCTACAATCATGAGCCAGGAGATGATCTCCAATGCGAGAAGGATTTCATGGAGATTTTATAAGCACAAGCTTATCTGCCCATCTCAGGAGATGTTCTCCTATCATATGGTGAAAATAATGCTACCAATTGGACTGAAAAGAGCAGCAAATCTTTTCCACAATTCCCGTAAATAAATAACACGTGCATTGGCTTAGATTATCTGCAGCCCATCGTCCAAACACTGATGGCATCTGAGAGACTTTGCTGACATTAAGAAAAATTCATAAGAATTCTTCAACAGTTTTGAACCTGATTGAGAAGAACCGTGGGGTTCATGATTGAGAAGCCGCAGCATATAAGCAACTAAATCTATAATAAAGAATGCCCTTATAATGCAGTGTTGTGTAAAATTACAAACCACGAAGCATTCAAACAGTATTAGTAATCAGAATGCAATTGGGAATCAGTACAGAAACCTCACAGAAAAAAACAAATAAACTGTGACTGGAATTGCATCCGAAGATTCGTAGCCAAGCACAGACTGTGTTTAAATCACCACAGAAATCAAGGGATGGCTGAATTAATTTCATAGAAATTAATCTCTTACGTAAAATGAATGAATGCTACAGGCTCTGGAATTAGTTAATAATACTAGATTTATTTAAATATCAGACTCATATCATAAGCCCCAGAAACGAACACAGAACCTGTAACGGAACGGGTCGCGATGACCGGCGCAAGCATGCGATATTGGTTCATGCGATCGAACCGTTACATAAACGTGCATGGTAATGAATGAGCAGATATAATATCAATAAAAAAAAGTCCATTCAATCAAGAGTTCCATAAGTTTCCTCTTATTACAACACCAACTGGGGTAATCTTGCAACAACTAAGTTAGGAATTAAACAACAACTCAACAGTTCATGTAGGCATATAGATATCCTTTATTCTTCTCAAGTTGAGTCATACCACGCTTGGAATCTCGTGGGATCCATAGCACGATCTGGGATATGCAATCAATCCTGTTCTTCACCTGAAATTGACAAACATAAATTTGCATGAGCCTAATGCCCAATATGCATCGGGGTCCATGCATGGGTATTCTAATGGCCCTTGATCCGTTATAAATCATGTACTTAGATTTTCATGTATACACATCATTCCCGTGCCTAGATATTTCCCATGCATGTCTAAATACGATCCCTAACATATATATAATTTGACTTCTTTCAAAAACATGGATATACATGTAAATTGCATAAGTAGATATGAAAAACCATTTCTTTCAACTTGTGGGGTTTATTTCATTTAATACTTGGCAATTTACATGCTTCTTAAATCATATAAATCATTTTGCATATTAACCCCCATGAATTGATGGTTTAACTTTCTTAACCACTTCTTGTATAACATGTAATGGTTTACTCTTTTTAAATCATTTTCTTACATATGTGTAATGATTTACCTTTATAAATCATTTATTTCATAACTTTCATATACGTATCTTGTTATACGTTTTCAACCGCTGGCACTTGCGGTCCATGACAGTGTAGCTACAACTGTAGAGGACTTAACTTTTGCCTCCATGGTTCCTTGCAACCATACGCCCCTTGCGGCGTTACCCCTTACGGCATTAACATGACAGTGTAGGTACAACTGTATAGGGCTTATTTTTTGCCCCAATGGTTCCTTGCAACCATACGTCCCTTGCGACGTTGCCCCTTGCGGCATTGCCCTTTGACTTACATGACCCCTTGCGATCTTTCATATGACTCTTTATGAGTCCGTGCCTTAATCTTGCTTGTAATTAGAACATTAATCGTATCATGTTCAAGAGTTCATGCACTTTGTTTATACCTAAGAGTCTTGAGTAAACTTAGTTGACAATTTATAAGTGAAGACATGCCGTTCAGGTCATTTATTTCTAAGATTATAAATGGTAATATGCAGATTATGAAATACATGATGTTTTATCATACAGAACACCAATAGTATCAACAGTTTGGTTAAACCATAAAAAATATAATATTTAGAGAGAACATCTAGAGTATGTATGTGGAATACGATGAAATTATGGTAACGTTAATTGATATTAGTTTTATAATTATAGAAAGTTAAATTAACATCTACCCATAATTATTTTTATTAATGAAATGTACTGTAAATATTCTTAGAACTTTAAAGGGGGAATCATTTTCTGAATGGGATAGGTCTCGCACAAACCATTATAAGTAATTTTATCATTTCTTTCTCCTAATGACTTGAGTTAAACCAACGATTATTGCCTGTAATGTGAATCCATCATAATTCACTATCATACTCAAAAGGTATGTTTACCTATGTAATTTTTAAATATAAAGTACCATGAGTTCATTCTTTCATAGATTCTCTCTCTTTTTATGATACAACCAATATCTAAGCTGCTTGCAATAACCTCATTAAATAAATAAATCAAGCTAATGTCAGATTAGCATATTTGTAGCATTGGTGTAATACCAACAAGGTGAAAAAAATGACCGTAATGGATCATAATTCAGATAATAAGAAATCTAACCATACACTCCATTTAGGATTTCAATGGGCATAATAAAAATAATGATTATATACTAATTTATAAATCATCTATCACTAAATGATCTAACAAGAAGACATGAGCCATCGATTTAGTGACACCTATAATCTTGTATGTATTTGAGAGTATATAATTGAAGGACTTAATCTATGTTAGATTAGAATACATTAGGTACTATACATTTAGAGCCTATTAAAATCAACTCGGGGTACATAGGTGTTCACCTAACGATTCGACCCAGACATTAGAGGTCGTAAATAGGATCACTTTTATTGATACGTAAGACCCTATGTCGATACCTATATTTATAGATTGTAATCCTAACCGACACATACAACTATAAATCATAACCCTACACCGATACATACAACTATAAATCATAACCCTAAACCGATACATACAATTAGAATTCATGAATCAAATATAACTTTTCTTGTTACGTAAGATCCTTTACCAATGCATACGTTTAGATCTATTTCGGATATAACCATACATCAACACATACATTAAAATATCATATTCTGGATGTGATCATTATTAAAACGAAAATCCTATATTGATACATACAATTATAAATCGTCATCCTAAACCGATACATACCTTGATCCAAAGCTTAACACTATGAGTCGAGATCGCCGCTTGTCCTTTCGGTCACGGATCCACACCCTCCTCCTTCTCCGACTCGTTGTCGTCGTCTCCTACGACGAAAACAACTCTCCCATAAGGACTCCTCTCAAGCTTTCTACCTCTCTCTCTAGTGTAGGGATTGTTTGAAACAAAGGTGCCGTGAGGGAGGAATGTAGGGGGTTTTAAGAGTGACAATGAGGGGGGTTAATGGCCATTAAAAGATTGTAATTGATATCCTAATGAATGTGTTAATAATTGGACTAATGAAATGCAATTAAGGTTAAAAAAAACTGAGCCGTTACAATCTACCACCCTTAAAAAAAAAATTTCATCCTTGAAATTTCTTATTAAATGGACATACCGAAAAGTTGCGGATGCTTTTCTCGCATTTCACTTTCCAACTCCCAAGTAGCCTCCTCTTTTTGGTGGTGTTGCCAAAGGACCTTGACCATCAAAACTATGCGTCGACGAAGTTGATGATCCTTGCGATCGACTATGCAGACAGGTTTCTCCTCGAAGGTCAAGTTTGGTTGGATGTCGATGACCTCGTGCTCGATCACATGTGAGGGATCATGAGTGTATTTCCTCAACATAGACACATGAAAAACATCATGTAATTTCGAATATTGAGGTGGTAATGGAATACGATATGCCACCTCTCCGATCCTTTGAAGAATCTCAAAAGGTCCTATGTATCTGGGAGTGAGCTTCCCCTTTTTGCCAAAGCGTAAGACACCCTTGGTTGGAGAGATCTTTAGGAACACGTGCTCCCCAACTGCAAAGCTCAACTCTCTTCTGTGACGATCAACGTAAGACTTTTGTCTACTTTGAGCTGCCAACAATCTCTTTTTTATTAGTTCCACACCCTGTTTACTTGTCTGAACAAGTTATGGTCCCAAAATGTGTTTCTCACCAACATCACTCCAACATGAGGGTGATCTGCACGGTCTCCCATAAAGTGCTTCATAGGGAGCCATCTTGATGCTCGAATGATAACTATTATTGTAAGCAAACTCCATCAATGGAAGGTGTCTATCCCAATTGCCCACAAAATCTATAACACATGCTCTCAACATGTCTTCTAGCGTCTGGATGGTCCTTTCTGATTGACCATCAGTTTGCGGATGGAAAGAAGTGCTGAACTTCAATTGAGTTCCCAAGGCATCCTGAAAACTCTTCCATAAACGAGAGGTAAATCGTGTGTCTCGATCAGATATAATTGATACGGGGACACCATGAAGGCTGACTATTTCATTCACATATAACTCAGCTAGACTGTCTGTCGACTGATCCAAGCGGATAGGTAGAAAATGTGCCGATTTGGTCAATCGATCAACAATCACCCATATGGTGTCATAACAATGTTTTGTGGTCTTGGGTTGACCGGTGACAAAGTCCATCGTTATGTGCTCCCACTTCCATTCAGGTATCTCCAAGGGTTGAACCGGTCCTGCCAGTCTCTGATGCTCAATCTTGATCTGCTGATATACCAAGCATCTAACAACAAATTCTGCGATGTCATTCTTCATCTTTGGCCACCAATAGTTCCGTTGCAGATCCTTGTACATTTTCGTTGTACCTGGGTGAATAGTGTACATCGATCTGTGTGCTTCATCCAGAATCTCCTGCCTCAACTCAATATCACTTGGAATCCATAATCTGCTGCGGTACCTCATAGCTCCATCTGTTCCGATGGTGAAATCAGAACATTTCTTTTTAGATGCTTCAATAAATTTAGGAAGTTCGGCATCTACTTTTTGTGCAGTCAAGATCTTCCCAATTATCTCTGGTTGAATCTTGAGCGCTGCAAATGATATCTTTCTAGACCTACTCAAGAAAGGCTTCCAATCTTCAAAATCTTTCATCATTTTCCATTGCAGTTTTAAACTAGACAGTTTACCTTCCCATTTTCTACTTAATGCATCTGCTACGACATTTGCTTTTCCTGGATGGTAATTGATGGCAAAGTCGTAATCTTTTAGGAATTCTAGCCAGCGTCGCTGCCTCAAATTAAGTTCCTTCTGAGAGAAAATGTATTTGAGACTCTTATGGTCACCGAGCACCTTAAACCGTTCACCGTAGAGGTAATGCCGCTAAATTTTAAGAGCAAAGACTACCGCTGCTAACTCTAAATCATGAGTTGGGTAGTTCCTCTCTTGCGGTTTTAGCTGCCATGAGGCATAGGCAATGGCCTTCTCGTTTTACATAAGAACACACCCGAGTCCGATGCCTGATGCATCTGTATACACCACAAAATCTCCACTACCTGACGGTAAAGTCAAGATTGGGGCTGTGGTCAATCTTAGCTTTAATTCTTGAAAGCTCTATTCGCACTTCTCAGACCACACAAACTTCACATCTTTTCTAGTGAGTTTTGTTAATGGTAGTGAGATTCTTGAGAAATTCTGAATAAATCGTCGATAATATTCAGCCAAGCCAAGAAAGCTACGGATCTCAGAAACATTCTTGGGTTGTCTCCAGTTCATCACAGCTTCTACCTTGGTCGGATCTACCTCAATACCATCCTTAGATACCACATGACCCAGGAATGCGACTTTATCAAGCCAAAAATCACACTTGGAGAATTTTGCATAAAGCTTGTGTTGCCTTAAGATTTCTAATACAATCTGCAAATGTACTCGATGTTGCTCCGGGTCAGACGAATATATCAAGATGTCATCCACAAATACAATGACAAACTTGTCAAGGTATTCTCGAAATACCCTATTCATTAGCTCCATAAAGGCTGCATGAGCGTTAGTAAGATCAAACGACATGACCAAGAATTCATAATGACCATACCTTGTCCTGAAAGCCGTCTTTGGTATATCCTCATCTTTTATTCTGAGTTGATGATAACCCGTACGCAGATCAATTTTTTGAGAAAACAGTTGCTCCTTGCAGCTGGTCGAATAAGTCATCGATGCGAGGTAATGGGTATTCATTCTTCACGGTCATTTATTTAGGCCACGATAATCAATGCAGAGTCTTCGAGACCCATCTTTCTTTTTCACAAAAAGAACGGGTGCTCCCCAGGGGGAAACACTGGGACGTAAAAATCCCTTATCCAATTGTTCTTGTAACTGTTTCTTTAGTTCCTCCAGTTCTGCAGGTGCCATCCGGTACGGAGCCTTGGAAATTGGTGTTGTTCCTGGAATAATATCAATTGAGAAATCGACCTCTCTACGAGGAGGTAATCCAGGGAGATCGTCTGGAAAGACATCGGTAAAATCTCGAACCACTTCTAAGTCTTCAAGATGAGTTTGTGCCGATGCAACCTTCGGCTAGAAGTCTGCTTGCGTGCAAGGATGAGATAACCAATCTCCCACCCTTACGGGTGCCTCGAATAACTATCTCAAGATTCGGTCTACTAAGGACCACCTTCTTTCCTCGGTAATAAATCGCTGCATGATTCTCCCATAACCAATCCATGCCCAAGATGACATCATAGGTTGTGATGGGCAATAAGATCAGATTGGCGGTGAGTGTGTCTTCTCTAATCAAAGTGGGTACATTCTTTAAGTACATACCCGTGGCACTAATATCACCCATTGGTGAAGAAACAATAAGTGTGTATGGAAGCTCAACAGCTTCCATGCTTAGTCTTCTTGCAAAAGCATTTGAAATAAAGGAATGTGTAGCGCCAGGATCAAAAAGAACATGACATAAATGGTTTGCAATTAGGAGAGTACCTTCTACTGTGGTGTTGGATCCTTCAGCATCTTCAGAGGTAATAGCAAATACCCTTCCTGCCACATTCTTCTTATGTTCAAATGTCTTCTTCTGATACTTGAAGTCCTTCTTGCAATCTTTCATGAAGTGGCCCTTTTCACCGCATTTAAAGCAAGTGGTTGTCAACTTGTAACATTCCCCTGGATGCCTTCTGTCACAATGAGGACACACTTCATAGGTGTACTTCCTGTTGGCTGGTGCATCATTGATTCTTGTCTTCTTGGAGTTTACTGCCGTGTGGCTCCTCTTATCATTGTAGCTCGGCTTGTGAGGACGTTTTCGGGGGCTCACTTGTTGCATCTTCCGATATGCTGCATCAATTTCTACCCCCGCTGCAACAGCCTCAGATAGGGTCTTGGGACCCCTAGTGAGTATCCTGAGACTCAAACCGACATTCAAGCCTTCGACGAACTTCCTAGCTCGCTGCTTTTCATTTTCACAGATGCCCTTGCCATATTTTTCTAGTTCATGAAATCTTGCAGCATATTCTTGGACGGTCATACCTCCCTGACGAAGGTCTATGAACTCCTGGAGTTTAGCATCCCTAGCATGTTCGGGGATGTAACACTCAGAAAAACGCTCCACGAAGTCTATCCAATGATGATCGGAGTCTCCGCAAAGTGAATTCTCTTACAGGATGTCCACCACTCCTTAGCACTATCTCGCAAACGGAATGTCCCAAAAATCACTTTCTTTTCCTTAGGACAGTCAGTTGCTTCAAGCGCCATTTCAATCTCTCGTAGCCAGTGTTCCGTTTTTCCGGCTCAAGCTCACCCTTGAAAGTGGGTGGATCATGCTGGATAAATGTCTTTAGAGTCAGACCACCAGAGTTGGTTGCATGACTCTTCTGCTGCTGGGCCATCAGTGTCATTAATTCCAGCATCTGCTTCTGCATATCCATAACAACTTCTTGGCTCATTGACGACTCGCGATCTCCATTAGCTTCGATTAAGCGCCGAGGAGCCATCTGCTAAAAAAATCAACAGGGTCAATGAGTTGCGATATTGATTCTCTTTATAAATAGGTCTCAGATCACTAAGGGATATCTTATGCCCAGAGGAACTCTGGCTCTGGTACCATTTGTAACGGAACGGGTCGCGATGACCGGCGGAAGCATGCGATATTGGTTCACGTGATCGAACCGTTACATAAACGTGCATGGTAATGAATGAGCAGATATAATATCAATAAAAAAGTCCATTCAATCAAGAGTTCCATAAGTGTCCTCTTATTACAACACCAACTGGGGTAATCTTGCAACAACTAAGTTAGGAATTAAACAACAACTCAACAGTTCATGTAGGCATATAGATATCCTTTATTCTTCTCAAGTTGAGTCATACCACGCTTGGAATCTCGTGGGATCCGTAGCACGATCTGGGATATGCAATCAATCCTGTTCTTCACCTGAAATTGACAAACATAAATTTGCATGAGCCTAATGCCCAGTATGCATCGGGGTCCATGCATTGGTTTTCTAATGGCCCTTGATCCGTTATAAATCATGTACTTAGATTTTCATGTATATACATCATTCCCGTGCCTAGATATTTCTCATGCATGTCTAAGTACGATCCCTAACATATATATATAATTTGACTTCTTTCAAAAATATGGATATACATGTAAATTGCATAAGTAGATATGAAAAACTATTTCTTTCAACTTGTGGGGTTTATTTCATAAAATACTTGGCAATTTACATACTTCTTAAATCATATAAATCATTTTGCATATTAACCCCCATGAATTTGATGATTTAACTTTCTTAACCACTTCTTGTATAATGTGTAATGGTTTACTCTTTTTAAATCATTTTCTTACATGCGTGTAATGATTTACCTTTATAAATCATTTATTTCATAACTTTCATATACGTATCTTGTTATACATTTTCAACCGCTGGCACTTGCGGTCCATGGCAGTGTAGCTACAACTGTAGAGGACTTAGCTTTTGCCTCCATGGTTCCTTGCAACCATACACCCCTTGCGGCGTTGCCCCTTGCGGCATTAACATGACAGTGTAGGTACAACTGTAGATGGCATATCTTTTGCCCCGATGGTTCCTTGCAACCCTATGTCCCTTGCGACGTTGCCCCTTGCGGCATTGCCCTTTGGCTTACACGACCTCTTGCGATCGTTCATATGACTCTTTATGAGTCCGTGCCTTAATCTTGCTTGTAATTAGAACATTAATTCTATTGTGGAATGAATAAAACTTGTGAACATTGGTTGATACTTATGAATCATATCCTGTTCAAGAGTTCATGCCAATTGTTTATACCTAAGAGTCTTGAGTAAACTTAGTTGACAATTTATAAGTGAAGACATGCCGTTCAGGTCATTTATTTCTAAGATTATAAATGGTAATATGCAGATCATGAAATACATGATGTTTTATCATACAGAACACCAATAGTATCAACAGTTTGGTTAAACCATAAAAAAATATAATATTTAGAGAGAACATCTAAAGTATGTATGTGGAATACGATGAAATTATGGTAACGTTAATTGATATTAGTTTTATAATTATAGAAAGTTAAATTAACATCTACCCATAATTATTTTTATTAATGAAATGTACTGTAAATATTCTTAGAACTTTAAAGGGGGAATCATTTTCTGAATGGGATAGGTCTCGCACAAACCATTATAAGTAATTTTGTCATTTTTTTCCTAATGACTCGAGTTAAACCAACGATTATTGCCTGTAATGTGAATCCATCATAATTCACTATCATACTCAAAAGGTATGTTTACCTATGAAATTTTTAAATATAAAGTACCACGAGTTCATTCTTTCACAGATTCTCTCTCTTTTTATGATACAACCAATATCTAAGCTGCTTGCAATAACCTCATTAAATAAATAAATCAAGCTAATGTCAGATTAGCATATTTGTAGCATTCGGTGTAATACCAACAAGGTGAAAAAAATGACCGAAATGGATCATAATTCAGATAATAAGAATTCTAACCATACACTCCATTTAGGATTTCGATGGGCATAATAAAAATAATGATTATATACTAATTTATAAATCATCTATCACTAAATGATCCAACAAGATGACATGAGCCATCGATTTAGTGACACCTATAATCTTGTATGTATTTGAGAGTATATAATTGAAGGACTTAATCTATGTTAGATTAGAATACATTACGTACTATACATTTAGAGCCTATTAAAATCAACTCGGGGTACATAGGTGTTCACCTAACGATTCGACCTAGACATTAGAGGTCGTAAATAGGATCACTTTTATTGATACGTAAGACCCTATGTCGATACCTATATTTATAGATCGTAATCCTAACCGACACATACAACTATAAATCATAACCCTAAACCGATACATACAACTATAAATCATAACCCTAAACCGATACATACAATTAGAATTCATGAATCAAATATAACTTTTCTTGTTACGTAAGATCCTTTACCAATGCATACGTTTAGATCTATTTCGGATATAACCATACATCAACACATACATTAAAATATCATATTCCGGATGTGATCATTATTAAAACGAAAATCCTATATTGATACATACAATTATAAATTGTCATCCTAAACCGATACATACCTTGATCCAAAGCTTAACACTATGAGTCGAGATCGCCGCTTGTCCTTTCGGTCACGAATCCACACCCTCCTCCTCCGACTCGTTGTCATCGTCTCCTACGACGAAAACAACTCTCCCATAAGGACTCCTCTCAAGCTTTCTACCTCTCTCTCTAGGGTAGGGATTGTTTGAAACAAAGGTGCCGTGAGGGAGGAATGTAGGGGGTTTTAAGAGTGACAATGAGGGGGGTTAATGGCCATTAAAAGATTGTAATTGATATCCTAATGAATGTGTTAATAATTGGACTAATGAAATGCTATTATGGTTAAAAAAACTGAGCCGTTACAGAACCAAGCAAGAGAAAACCCCAAGACAAAATCAAACAGGAGGTCAACGGGGAGGGGGAAGCGACGGAAACAAAACCAACATCCATGAACGATGGGTCGAGTTGAATCTACATCGAGTTCATTTGTTTAAAATTTGATGGAAATGATCGAGGAATTAGATTTACTCATTGATGATTATTGATCCACAATGAATGACATGCAGCAGACTAATTTAACAAAGTTTGATGGAAGTAATCATCGCCTTTAGGGTCGAGTCGAGCTTTCAAGTTTGGATCTGGAGGAAGACTGATGGCATCTGTTTTTATTCTTATCACTCGCATGTTTATCTGGTTGTCTCTCCATAGCACCATCTCTTAACAAAAACTCCGTCGCTAGCATAGAAGTGGATATTAAAATTTTTGAAAATAAATATTAAAAGATTATAGTGTGTAAACGGTGATATTTTAGGACCTGGATTAATTTCAGTAATCTGACACTTTCATCTATGATTTATTTTCTCAACTAGTCTTTGAAAGAATTCATAGATACGCTAGTTTTTCCTAGCTTTGCCCTACCAACTTATCTGCTTCGCACATGCATTTACCCTATCATGTTCTCGGAGTTTCGATTGGCAAGCCTGGTAATAGTTGATGTTACGTCCAATGTCCCGGGTTTCGTAAACTGATGAATATATAGCGGAAGCACTGTATTTTTTTTCAAAACGTTGAGAAGCAACGAGATAATATTAAAGAATCAACAATACTTGGTATTCAATAGAACAATAATTTATTAAGCTAAAAGAAAAGAAAGTATTTCGTTTAACAAGCAATAATCATAAACTATCGTAAAGTTCTGCTAGGGCTAGGCATTTATTACTGTTGATATGACTTAAATCCTAACCACTTGTTGGGCTGCTGATGTGGCTGATCTGTGTCCTGACTTCTAATTGGCTGAGAACTGTCGGGCCAGGATTGCTAACACGTCTGATATGTGTCCTACCTTCTGATTGGCTGAGAGATGTTGGGGCAGGATTGTTGACATGTCTGATCTGTGTCATGCGTTCTGATTGGCTGAGAGCTGTTGGGTCAGGATTGCTGACATGTCTGATCTGTGTCCTGCCTTCTGATTGGTTGAGAGCTGTTGGGATGGATTGATGAATACAAATGGTATTCTTCTGTTGTAATATAAAAGAGGCCTTAGGGCCATCAGATACTGCAGTCCTCATTCAGATCATGTTTCTCATCCCATATATGTACCTTCGCAGTATCCTATGTATTACCTTTTTCTCCATATAATGAAACCGATCGCCGCCGTCCAAGGACGTAGCCCATTTACGGGTGAACCTTGTAAATCATTGTGTTTGCATCTTGCTTGTTTGATCGTATTTGTACGTGTTTGCTTCCGCGATTCGCAACAATTACATGGGTTTGAACTGAGAATAATGGAATACATGTGGCCTCCTTGAATGCATGTGATGCCCGATTCCACAAAGTTAGTCTTGCGACTAAATATGCAATGTTAAAGAATGGAATGTATATATAAAACAAGATTTAACCTCACTGAAGCATATAACATTCTTTACCGATGTTTGCCAATAATTAAAAAAAGGGAAAACATAAAGACACGTGTCAAAAATAAAACTTCATACAAGATGAGAAGCAATAGAGGTGTTGTCGAAATCGTATAGGCATGAGAAGATTGGACATAATCCGAAATATGCCCTTGCAGAAATGACAAAATTACTAGGTTTGACGGGCTTTTAGATATGGTATAGAGGTACAAATTTGGTTTTTCCTACATGCATTAAATATTACACGAATAAATAAAATTAGGATTAAGAAATTTTTTTATTTAGATGCACTGGCCTTGTCTTGCGACAAAAAAAACCCTAAACAGATAGTGGGGAAGCATTCCGAGCTGAATTAGACAATCCAACCTCTAATTTTCTACATAATGTTGCATTTCCTCCACTTTCTTGGTTACATTCATCAGATCCAACTTTCCGTTCATATCCATCATTCCGTTTTGAGTCAATACCGATTACTTATTATCTTAATTATGGTTATAGCTCATCAATTACACGGTACTTCTCACATGCAATTCCATTCTCCCATAAAATCCAAATCCTTCTTATTACTAAACTTAGTGCTTTGTTAATTACAGGTGTTCTTCGTCGATCAGTATGGATTCTGCTATGATGGGTCTGGATCAAGATTTAATCGATCTCCTTAATTGCCCCGTCTGTACGAACTTCATGTACCCTCCCATCTATCAGGTCAATTAACCCTTCCTCTCCCCTTCAATCTCTAGCATTTCATGGAATTGATCAGCATTTATTATATATATCTGGTGATGTTGTTAACTGCAGTGCCCGAGCGGTCACATTCTGTGCTCAAATTGCAAGCGAAATGTGAACAACTGCTGCCCGAGTTGCCGCAATGTGATGGGGGACATCAGATCCTTGATCATAGAGAAGATGGCGGAGTCCCTCGAGTTCCCTTGCAGGTACCTCAACGAGGGATGCTCGGGATCATTCATGTACAACTTGAAGCAAGAACACGAGGAGCGGTGCCGCCATAGACCGTACAAGTGCCCCTTCCCGTCCTGCCCTCCTTGCACGGTCGCCGGAGACATCAAATTGCTCGTGACCCACATGAGAGTCGATCACCAAGCGGTCGTGAAAGTCGCTGAGCAGATAGACGAGCTCTTCTTTCTCAGCCCGAATCCCGACGAGTACACTTCTTGCAATTTTACGGTAAGTTAACAGTTACGATGATTTGATGTTAAATATATAACAACGAATATTATTTGAAAACATTCCTGAATAATGCTTATGCGCTAATTCTCACTAACAGATCTACAGCTACCTCTCTAAACACTTCTGCTTAAGTTTGGCGGCTCCATGCTGGTCGGGGGACTTGCTTTGCTTGTACATGACGTTCATGGGCGATGAGATTGATGCGATGAACTACCGCTACAAGCTAGCGATCGGCAACGATGACAGGAAGATGACATGGAAGGGATGGCCACGGAGCATTAGAGAGGATTCGGATGAGATACGCGAGATCGGCGAAGGGTTGGTCCTTCCAAAGAGGCTAGTGCGAAGCTTTGCGGACATCAAGACCGCGACTCAGATAGGAGTGAGGGTGAGGGGGGCTATCTGGGATACCCGTAGTCTTCGACAAACCCAACGTATCAGCCTGGCCCCGGTGGTGCTCTTACAATCACCGGGGCGAGAAGGCGAAGGCATGAGTCCTTCGTCACGGAGAATTTGGGGGACTAGCCACACCGCGCCACAGCCGTCCCTTAATTCCTTATTTCTCGATCCTTATCAAGGAACGGAGAGCCCAAGTAAGAAGAATGCTGTGGCTAAGAAGCGTAATTATCTACCACTGAGAAAGAAGATTGAGAAGATGGGGTTCATGTGATCTTTCTGTCATCAGATCGAGGTGAAATATTAATATGTAAATGTTGTAAGTTCTTGTTGTAAAATATTTGGATTTCTATGCGGTATTTATTCTAATTTTCTTGTGGATAATGGAATGGCGACTCTTATGTGCCCATGGAGGCAGTATTGCTTTTGAACGGGTGATGGTTTGCGAGATTAAAATAATGTGTAAAATCTTGTATTGATTGGGCTTTGCTGTCTATTGCATTTCTTCATGTTAAGCCGTTGTTAGAGTAATATATTCATTTTGTTCTAAATTGGGTTTGAAATATAAATTAATATAGCTACCTAGAACATATCCGAGGGAAAAAGTAACATAATTAAAACCGTTGTCAGGTATAAATAAACTAATATTAGTTGTATAGTAATATTGGATATGTGATAACAGTGTTCAAGATATTCAGCAGTGTTATCTTATTTTGTTGTGGTAAATGCACTAACTTTTTGTTTTTTATGCATAGCTCATTTGACAAAATTGCTGCGAGTGTTACAGGTTTTGGGGTTCTATCGCATAATATATATCAGTATGTGGCAGAATTTAATCTTGCTCTTGAGCATTTAAGAGATTGGGCAGCCTACGTCATGACATAGGTAACTTACTTACACCCACTTGTTTTCCTCCTCTATGTTTTGATTTTTTCCCCCATAGGGATCTATGGGAGAAAAAGCAGCAGTGAGACCTGCTATGCTCTATGGATCTGAATGTTGGCTTGTGAACCATAGACATGTGCAGATAATGACTGTAGCAGAAATGAAAATGCTAAGGTGGATGTGTGGACACATGTAAAGTTCGCATTCGGAATGATGCAATCAGAAAGAAAGTTAGTGTAGCTCCGATCGAGGATAAGATGCGAGAAAATCGCTTAAGATGGTTTGGTCATTTGCAAAGAAGATCAACGGATGCATCAGTTAGGAGATGCGAGTGTTGGGATGTTGAGCCGGCTAGAGAGCGCGAGGATGGCCCAAGAAGTGTTGGAAAGAGACTATACAAAGGGATCTTAGTTTTTTGGATATAAGCCCAAGATTGACCCAAGATAGATCTGAATGGAGGCGAAGAATCCATGTAGCCGACCCTACTTAATTGTGGGAAAAGGCTTTGATGTTGTTGTTGTTATTAGGGATCTACTTAAAATATCAAGTGGATTATGTGTTTCAAATTTCGTAGAAAACAGATATTTCCAACATGACCTTTCAGAGGGTCAATTTCAGCAATTTTGATACCGCTAAAATTTGGCGGTCTTGATGGAGGGGAGAGGTTTTCTCCGCATATAATAACATAGATATTTATAGATGAGGAGTTGAGGTAGATATACACCGGAATAATGAGCAAATTATTTGCATGACCTTAAAATTACAAGGAATGGTTACCTTTTAATTGAGCCATTTTATATATTCTTATTTACATGCAATTTTCAACGACGAAATGGCTAGATACAATGTATCGGAGCCTTCAGTGATTATTGAACAACAATATCTTCATAACATATACTTTAATTAATTAGCTTTAGACCAAGTAATCACGACGATGGATACATCAACAGTATAGTAATAGAGGAATGGATGTTTTGGACAGCTCTCATACTAATCTAAAGCTAAATATATAGCAATAAATAACATTGTTGAGGAGATGTGAGAAGGGGACGAAGATAATAATATTGAGGAGATATGAAGAGGGATTAGAAGACGGAGAAGGCTAAGATAAACTTTTCATTGAAAAATAGGCAATTAATGCTTACTAGATGTAATTTGAGATGGATAGGTATTATATTCTTTTTTGAACGTCTATTAATATAGTAGTAGAAGAATAATATGTGCTTACTTCATCATTTCTGTCTATTTCTTGAGTAAAATATTAATTTTTAGAAAATAAAAATTTATTAGGATAGATATGTAGATTATTTTTGAACTTTTTGAGACAATTGAAAGAAAGACCTTGACATTACAATTTATGATATGTCATATGTCGAGAGATCTATGCTTATATAGGAATGCATCAAAAAATTAAGAAATTCTATCGAAAGTTTGGTATATTCATAAGTTTGACGGAAATTAAAATTTTGAAACTAATTCTTTCCAAATGATATATATATGTCAAGAGTCTTCAACTTTATATGTTCTTTTCATAAATTTATAACACTCCCTAACATATAGTCCCACATTTGAACTCACATGAAAATGAATTATAAATGGTGGAGATCACTGTTTGATAACTTAAGCTTGTAGGTCCGTGTGGGCGGAGACCGTCCCCCTTTTGGAGGGTCATTCAGTCGCTCTCTGCCAACTTCCAGATGCTGTTCAGGCCTGCACTCGGGGATGGGCTTCACTTCGCCTTCTGGAGGGATGACTGGACGGACGGGGGAGCGCTTTCCTTGCGCTTCCCTCGTCTGTTTGCTTTGGTTGCGGACCAGGATGTTCGGGTTGCTCCATATTGGGTGGATGGGAACTGGTTGCCGGCTTTCCGTTCGAACCTCTCCGACCGGTGCCTTGAGGAGCTCTTGCGGTTGATTGACGCGCTTCGGAAGGCTCCGGGGTCCTCTTTGGGTCGTGACCACTGGATTTGGTGTGGCGGATCCTTCTCTGTGCGGAAGGCTTACTCGACGATCTGCAAGCCACCGCCCTCTATCTCTGCGGAGATGGTGGGGGACTGCGCTTTCTTCTAGGGACTGGGCCTTCCGGCGAAAGTTGCTTTCTTCTTTTGGTTGTTCAGGAGGAAGATGCTGATGACGCGGGACCGGTGTGCTAGACTACTCGGGGCGGTCTCTAACAGGTGCCTGCTGTGCGAGGAGGGGATCGAGATTCCATACCATCTCTTCTTTTCCTGCCTGTCCGTGCTACCGGTTTGGGCGATCCCGGGCCTCGGGTGGGTTGGTAGGGCGAGTGTTGAGGTTTTTTTGCAGGGAGTTGGTTGCGGCCAGGCATCGGCCGAAGGTGGAACTGTTGCAGCCTCTTACGTTGGTTTGGTCTATCTGGCTGGTTAGGAATGAGCTGTTGTTTTCTAGCCATAGATTCTGCAAGGAAAACGTCTGTATTCGTGCGTCGGGAGTGTTGCGCTCTTGGGTTGTCTAGAGTTCTTCTTTTGTTTTCCTCATGTCTTGATTTTTTGTTTCCTTTTAATATACATATGGGGTGAACGCCTATGAGTGTCTCCCTCTTTTCTTGCTTCAAAAAAAACTTAAGCTTGTAAGCATTTTGGCGGTTATCAACGGATCTAATTGGTATAAGTCTAACAAGTTGTCAGGGACAGTTTCTTCGATAACGATCTGTGGATCTAAGTTGAGAACTTTACATGATCATGGACAATTCGTCCATATCCTTGTGCATCCATTAATTTCTAGAAATAAATAAACTACATGATATCATTTCGAGACAAGAGATTCGTCAAGAATATATGATAGGTCATAGACGGGGTGAGAACTACATGAAAATTGTATATCTGTTTAAGAACTGTACCACCTTGCTTCTTGATAGAAAGGAGATAACCAGCCATTGCATTAGTAAGATCTTAACTAGAGTTCACAAGTAAAACAAGACCAACCATGCGACGAAGGACATTTTTACCAAAGATGATACATATGAACAAGTTCATAATGATAACCTTACCAGAATGTTGAAGGAAACAGATGATGCACATGGTTTGGACATGAAAGACCAAACATAAGATGTTGACCTCGATGTACATAAATTTTACTAGGTGCCTGAGGTTGTAGAAGAGTTGATTGCGAACTGACAGCCCAATAATTAAGTTACAGTTTCTCTTGAGAATGTTCCAAATAAAGGTAATGAAAGGATTTTAGATAATCATAAAGGTAATGAAAGGAGTAACATCGAAGTACATGTATGATATATATGTTAAAGTTATTCACAGATTTCCTGGGTGATCAGGAAGGATTCGTGATAAGTTGGAATGATCTGAAGAAGGAATTTCATGTGTTACACATGAAGAGCTCGAAGATTGATGTACACAATAACTATTGCATCTTATTCACGAAGAAAAAAGTTAAGTTTTTATCACTTGTGTCCTTTGATATTGCAATATCAATTATTCCCTCTCTTTTTTGAATTATCAATTGTGTCCTTAATTTCTTATAGTTTCATCGTTAATGTCACCAGGTTAGTTATCATGCATCCACGTCTCAAACGGATGTTAATTTTTGGAACACACGGATAATTAGATTGAATAGTTAAGATCCCTAGGATCACCTCCTCCACCCCTACTCCTTCGACCCCCTCCTCCTCCTTTGTTGCAGGTTACTCAGGTGAGGCATGCACAGTGTAGTGGTTAAGCTTGGCCCGTACACGGCTGCGATACTGGAGTTCTACTATGGCTCGATGGAGTGGTGCTTCCTCCTTGGCTCGGAGGGCAGCACTCTACTCCGATTGATGGGAATCGGATGGTGGTATTGGACATGCGAGCCCAGGGCGAGCCATATGCAATAAATGTTATTGCAAATATCATTTCCTGATCTGAAATGAAGAATAACTAATTTGCATAATAGGTCCCTTAGTCCAATTAGGTTTATGTACTATGGTCATCTTGATGATCATATAGTTGTTGATTAAATTATTGAATCATAGAGGCTGGTGCTTGGATAAATATCTAAAGAGTTAGATTGAGGACTCATCAAGCACCATCAAATGATTGTTAAGAGAGGATCTCCAGCGTAGTAGGAGATTTCGATCCTTTATCATTTGGATGATATCTAACCGACCTCTTGATGCAGGTCCTCTGCATAGGAATAGAGAGTCGGAGTTGTCAGATTAGTTAGGTCAAAGAGTTGACATAACAAGATCGAGATAACCAAAGTCCTATATTGTATGATGTCACGATATATGCACGCATCCTCTGACCGGAGACAGATGTGTTACTATATATCTGAGTATGTACATTTGGCAGACCAATAGGTTGATGACCTAACCAAGATCTATACACCAGGGTGATGATGTGCATGCAAGGGCATATGAGTAATACAATCTCTCAAAAAGATCATACAGGTTCATTACTGAACCGGAAGACATGAACTCACTCATGAGATATTGGGAAGAATCAAATTCGGCACGTGATCATCTCGCTTTGGAAGCTTGACTGAATTTGTAAGATTTGATATTTGTTTTTGGAAAGTATATGATCAACACTTAGGTATGATATATGCTTTTAACGATTGATACCGACTCCCAATGATCGAATGAGAAACTTAATGATAAAACCCTGAAGTAGGCAGTGTAAAATTGATCCAATACTTCAGATTTATTCTGGATCTTCCAGTATGCAGGATTTACAGGTATTAAGAATACCCGAGGGTGATGTGATCATAAACGATTGTATAACCATGACGCTTCCATTCTGAGGGAGTGATGAATCAGGTCTGGAACTTAGTGACTCCTCTCATAGAGAAGTAATCTGATCTTAGTCCAAATGTTGCATTGATTTGAATGTGATTCAGATATAATGAATAGACTAGATTTGCGGACTTGAATTAATCAAGCATCTATGAGAGGTCTGCAAGATCTGGATTTGAGATTTGATATCAATATCCAAGTCACTATACGTGGAACAATACAACCACCCTGTCCTTATCTCCAAGTATCCACAGAGAAAGCGCATTATCCTTGAAAGAGTTCAGGATAATTTCATTGTTGATATATGTATCCGAGCATTGAGAAAAATAGATAATTAAATATGATTTAATTATCACGGATAATATGGATTTGATTCATATTATAAGGAGAGTCATCTGAGATAATTAAATATGATTTAATTATCAAAGATGTGAATAATGTGAATGTGATTCATATTATTTGGGCACATGAGAATAGAGATCCAAGGTGATTAAATGTGATCTAATTATCATGGATATGAGTAATGTGGATAGCACTATCCATATTAATCAGATATATTATAAATATGATTTATAATATATTAGAGAGACAGAGCCTATTATGATTTATATTTGTTAATTAATTATTGATGTGAATTGGATTCACATTGGATGATTAATTGAAAATATAATTTGCATTTTATTTTAGGATGTGAATGTGATTCACATTTTTCCAATGGTATGATTGCAATATTCACAAGATAATTATGAATTATTTTTTGTGAGATGATTTACAACAAACGTTGTTGTAAATCTTGGGAATATCATGAGATAATGAGATCTTATGAGATGATTGAGAGTATGGTCAATCTCCTCATTATCTCTAAGACTAGTCAAATGATTTAATATTGAAATTAATTATATTGATTTATCAATATACTAATTTAAATTAAATCAATTGTTGTTGTGTTTTTTATAACAATATCATGGCCATTAAATGAAATACAAATCAATCTCATCCATTGATTGCGTGTTGTCCATGGATTGAGATCCATGGACTCCTAAAACCCTATATAAGAAGATGCGCCCCTTGCTCTTCGGGTTACACGATTAAAAATTGCTTTCTCTCTCTCTCTCTATACACCAAGTCTCTCTCTCTCTCTCTCTCTTATTGTGACCGTCCACCATGGAGCCATTGAGAGAGTCGCCTTCATCGCAACATAGTCGTTATGCTGCTGGAGTTTTTGCTTGTGGATCTCCATCTCCTTCGGTGCACCTCGCTCATGAAGAAGATATCGGATCTCGTGTGACGAGATCAGGAGATTCGCTGCTTGGATCATCAACATGGATTGCGAGGAGCACGCGTATCAACGCGCTCGCAAGCGTCTCCTCTGTCAGATCGGACTTGAGACAGAAGGTCTCTTCATTTAGAGACTCGATCGCAAACACGTTTCAAGAGGTAACCTTAATACCTAATTGTGGTTTAGATGAAATGATTCGAGAAGTGTTCTTGGATCATTTGGTTTCATTACATTGGAATTTTTTAAATTCCGTTGCATCAAGCCACTAGTATGACTAGTCACTCCCGATCGCATACGATGCGATCCTCACGCTTCCGTGATGCGCTTGAGGATTCTTCCCATATCCTTTAGGAGGAACACAGGTAGAGTTGATGTGCCCCTGATCTACGACGATTCAAAGTAATGAGGCTTTTGGTGTGGTTTTAGTGGGTGGAAGATCTCGAAGTCCTCTGGTGTTGGATCCTTGAAGAAGATGCAGTTGATGGATAGCTTGCTGTAGCGAAATATCCTCATGCATCCACGAAGTAAGGGAGGTCACTTCGATGAGGAAAAGGGTCTGATCTCTGGTTTAGAATGCTCGCCCACTTGTTCTTAAGACCCATGAGAGGAGTTTTAGGGGAAAGGAAGCTTCTGATGGTGGGGGAGGTTTATGTGATCCTTTGAAACGAGAGAACCTCACTACCGGTGCTCTTATTGACTTTAATCTCAGACGCTTTCAGTGTGGGTATGTGGTGCCCTTCATTGATAGAGCATTTGATAGGTGTTCTGGTTGTCCGCTGGTCTGAAGTTGAAGCATTGGAGATGGCAACTTGTATAGATCGAAACGGGGGGGAGGGGGGGGGGCAGGGGAAGCAAGGTGGAGTAGTGGTTCGGCAAAGGGCGGAATAAGCAGAGGAACAATGGTTGGAAGATCAGTGTCGCGCGGAGATAGAGCTTGGTCTCCAGCCTAATCGATGGCTGAGAGGGACGTGGTATGTGGCGTAGAAGAGGAATGCGGATAGGTTAGAGATGTATGGAGAACATCCAATCGAACGATGGCTGAAGGTTGCTCTCATCATTTTCTCCTCTTCCGAGTGTTGGGATCGGACAAAGGTCCTAGCTCGCCCGATGGTGCTGGTACGATTGAGTTCCTATGGTGGATGGGCCTTGAGAAGGTCCTGGCTTCTAAACTATTGTCGTAGGCGCTCCCCAATGGTCCTACTAAAGATTGAGATGGCGGAGTGTACTGTTGTAGATTAACTGAGAAGAGCTCCTTCTTCGTGGCCTCGTACAGGAACTACAGAGCAATGAGGGGGTCATGTCCGTCTGGAGGAGATGGGGGTCGGAGGTGGAGATCGGGGCGGAGGGGAAGGTGAGGGGGAGATAGAGTGGATCCTCTAAAAGTCTGTTGCAATCACTCTGAGCCGCTCGATCTTGATCGAGCAGTTCACATGGATTTACATGATATGGGCTCATAAAAATAGAGAATTCATGCGAACCGTTCGATCAAGATCAAGCGACTCCAATATTCCACCATTTTGCAATAGAATCTGTAGTACTGCAGAGGAACTGCTCTCAAGGAGGAGGAGGATGGTTTTTTTAATTGTTATGACCATCTTAACCTCATCGATTTGAAAAATTCATGGTTCAGTTCAAACTCATTGATGACCAAATTAACTGGAAGGACATAAGTGATAATTATGGAAGAAATCTAGTGCATAATTTGTATTTCAAAAGGGAAGGGTATAAATGATATTGCAACATTTAAGAAAGGCACATGTGATAAAAAATCAAATTATATAGGATACATGTCTAATAGGATGTGAGCATTTAAGAACAATGCAACCACCATGGAAAAGAAATGGGCAGCCAAGCTATACTATTTCTCATTTTTTGTAGCTAGCAATCTTAAATAATTTCTTTATAATGGATTTTTTTGGGAAACCGAAGGACATAAATAAGCAGAATAGGACAAACTTTCCACTTAAGACTAGCAACTTAGCTTGTAATCCCATCTACATGTTTAAGAGAAAAATGGTAACTACTAATTCAAATAGTTCCTAGATTTAAATATATAACTATATTAAATTCCAGCAATTACATTTTTTATTAACTAGGAACAAGAGATGGGATAATTAACAAACCATATTATCCCACAAATGAAGGTACATAAATGAGAAGAATACAGATGGCACAATAATTTGATGGTTAGACGATTAGACGGAGCATATAAGGAACGATGCATTAATATATTTGTATAAATTTTCAATTTGTTGAGTTAGACATATATTTATAAGGAAACCGATTATTGGACGAGTGATTGTTTACCCATTCCTATATATTGTACTCGTCCTCATCGTTTGATTATAAGTTTGGTGAAAAGAGAGCCATAATCTCTAATGAGGGGGACTGGGGTTCATGTGTGCCCCGTGATTTTTCCTATGGGTCTGTTTGGTTAATAATATTGGGTGAGTTGAGGTAACCTCCTGTGAATAGTAGTTGTTTGGATGGTTATGAGGATTGAAGAGGGTTGGAACGAGGAATGTGATGTCACATTGATTTGTGATGGAATTCCAACTCATGAATGGAGGAGGGTAAACTGGGTTATCCAGGGTTACCTGATAACCAAACGGACCCTATGGGGAGTTTACCCCTCCTTAACCCTTTCTCTCTCTCTCTCTCATGTGGGTCCCACTTTCTCTCTTTTTAATAATTAAATAAATCAATTCTCTTTTATCAATTCCATAAAAAAATAATATATTATACCATCATATCATATAAAAATTATAAACTACTCCACTTCTACTTACTTTTCCAAACTTCAATACAATCACATCACAATAACTATATACTTTTTCAAACTTCAATACAATCATATCACAACAAGTCCACTTCAAATCTACCCCCAGTTTAACCCACTATCCAAACACCAAAATATAAAAACGAGTTACCTTCTACCAGTTTAACCCACCCTAACCGGCATACCAAACGCACCCTAAGGGTGTTCAAAATCCTAAGGACAAGTGGGTATTGTTGGGGATTATAGCACACTAATCAACCAGGAGTATCCCCCTAAAACTGTCCTGCAGCAAAGATGGCACAACACAATATATGTTCCCCACACGGGAACTCAACGGTAACAATGACAAGCACAATCACAAGCAACCACAAGAGACAAGGATTTTTACGTGGAAACCCTTACTCAATGTGAGCAAGGGAAAAACCACGGGGCAAGACCGGCAACGATTTCATACGATCAAAGCGATCTAAAGCTCTTCCTGGTTTTTTTGCCCACAAAACCGAGGTACAAACCACACACAATGGAGAGTTCTTCCATAAGTAGCCAACTATCCCTAGGTATCTAACAATACCAAAATGTGCTAAAAAACAAGGAGATGGAGTATCTTCCCTTGTGGGCTCCCGTATGGAGACCCAAACTCGGCTTCGGCTCCTTGATGTCGTCCGCAACGACCTCCACGATGCTCCTCACAAACTCGCCCAGCACCTTGAAAAACGAGAGAAGCGAGAGCCGCTAAATAGTGGTCTGACAAATCAGACTCACTGTCGCTGGGGCGACTACTCAAGCCTTCTTGTTCGTCAACAATTAACCCACACAAGTAATCAAGCAATCAAGAGCAAGGATTAAAATTTATTATTCCCTACTAAAAGTGTACAATGGCAAGTAAGTAGGGGTCGAACACAGGAAACAAAGGTGTAGAGTATGCACAAAAAGCCAAGACCTATATCTAGTGAACTACTTAGCCAATCTGGATTTTCTTTGTGGGTATTTAATTTTAAAGTTTTTTTATTATTTTTAATTTTGTATTTTGATTTTTACTATTCTGATTTTATATTTTATATTTTATTTGTTTTTATAAATATTAGAATACATATATATTATATAAGAAAAGAGGAGATAGGGTATTTATAAAAATAGGTAAAAATTCTCAAAAATTAGGAAATAAAATATTTTTGGTCTTTTTATAATTTTATACTATTTTTTGTGATTTTTAGGGGTTTTTCTGAATGTTTTTGGTAATTTTAAAAGTCAAAATAGAAGAAACAGTGAATGAAAGGGCTGGCCGAAACTAAAATGGAAATAAAAAATATCAAACAGTAACAGAATTTTCCCAAATTAATTTTGAAATAAAGATAATAAAATAAAGAAACTACATGAGTTGAATTTGTATTTTTAGGAATTTTCTATGATTTCTAAATTTTTTTTGAAGATTTTAGGTATTTTCTAATTTTTAATTTTTTTGTTTTGAAATTTTTAATGATTTTTGGGTTGACACTAGAAGACACTAAAATACACAAAATATAATTTTTGTGGAATTTTTCAAAAAATTTAATATTTTTTTTGGTATTTTCTAATACAAACAATAGCTAAAATACATGTTTTTGATTTTTAATAAATATCAAAATGCAATAAAAATGGAAAATAAAAATATAGCGTGAATCTACAACTAAACAGGAGCTTCAGTTGATTTTTGTGGAATTTTTGGGTGTTTAGAGATGCACGCAATAACTAGAGAAAACATAAAGAAACTACAAACCTGACAGGGGCATTTTTGTAATATTCAAAAGCTACGGGGAAAATATTGCAATTTCACCAAAAAGACACGTGCAAAGCACGTGTTATGCTGTTCACAAGGGTATATTTGCAATTAACAAAAATCGGGAGAGCAGAAGTGCAAATAACCTAAAGATATATTATAATCGCTACGCACATGGGTATAAAAGCAAATACATAAAAGTTCAGGATTAATGGTGCAAAATACCCAAAATCACGTGTCCCCGTCACGTGAGGTGACGTGGACAGGGACTAAAACACAAATAAAAGAAACACATGGTCCTAGTTGCAATTATTACAAATATTTTTAAACTAGAAATGAAAGTTTTAGGACTAATACATAAATACAAAAAGTGCAGGGGTTGGATGCAAAATACCCCTGATGAAAGGGGAGTTTGCCAAGGCTGTGTCTTTCCACAAGGCGGATCGACAGTCACTGAGTTGACCTCAGTCAGACTCCCAAATCGATCAACAATTAACCCACAATCAATGTATGCAATGAATATCCAGAAATGTGGAGTTAAAATTTATTATAACTCTACATGTAAATGTGTATAGGTGTAAGTACAGGTAGAGGTCGAACACTGGGAGGCGAAGGGAATGTATGTGATGTATAATTTATTCAAACCATTGTTCATGTCCATTTATAGTTTTTGTGGGTTTTAATTTTATATATTATTATTATTATTTTGTTTTTATAATTTTTATTTTGTTTTTATAGTTTATATTTTTTTATTTTCTTTTTATATTTTTAATTATATAATATAGATATGTATACATATATATATATATAAACATATATATATATATAAGAAGAGAGAGAGGAGTAGTAGAAGGTTAAATATTTATACAAATACTCAATATATATTACATATAATATTTTTTTGGCTTTTTTTTATATTTTTGTATATTTTTTTAGTTAATGTTTTATGGAGTTTTTCTAATAATTTTTTTTGTATTTTTAATTCCAAAAATGTCCCTAATATATGACTAATTAAATAGCCGAATATAGTTTGGGTTTTAAAAATATAAAATAAACTCCAAAATTACCCAAATTAATTTTAATACATTAATAATAATATATAGATAATTATAGAAGAGAAAAATGTATTTTTGGTATTTTTCAAAGGTTTTTCTATTTTTTATTGGATTTTGGAGCTTTCTATTTTTTTATTTTTCTTTTTCATAATTTTAGGGTTTTTCAATTCCTGGACTCAATATATGTATTAATATACCATATATAATTTTTTTGTAATTTTTCAAAAACATTTTATAATTTTTTTTTGTATTTTTTAATTTAAACAGTGCAAAAAGGGCTCCTTTTTCATTTTTAATAATTAGGAAAAATGCAAAAAATGCAAAATAAAATATAGGCGTGCAAGAACATCACATGAAACATTTATCCTAATTTTTCTGGATTTTTAGGAGCACCATAGGTATTTTTAATAAATAGATAAAAGACACAAAAATTAAACAGCCTGACAGGGGCATTTTTGCAAATAAAATAATTTCCAGGGGCATCAGTGCAAAAACACCTACAGAAATAAACATTTATTTAAAGTTTTGGGGCTCATTTACAATTAACAAAAACCGCCAGGGGTATAGTTCAAATTTCACGCGCCTCACGTGGGACTGCACGTGAGGCGCGGAAGGACCTATTGTAATTCTATAAACCTCAGGGTCCTTTCAGCAAAAAACACAATTTATTTACAACGTTAAAAATTATTTACAAAATTAAAAATTAAATACAAAAAGAATGGGGGATGGTTTTGCAATTTACCCCCAAAGGCGCTGGATCCAACGGCTGGTCTTCATCCACTAATCCACGTGGTGCCTCCACGTGAGCCGATGACGGTTCGTGATCCGATGTCTGAGATTAGATCACTCGCGTGATCTGACGGTCTAAGCATAGGGGGATCGGACGGCTGATCATCGACCTGGGCCTTCGTCTTCATCCAACGGCGGAGAGCTCACGTGCAAGAACAAGGAAGCAAGCTCGCCGGGGCGAACTTCTTCCGACCAAATCTCGCTCCTCCGCCGGTCTTCGCCGCATCTGAAGGTCCCAAAAGCTTCCTGGAGGGTTTCTCTATCTGCGGGAGTGCTTGGATCGGCCGGAGGCACGCTGGAGCGTCGCCACGAGCTCGGAGAAGGAACGAAGCTCCAGATTCCTCCATCGGCTTGTGAATCGCCTCCGGGTGCTCTTCAACGCACCTAACCTGTACAGGAAGACCACATGGCTCAAGGGCTTCACCCTCGACCTGAAATTGAAGCTGTTTGCACAAGAAATGGGCGAGGTGGCGAAGCTTCCGACGAGCAGCGGAGCTGAAGCTTCGATTCGCGGATCCAAGGAGGGATCCGGTTGGACAGGGTGGTCTGGATGTGGAGAATGCAGACGGAATCAAAATGAAGGTGGAAGGGAGTCGGGAAACAGTCGGAATCACGGTGGTGAAGTCACCGGAGCTGAGCTCCGGCGAACTTCGATTTAACTGAATTACACTACTCTAACGATCTAAATGCAAAATAAACGACATCAATGAAATGCAGGAACGAAAAACTACCTAGAAAATGTAAATGCGCAGCTCGACTTGGCCGAAGGGCCAAGGAGTAGGACGACTGCCGGAGCGCCGCTGTGGGCGCATCTCCTTCCTCCGCGAACCTCCTCGGAGCTTCAGGGGACCTCCTGCTGTCACCGGGATGCACACTTGGCCGAAGGCGAGGGTTCTAGGGCTTAGGAAATGGCCGAAAAGCTCGGACGAAGGAGATGGGGTTTATTTATAAACAATAGGGGGCGCCCTTATTAACCGGCTAAAATCTAGGAATCGGTGGTATGTACAAGCAATCTAAGTAGACGGCGAGGATCATGATTCATCTGGGAGAAAAATACATGAAGAGATCGTTGGTGATGGAGCGATAGGTCGAGCGAGAAAAATGGAGGAAATCGGGGGAAGCGACATGTCTGACGGGAGTCAGAGGCGCAGGGGGGAGTTGACCGGAGGTCAACACCCCTGGCCCCTGATTGGTCCACATCAGCCTAGTCTTGACCTATTTATTACACGTAATAAATAAATGAATTAGGTTTTGCTTATAAAATAAAAATGTTTATTAATTAATGTAGTATTTATTTATGAGTTTTATTTATTTTTTTGAAGTGTTTTATTATGGGTTTATTTTAATAATGTATTTATAAGTATTTTTATATATATTTATTTTTATTTTGTTTATTTTATTTTCTTATTTTATACATTTAGAACTTATTTTTGTGAGTTTACCTATATTTTTATTTAATTTTTATGAGTTTATTTACATATTTAAATAAATAAGTATATGTTTATGTAGGTATACTTATAGGTATTTTACCTATATATTATGTATGTTTTATTTGTTTAATGAATTTTATTTGTTTTTATTTTGGATTTGTATTTTTAATAAGTTATATATATAATATATACATTATTATAAAAATATAGATGAATAAAGAATAAAAGAATAAAATCCCTTTTTATTTATATACATATAGGTAGCATAGGTATTTTGTTTATGTAGCTTATAGACTTATTTTATTTTATAAATTCTTTTTGGTTTTCTTTTAATTTTAATATGTAAATGTATTATATACATTATTTACAAAATTCTAAAAATATAATTTGCTAAAAATAATGAATAATGACTAAATGGAATATTTTAATCAATACTATATACAATGAGGGCCAAAAACCTAACTTCTGCAGATGAACTCCAAAAATTATGAAACCAACTTTATAAAATAGTTCTTGGAAAACTATGTACAATTAAAGGTGAGTTTGGGTGATTTGGAGTTTTTATTTGCAAGATATGGGTATGTGAAGTTGAGATTTTGGCTTTTTATTCTGTGTATAAAATGTACACTGAGTATTCTTTTTGTACAAACTTAATTTTGTATTTTTATTTACATTATTATCTACAACTTTCATGTACAAAGTTTCTTTATTTGATGAATAAATAATTATGTACAAAATAGGTGTAAAAAATGCATAAATAAATGAATAAATAAATGAGGTATTTATTATATTATTGGCCCTTATCTCCCCCTAATTTATTCCTTGTCGACCAATTCCATGCTGGCCTTGGTCTCGGGGCTTGGGTCATAAAATATTTGCAATATTTTATTCCTTTTTCTTTTCTTCTCTTTATTCTATAATTTTGGCATTAAAAACCTTTTTTAATGTATAATTATTACAATGAATAATGACTGCTATTATGTACAAATTGAGGCTATTTACATGCATTTGCTGGGGTTTTAAGGCCAAAATGATAGAATAAAGGTGATGAAATGGAGATTCATCAACCCCTCGCTGGGCGCGATCGGACGACTGGTGACGCTACACTTATCCACGTGTCCTGATCTGGTGGCCCGATGGCACTTCGCACGGACGTCCAAGATTAGATCCCAGCGACGAGATCCGACGGTGGAGAATGATGATGATCTGACGGCTCCTGTGCGTACTGGAGGGTGCTCCTGATCCAACGGTGGAGAGAGGTTCACGAAGAACACTCTCCCCGACGAGCTTAGGCGAGTGAATCCGGCCGACACACGGCCTCTCCGACCCTAGGATCAAGGGCAAAACGATCCTGAGGCCCCTCCGCATCGAATGGAGGTCTCAGGCGAGCCTGAGATGATGAGATGAAGGCAGACGGCGGCGACGACCTAGGAGGTGCTTCCCCGAGTTGTCGAGGCTCGATAGAGCCTCCTCTTGGGCTCTGACCTGTAGGGTTAGAAGCGCAAAAAAAACCAGGCGAGGCGACTGGGGGTGTTTTCGGGTTAAATGGAGGTGGTGCGCGGCTCGGGCGTGGAGCTCCGGCGACGGGCGGAGATGGGAGCTCTGATCGCTCGATGTGGGCGAGATCGAGGTGGATGGAAGGGTGGTTCGTGATGACGGAGTGACAAGGAAGAAGATGGAGGTGATAGTCGGTTGGTTCGAGCGACAGAATGGTCGAAAAGTGGAGGCGGAGCTAATCTCCGCCGTGGAATGATTCACGTAATCACGGTGAAGGGATGAACGAAAAGTAAAACTGCTATAATCCTAACCTAAGCTAACCCTAAGCTACAAGAAAATGGAAAAAAGAAGAGGGGAAGGCTCACCAGAGATGACGGAGTGAACTCACGGCGGAGCTCCGGCAAGGGGCTGGATCTACTTCGATTCGACACCAAATGGCGCAAACCTAAGCTCGAATCACCTCCTGCTGTCACCAGGAGTGCAATGGACTAGGGTTTTACGGGCGAAAATGGCGGAAGAAGGATCAAAATCAAAATAGAGGTCGAGGGGGTTTTTGAAGAACTTGCTCTGGCGTGACTTTTGATGCATGATCACGGGCGAACGGAGAAGATCTTGGAAGCTAATAGGCCCAGGGAGAGGGAGAGAGGAGAGAAGATAGGAGAGGCAGAGAATCATGATGCTACAGGGAACAATTTTCATGAAGGTACCCTCCCTTCTCGAGCAATGGATTGATGGCGAATAATCGAGAAGAGGAGGGTGGCGGGTGCTCTGACAGGAGGCACAGGGCTAATAATAAAAAATCGAGAAGAGGAGGGTGGCGGTGTTCAAAAATAATAAATTGAATATTTTAATATGTACAAGTATACAATAGCGGTCTAAAACTCAACTTTCAAACAGTAGCTCCACCAAATACGAAGCCACCGCCATTAAATAACTTATTTTAAACTATATACAATTAAAGGTGAGTTTGATGCATTTGGAGTTTTCATTTGTGAGATACAGGTCTGGGAAGTTGGGATTCTAGATTTTTATTCAGACCAAAACTTTTTATCTGTATATTATTTTTGAATGAAATCAATTTTTTACTTTTCTTTATTTAATTATCTACAACTTTCATGTTCATAGTTTCTTTATTTGATGTATAAAAAGTGGAACCAAAAATGGGTCCCAAAATGAATAAAGAATGAATGGATGTTTATTGTATTTGACCCTTATCTCCCCCTACTTTATTCCTTGTCGACCTATTCATCGAGATGCCTAGGACTCGGGGTTTCGGGTCATAAAATATTTACAATATTTTATTCTTTTTTTCTTTTCTTTTATTTATTCTATAATTTTGGCTTTAATTACAGTATTTTATATACTATTTACATGCACATACATGAATGTTAAGATGCTGGATTTAATGCTATTTACACGCATTTACTAGGGTTTTTGAGGCCAAAATGATAGAATAAAGATGATGAAATGTGGATTCATCACACCTCCACTCTCCAAACCCAAACCGCAGCTCCCAAAAGACCCAGCTGCTGCTGCCCTCGAGCACGGATGCTCGGCTTCTTACTCGCTCTCCTACCTGCGTGGAGGAAGACGAAGAATGGGGTCGAAACCCTTGCTGCTGCTGTTCCTGGAATGGGAAGAATGGGGTCGTTCCTCTCTGGAATCAGCTGGGCGTGGGAAACGCGATAGGGCTCCCTGGAATGGAATTGGGGTTGCTCAATAATTTATGAAAATGGCATAGATGCCCCTGCCAAAGGAGCAAATATGCTGCAGCCCAAGTTGGGACTGGAAAAACATCAAGGATACCCAACAACCTCCCCCTCGAGTCCCAACGGGGAGGTGTCGTCCGCTGATGGAGATCAAGAAGAGGTGACACCACTCAGCTCTCTACAGAGCTGAAGCTTGTCATGAGTGACTGCCTTGGTCAACATATCTGAGGGGTTCTCATCGGTGTGGATCTTCTTCAACATGAGCTGCTTCTGTTCAATTTCATCCCTCAACCAATGGTATCTCACATCAATGTGTTTTGTCCGAGCATGGTGCATGTTACTCTTGCTCAAATCTATAGCGCTCTGGCTATCACAAAACACGACCGGCTCACCGTCATCCAATCCAAACTCACCAAGGAAGCGTTGTAGCCATAACACTTCTTTCCCAACCTCTGCTGCTGCTATGTATTCTACCTCAGTAGTTGAGAGAGCAACACATTTCTGTAGTTTGGATTGCCATGATATGGCTCCCCCTGCAAAAGTGAAAATGTAGCCTGAGGTAGACTTTCTCTGGTCCATGTCTCCTGCCATATCTGCATTAGTGCATCCACAAAGTTTGGGATCTGACCTCCCAAACACAAGACACATACTTGAGGTCCCTCTCAAGTATCTCAAGATCCACTTCACTGCCTCCCAGTGGTCCTTGCCTGGATTCGACATGAATCTGCTCACCACGCCCACTGCATGGGCTATGTCTGGTCTAGTGCAAACCATGGCATACATGAGGCTCCCAACTGCTGACTGGTATGGGATCTTGGACATCTTTGCTTTCTCCTCAGAAGTAGAAGGATATGACTCTTTGGTTAGCTTGAAATGAGAGGCAAAGGGCGTACTGACAGGCTTGGATTCTTCATGTTGAATCGCTCCAACACACATTCAACATAGCTCTCTTGTGACAACCACAACATGCGCTTCTTCATGTCCCTTGTAATCTGCATCCCAAGGATGTGACTGGCCTTGCCCAAATCTTTCATCTCAAACTCTTTGGAGAGTTCTATATTGAACTTTGCAATGAGGTTGGAATCATGACCTACAATCAACATGTCATCCACGTAGATCAAAAGAATGACGAACCTGTCATTGGGAAGACGATGAACATATACACATGGATCGGCTGTTGTCCTCTTGAAGCCCTGCTTTTCCATGAAGGCATCAAACTTCAAGTACCGCTGTCTTGGGGCTTGCTTCAAGCCATAGAGACTCTTCCTCAACCTGCAAACCATGTGCTCTTTCCCTTTCTCTTGAAAACCCTGTGGCTGCTCCATGTAGATCTTTTCCTTCAAATCACCATGAAGAAATGCCGTCTTCACATCCATCTGCTCCAGCTTAAGGTCCATGCTTGCAACAAGTCCTATCACCATTCTTACTGAATTCATCTTCACCACTGGGGAGAAGATCTCATCATAGTCCACTCCTTCCTTCTGGCTGAACCCTTTCACCACCAATCTGGCCTTGTGCTTCACCTGCTTGCCACTGTCATCGGACTTCAGTTTGTAAACCCACTTGTTCTTCAAGGCTCTCTTGCCTTTGGGAAGCTCAACAAGATCGTAGTTGTGGTTTTTCTTGAGAGATAGCATCTCTTCATTCATTGCATTGTGCCAATGATCCTTGTCCTTATGCATCTGTGCCTCCTCAAATGTGTATGGCTCACCTGCATCTGTGAGCATCACGTAGCTGGAAGTGGGTTAAATCGATGATGGATGGCATGTCCTCTTAGATCTCCTGACCTGAGGCTCTGCTGCATCTGCATGTGGATGAGGTTGCTCCTCCTGCCCTAGGTCCCCTAGACCTGCATCAACAGGGTCTGCATCTGGCTCGCGCTGCTCTAGCTGCCCATCCTCTCCACCTGTACCCTGTATTGGAGAGGGATCCGTGTTCTCATCACTATCATCATCCATGGAAAATTCATCTGCATCACCACTCTCAGTGGTATCCTCAACCAACGTCTGATTCTCATAAAAAATCACATCCCTGTGCCTGGTGACTGTCTTCTTCCTTGGATCCCAAAGACGGTATCCAAACTCCTGATCTCCATAGCCCAGAAAGATGCAAGGTACTGCCTTGTCATCCAACTTCTTCCGCTGCTCCTTGGGTACCAATGCATAAGCCTTGCATCCAAACACCCTCAAATGAGCATATGAGGGGTCTTTCCCTGTCCAAACACGCTCTGGAATATGAAAACCCAAAGGAATTGATAGAGATCGGTTTACCAAGTAACATGCGGTGCGAACCGCCTCAGCCCAAAAGGTCTTGGCAACTTCGTTGTCTTCAGTATACAGTAAACTCTCTCAACAATGGTCATGTTCATCCTCTCAGCTAGACCATTGTGCTGGAGTGTGCCTGGCTCTGTCCTCTCATGCATGATGCCGTGCTCTGCACAATAGCCCTGAAAGCTATGGGAGGTGTACTCTCCCCCATTGTTTGTGCGTAGACACTTCAACAATTTCCCTGTCTCGTGCTCGATCATGGCATGGAACTTCTTGAAGCAATCAAAAACTTGATCCTTCGTCCTCAGCACATATACCCACACCTTCCTAGATGCATCATCAATGAAGGTGATAAAATATATGTTGCCTCCCAAAGAGGCTGTGTCCATGGGACCACAAACGTCAGAATGTACCAACTGTAGAAGGTCTCCCTTCACCTTGGATCTGGCTCTGTATGACGCACTTCTGCTCTTCCCAACCTCACATGCATCACAAGGAGACAAAGTGATGTCATTGTGGTAGGGGATCAACTCTATCTTGCTCAAAAGCTGCAAGCCCTTCTAGCTCATGTTCCCAAGTCGACGGTGCCACAAATCTGAGTTATCTGCTTCACTAGCATGCAAACTGCCGTCCATGACCTTCACTCTAGTCATATAGAGTCTGTGACACAAGCTACCTCTAGCCATGATGAGAAAACCCTTGCTAATCTTGCATTTACTGTCGTCGAACTTCAGATGGTAGCCTTTACTATCTAGCTGTTAATCAGATATAAGTCTAAGCCGTACATCAGGAACATGCCTCACATTCTGAAGAGTCATTGAGCACCCAACATCCGTCTAAATCAAGATGGTGCCCATGCCAATGATCTTAGAGTAACTTTCGTTACCGATCAAGACTTGTCCATAATCACCCCTAGTGTAGGTGGTGAAGAACTCCCTGTGTGGAGTCACGTGATAGGAGGCGACCTTGTCAACGACCCACTCTAAATCGCTCCCTGCATGCAAGCACTGGTCCTGGATGGTGAGAATCACCTCATCTGCACTGTCACCTGCCACGACTGCAGCTACATTCCCATCTTCCTTTTTCTGATCTTTCTTGGCTTCAACTTGCTCTCTCTTCCAAACCCTGCAATCTCTCTTCCAGTGACCGGGTTTCTGGCAATGGTGACTCTTTCCTCTGACCTTGGACTTGTCTCTGGATTTCTGCCTCTCTTGTGACGCTCCTCTGCTACTGGATCATCCTCTCCTCTCAACTGCATACACATGTGAAGAGGAGGATTTCTCTACCGAAGAGCGACGTCTAATCTCCTCATTAAGGAGACTGCCCTTGACCATAGCCATGGTCAACTTGCTATCCTTCGTAGAGTTGCTCACGGTGACTACTAGAGTCTCTGAACTGTCTGGCAAAGAACCCAACAGGAGAAGTGCCTGCAACTCATCATCAAGTACCAATCCCATGGAGGTCAACTGGTTGATTATGCTTTGGAAGTCATTCAGATGTTCCGCCACCTTGGTACCGTCTTTGTACTTCAAGTTCACGAGCGATCTAATCAAGAAAGCCTTGTTGGTTGTGATCTTCTGATCATAGAGCTCGGACAACTTGTCCCATAGCTCATTTGCATTTGTCTCCTCGGCATCATGATGGAAAACAGACATGTCAAGCCACTTCCGAATGGTTCCAATGGCCTGTCGGTTCAACTTTGTCCACTCGTCCGTGGACATATTCTCTGGCTTGGCGTTCTCTCCCTCCACGAGATCGTGGAGGTCCTTGCAATACAAGATATCTTCCATCTTGGTCTTCCAAATCTACCAATTGCTACTTGTGAGCTTGGTCATTGTGCCTTCATCATCTTTGCCCATTTTTGCGCAACCTATGCTCTGATACCACTTGTTGGGGATTATAGCACACTAATCAACCAGGAGTATCCCCCTAAAACTGTCCTGCAGCAAAGATGGCACAACACAATATATGTTCCCCACACGAGAACTCAATGTCAACAATGACATGCACAATCACAAGCAACCATAAGAGACAAGGATTTTTACATGGAAACCCTTACTCAATGTGAGTAAGGAAAAAACCACGGGGCAAGACCGACAACGATTTCACTACGATCAAAGCGAGCCAAAGTTCTTCCCGATTTTGTTGCCCACAAAATCGAGGTACAAGCCACACACAATGGATAGTTCTTCTACAAGTAGCCAACTATCCCTAAGTATCTAACAATACCAAAATGTGCTCAAAAATAAGGATATGGAGTATCTTTCCTTGTGGGCTTCCGGATGGAGACACAAACTCGGCTTCGGCTCCTTGAGGTCGTCCGCAACGACCTCCACGATGCTCCTCTCGAACTCGCCCAGCACCTCCGCTCTCCAAACCCAAACCGCAGCTCCCAAAAGACCTAGCTGCTCCTGCCCTCGAGCACGGACGCTCGGCTTCTCACTCGCTCTCCTACACACGTGGAGGAAGACGAAGAATAGGGTCGAAACCCTTGCTGCTGCTGATCCTGGAATGAGAAGAATGGGGTTGTTCCTCTCTGGAATCGGCTGGGCGTGGGAAACACGATAGTGCTCCCTGGAATGGAATCGGGGCTGCTCTATAATTTGTGAAAATAGCATAGATGCCCCTGCCAAAAGAGAAAATATGCTGTAGCCCAAGTTGGGACTGGAAAAACATCAAGGATACCCAACAGGTATCACCCTGACCCAGCTAATCTGACCCAAATTTCATGGGTACCCATGACGAGATCTCCAAATCAGCTATCCATAGATTCATGGCCCTTTAAACCTTCACGGCCTGGTGGAAAACCCAATAGAGGAACCGGGTACCCAGTCGGGTATCGACCCTACTTGGAAACCAATCCACCATGATTTTCTTTTGATTCACCATTAGGGCTTGGTTCCAGGCTTCCAACACTTCTCCGTCACTAATGCACTCCTCCAGCTTTCTCTCAACCCTCCTCTAAGCCTCGTCGCCCGATGTACCCCTCTACCCTGTCCTTGCGATAGCCAGGAGATGATGCGACTATAGCTTCACAGATTCATGGTGAAGAAGCCGCAGCCAGCAAGAGATGATGTGATGCAGACTGTAGGGGTGGCGATGCTCACAAAATGTAGGAACCAATGTTTCAATACTGCTGGAAATCAACACAACTATGGTCACAAATTCATGTTACACAAACTTGCCTTGCATAAATCTAGCGAGTGATGCCTAGGGAAACCTAAATCTACTATTGGTGGCCCTAAAAATCTAGAATATGATAGAAATATCCTGGAAATCTGTAGTATAAAGGTGATGGAACCAAAGATATATGCATGAACAACTATCTTAACAGAACATGTAATATTTTTGTTGTTATCTAAATGCTTTACTTAACAAAATTTAGGTGAATATTTAATCGTAGTATAATATAGACCTAAATAATTGTTGGAGTACTTCGTTGTATGCGTCATGTATATGGAAGATGGGTAAATGGATGCCTCCAGGATCCATTTACCCCATCCAACAGTTTTGTCCCACATCGTCCAGTGGTGGGACTTGGAGGCCCTGTGGAGGCTATATAAGGAGCCCCAGGCCTCCTGTACCATATAAGAAAGTCGATAGACACATCAACCCTATGAGGCGTTCTCCCGTGGTTTCATCCCGCTCCTTAGGGAGTAGGATTCCACGTAAATCCCGTTGTTCTTATTTTCTTTATCTTGTTCCATGTTTACGCTTCCGCTTCCTATTTTCTAACAATAATGTTTCTAAATTTTGAAGCATTAGGTGGTGCTTTTGGGAGAAGTGTGTCGCTGAAATTCAATAACCAGAAGGTGATGGCTACCTCTAGCTTGGCACATTCAAAACAATCGAGGATGCCCGTCTTTATGATGAGGCTTCTAAGGCTATTTATGTCCAATGTGCTCACGTTAATTATCCAGAATATGAATGCGATGCCTTGAGAGCTTCTCCGGATTGTTTACCTGAAACATCGACTTTGCATTGCGATGAAGATGCAACATATGAATATAAATGAAGGGGAGTAAAGTTACCGACCCTATAATTTTTGTCAATGACCTCTACGACATCTGAAACAACGTAGTTCCTCCCTCATCCCCATAAACTTGCTCCGTCTTACCCCACGAACCCTACCGTTAAATTGACACATCTAGAGTTAACTTCCTTGAGTTAGAAATGAGTTAATCTAACCGATCCATGATCACAATGAGTAGAGTTAACTTCCACTCGAGCAGCCGTGCTATCATTTCCGCGATCACAATGGTGATCAAGGGCTAACTAACTATCGTTGCTAACCGTAAAGAACATTTCCTTATGATCATCAGGATGTGTTCATTGCGGTCTCGTAAGAAAATATGCAAAACATTTTTAAATAATAGTTATTCAACTGGATATGGAGTCTACGTGCTCAGATCAATCGTCCAGATACAAAGAACACAGATGTGCTTTTAATATAATATTACAAGAGCAACTGTACATGCTTAACCTCATAAAGAGTTCCAAACATCCATTAATATATATATATATATATATATATATATATATATATATATAAATCACGCAAGCATCCTTCACCACGTTAGATAGAGTCGACTATGATTGCGATCAAATCAGTACTATATTTTACATTTAGTGATTTTAAAAGGAGGTGCCGTTGCAAAACAATATGTGAAGATATTAGCTGCCAAGAATTAAAGAAACTGTAGACAACCAAACGATTTTGCGTGTGTGCATAATCTATACATTTTTGTAGTGGTTACCTCCACTATATTTTGATAGACAAATATATAAATATATTTACAATATTTCATTTGAAAAAAATAGGAAAGTGACGTCAATTAATAGAAAAAATGTTTCTAATTTTATACAAATCAGACATGATTCCTAACATGCTTATCAAAAGAGGTAGGTTTTAACACGGACTGGGAATTGAAACCTCGAATGGAAGGGGTGAGGATAGCAGCTGTCGAGAAAGTTCGAGCTCGATAGGCTAGACCCGAATTCAATTCGATAAAAGCTCATGAAACAAGCTTGAAAAGTTATTGATTATGAGTTCGAGTCAAGTAAAATACTTGTTCCGGTTATTGAATCGAGTTCGAGTTAAGCACGACTCAACTCCTTAACTCAACTTTAGAACTCGATTTAATTTTATTAATTTTTTAAATATATTTTCCATTCTACATGGACATACATGATGCATGAATGAGGAAATGATATTACACGAGCATGCTATTTATAGATGTTTATAAGTATTTATATTATACATCAATTTTTTTATGGATTACCAAATACACATGAATAAATACATTTATATTTATATATGCAGCCAAAAAACTCAAACATTATCATTATTATTAAGAAGATTCCCGATGAGTTCACTTGCTTTTTTAGAGAAAGCTCACACTGATCAATATAAAATCAACCTACAAAAGATCAATATAAAATCAACCTACAAAAGGCTCGTTAAGAGATTCTCAGACTCAAAGATTATCGAGTCCGAGTTTGGTTATCAAATTTGAACCTTAGTAAGGACTAACCTGACTCATTAACTCGATTCGACACCCAGAGGTGAGGGACTTCGATCAAGTAGAAATTCAAAATGACTGAAACCTCAAAATTTCACTCCAATATTTGCTCGTAGAAATCACTAAAATAGAAGAAGATAACTATTATATAGTTTATTGCCCGACGAGAAAGCATTAACTTTTTTTTCATATAAAGCATTAAACCTGCTTTTTTTCTTATAAATACGTTACTATCTTGACATAATTGTTGTCTCCCAATCTTGGTTTTGCCGTCTGTTTTCTCTACTCTTTTCCTTCTTGTTTCGTCTGCAGCAACAACTCAATTAATTATGCTGTCTAAATTTTCTTGCATGTATAAATAAATCGTATACCTTTATTTTCTTCTCATAAAATTGACACACATACACATATATATAGTAGTCCTGAGAAACCCAAACTTGGGGTCTTCTTCTCTCTTCTCTTCTTCCTTGTTTCGTTCGTTAGTTTTTTTCCTTCCATACACAAACAAATCATACCCTAAATCTTCTCAAAGGGTCATGCAAAGAGCAATTCGGCAAGCGGTACATACTGTAATTTCTGATATATATTTATATATAATGGATGATACATCATTAATTTGGTCAATTTCGTTGTTATATATTAACAGGTGCCCCGTATTATTCCATCCAAGAAGCCTTCTCCTGATCAGATGATGATGGCTGCTCGTGGCACCGGTTCTAACTTGACCAATCTTCTCGACTGCCCCATCTGTACGACCTTCATGTACCCTCCGATCTACCAGGTATAATTAAGCATCTCTTCCCCACACCTTAACTAATTTCCAGGTCTAATTTCTCTTAATTAGGACTCGACATAATTATGTAGAACATCACACGATTGTGTTAATTTTTTTGTTCGTTTTGTTTTTTTTTTGCAGTGTCCGAATGGTCACATTATATGTTCGAATTGCAAGCAAAGGCTGAACAATCGTTGCCCGAGTTGTCCGAACGAGATCGGAGACATACGATCCTTGATCATCGAGAAGATGGCGGAGTCCCTCGTGTTCCCTTGCAAGTTCAACGGCTCCGGATGCCCCGGATCGTTCAAGTACGAGTTGAAAGAAAAACACGAGGAAGAATGCAGGTACAGACCGTACGATTGCCCGTTCCCGTGTTCTCCTTTGTGCGTCGTGAAGGGTGATGCAAACCAACTGGTGACACACCTTAGAGACCATCATCGATCCGATGTTCAGAAGGGTGTGAAGATCGACACGCTCTTTACCATAGATAAGGGGGACGAGCTAAGAACTTCTGGCAAAATAATTGTAAGTCCTCTTCTTGTATAATCATTACGACTAACAAAATTCCAGCTCAAGAGCTAGATGGTAATGGTGTTGCTTATTTTGCTAGATCTATAGCTGTCTTTCGGTGCACTTTTGCTTGCATTGCGAGGCTTTGGGCGTCGCGAACGGAAGGGTCTACGTGTATTTGACGTACATGGGGGACGACGAGGATGCCAAGAAATTCAGCTGCAAGCTTAAGGTCGAAAACAGTGATAGAAAGATATCATGGAGAGGGAGTCCCATGGGCATCAGGCAAGAGGTCGAAAGGATCCGCGAGAGCAACCATGGAGTGGTCCTCGACAGAAGCATGGTCGCGCTCTTCGCAGAGGTTAATTCGAGGGATCAAGTTGGACTCAGAGTAAGAGGTTCGATATGTGAATACGAGCCTCCTCGTAGAGGTCCAGCTTGGGAAATGGACTACACGATATAATCGTGATGATGAGCATTGGATCAGACCGGCCTGATGATAACCGTCGACCTAATGCTTTAATAAGCATGAAATTATTGTTTGTACGAATCAATGGTCGGGGTTTAGATGTCTATGGATCCCTAATGAATGTAAAAACAGGAGAATGGGGATTCGAAATTGATTTGTATGACGTGCAAATTGAGATGATGTGCCTCGATTTTTCTTATCTTGTTTTAATGGTGATGTTGTACAGTTGATTGCATTCTGTCTTGATTTTCTAGCATTTTGACTTATGAAATTGAAACTAGATATTAAATTGGGTTCTATAGAAGGAATTATAAATAAACATATATTGAGCTTTTTAGTCGGATCACTCAATATTAGGATGAAAATCAATGTGAATATATTCGCATCCGATCCGCTATCGTATTCGTTTTATGCATATTTTGACATTCGTATTCGTATTCGTTTTAAAATAGATGTGGATATGGATATCACTTTGACATTCGCTAATATTCGCATTCGTATTCGTATATTCGTTTTCGCACATAAGTATAGTAATATATTATTTATAACTGTAAGTAACAACATTTTACGTTGCATTCATCATTGTTGATATAATTGTTATGAAATTACTATGTCTAGTATACCTATTTTATGTTTAAATCATCCTAAACATGTATATTTTAGTTTAATCTATTAAAAATTTCTGTTACTATTCGTATCCGATTCGTATTCGTTTTACATTCATATTCGTTTTTAAGGATATGGTAACCAGGATGTTCAGTTTGCTCCTTGTTGGGTGGATGTGAATTGGATGCCGGCTTTCCGTTTGAACTTCTCCGACCAGCGCAATGAAGAGTTCTTGCAGTTGGTTGACGTGCTTCGGGAGGCTCCGGGGTCCTCTTTGGGCTGTGACCACTGGATTTGGTGTGGCGGTCCCTTCTTTGTGCGGAAGGCTTACTCGGCGATCTGCAGGCCACCGTCCACTATATCTGCGGAGATGGTGGGGGATTGTGCTTTCTTCTGGGGGCTGGGTCTTCCGGAGAAAATTGCTTTCTTCTTTTGGTTGTTCAGGAGGAAGAGGCTGATGACGCGGGACCACTGTGCTAAATTGCTTGGGGCGGTCTCTAACAGGTGCCTGCTGTGCGGGGAGGGGATCGAGACTCTGGACCATCTCTTCTTTTCCTGCCCGTCCGTGCTACCAGTTTGGGCGGACCCGGGCCTGGGTTGGATTGGTAGGGCGAGTGTTGAGGTTTTTTGCAGGTAGTTGGTTGCAGCCAGGCATCGGCTGAAGATGGAGTTGTTGCAGCCTCTTGCGTTGGTTTGGTCTATCTAGCTGGCTAGGAATGAGTTGTTGTTTTGTAGCCATAGATTTTACAAGAAAAACGTATGTATTCATGCATCGGGAGTGTTGTGCTCGTGGCTTGTCTAGAGTGCTTTTTTCTGTACTTTCCATTTTTCGTTTTTACTTATATTTAATCTACTTATGGGGTGAACACCTTTGAGTGTCTCCCCCTTTTCTAGCTTAAAAAAAGGATATGATATCCAATTTTTTACATTCGTCAATATTCGTATCCGCATTCGTATTCATATTTTAAATGGATAAGGATATGATTATACATATATTCATATCCGCATCCGATTGTTTTCATCCCTATAATATTCGAGGAGATATGGGGATAAAATCATTCTTAAAGAAAAGAAAGCATATTGATGTATGATATCACTTTTTTTCATGGACAATATTCAAAATAGAAAAATAGACTCGAATTTGTTTCTACTAAGTGTTAATCAGCTGCCGTTTTAACAAATCCCTGAAACATATCAAGTTGAGAAATAAAATTAGTAGATAATTAGGAATACGCACAGTCCACGATATATCGTAAGCCTTACTTCTAGCTCTTTGTCATATGATAACCAATGTATTCGATTGATCTGCCATTACAGCTTTAATGATCGATCAACCATTGATCGATCCATCTTTTTTTTCTGATTGTTATTGTTTCTTTCTTGGAATGTCCAATATTAATTAAGTAGTTTTTTTGTCCTCTCTAGAACACTTGCTCAAAGAAAAATATTCTATCGTTTATTACGACTCTAAAATATAATATAAATACACTACTGAACAACCATTCAACTTTATAACAATACTAGCACTTGACACGACAATAAACACTCTCACTTATTCACTTGCTTGGTCGCTCTGGTCACTTTATTTTTCACTTGTTTTCCCTTTCCTTGTTACCTCCACACGATGACTCCCAAGGTCTATTTATATATGTGTTCTAATGGCCTTGAAAATTATAGAGCTCTAGAAAATTGGTGTTGAATGCATCAACGAATATTTAGAAATTTATAGTTTTCTTCGCTTAAGAAAACTATAGAGAAAATAAGGTTCAATAAATTTCTTGAAATTAGAGAAATTGGTAGCGCCTTTTTATTTCAACACTCTCATACATTTCTTAGAAGGGCTTGATTGATCACTTTTCAACCTATAAATACCGCAAAACTTCATAGAGAGTTTAATCAATCAAGATCTAGTCATATGTACTCCTTCTCAATAACATCATGAAATATGATGTTGATATATATATATATGTCTTGAATCCTAACCGTCTGACTCAAGTTGAACACCATTAAATGCAACTCGAAATTTTATTAACAGTTCTATTCCTATTCGAGTATGTGGATCTGTTTGTGTTAGGGATTCGTTTGTACGGGAGTAGTATATAAACTCCCTAAGGGTTAGGACTCTCTGCATCCTCTATACTTTCTTCTTTCTCCGCATAGTGAAAACTGACCGTCGTTGCCTAATGATGTTTCTTGGATATGGGTGGAACTTGTACATTTGTGTATCTTCTTGCTAGCATCATTGCTCGTTTGTGTGCATCCCAGTTATTCATTACTGTTGTACTAAAGATTTTGGTGAGCATTAAAGTTCTTTTGTGGAAGAGACTGAGTGCTCCACATGAAGTAACTATGTTGGTGAAATAGTTGATCACAAAAGTTGATCAAGAATACTTATATAAAGGGCATAGGTTGTGGTTCTACCCAGGTAATACCCAGATAGATTATCAAATTAACATCTCATGCATATGCAGTTTTCAAACCTTGGGCACCAACTCAATGACCAAGTATAGGTTACCATTGTGAAAATTTTACTTGAAGGTATTTCTATTTTCACGCTTTTCTAGTTTTTAGTTTCCTAAGATGAGTTTTTTTTGGCAAATTATGTATGATAATTTATAATGAGAAAATCCACCTCGACTTTTACCTAATCATGTAGGAGGTAGCTTTGAAGATTCGATATGCTTTGAATCTTAATCATATGTTCTATATATGTTGAATTTCTTCTGATGCATCCCCCTCCCCAACACCATACCCTACTAGTACATGAGTAGTATACAAAATCCCTAGGGTTGGGGCTCTTATCATCTTATGTATTCTTTTTTCTTCATATAGTAAAAATTGATCATTGCCTCTCAAGAACGTAGCTCAGTTATGGGTGAATCTTGTAAATCTGTGTATTTTTCGTCTTGCTTCATTGATCATGTTTGTGTGCGATTGCTTCCGCTAATCGCAACAGTTCCCATCCATTTGAGGGCCTTTATTCCTTCTGGCACGACTTCGAGAGTTGGAGCTTTACCATATAAGCATTATTATTGTCTTTGGCGACAAATGGAACCTCAAACCGACATTCTTTGGTGACTGATAGAAGTTACATGGGAGCTTTACCATACAAGTACTTGTTGCATGGGAAGCCCTATCACCATCATACCATCTAATACTCAGAAACATAGTCCTTCATCTAATACTCGCAAAGTAATAGTGAGATATAAGAGGGAGGTTACCTATTTGACAACTTGGACTTAAACTTTTTGGATGATTGTTAATGGATCAAGTTAAGATCGAGCCCAATAAATTTTTAAGATCAATTTTCCCGTGACAAGTCCGAGGATTTTTAAGCACAAAATTTTACATTCTGTAAAAGTTAGAATCGGGTTCATTTCATCTAACTCAGGACTATTGTTTACGACCATTAAGATCCATTTTTTCACAGTACTGATTAGAAACATCACAAGCTTTTCGAAGCTCCCGCTATTTGCGATGTTACTTTGAAGATGCCGTTGATGGTAGCACTGGCACTACTATATATTTAACAATGCATGATAAATTATTCTCCATTATTATGCAAGAAGTTGTTTCCACGATTGAGCTCATGGATATTTTTAAACCATGCGTGATTACCCTCTGAATCACAACACTGACATTGTTTTTCTTGAAAAACGATCAAGCGAGAATCACACCATAAGAAGGGTACCGACAAGTCAGAGTTTTTTAACATGAAGTCACACCACTGACAGATAAAGAAGTTCTTATTTTGATGCAGGACTTTAATTGCTAGAAGCCGCTTAGGTTTTAGAACTTGCAGCCAACTACATCTTTTACAAGGACGCATATGCAACATTTTCCATTGTGTATATATACTGAAAACAAGGCCAGAGATTAGTGTCATAGATGAATCATGAACGGGAAAATGGCTGCATTCGTCCATTTAAACTAACTGGTTTTCTTCCACGCTTATTAGTTGTATTATCTGTATTATAATAATTTATTGACAATATTATTTAGAGCACACAGGATCTACAACGAAACCCCAATCTATCTTTCTTGTTGAATGAGTTGTTATAAATCGACATTACCCTCAATTCAACTTCGAAGATTATCTCGAAAGCTGCACGAATGGCTTCACATGGCGCTTCTGATCTGGAACTTGTCGATCTACTCGACTGCCCCGTCTGCTTGAACTTCATGTATCCTCCCATCTATCAGGTTAGCATGCAAGCTTCTTCCTCGTTCTAACTTTCCCCCATCTTTTTAGCTAAATACTATTCGCATGCAATCATTTCAAATCAAATCTTATTCCCTTGGTTTAATCATGGGGGAATGCATGCAGTGCCCAAACGGCCACATACTCTGCTCGAACTGCAAGCGCAACGTGAACAACCGATGCCCGAGCTGTCGCCGTGCAGTGGGGAACATCAGGTCGTTGATCTTAGAGAAGATGGCGGAATCCCTCGAGTTCCCGTGCAGATATCAGGAGGAAGGATGCTACGGATCATTCAGATACGATCGGAAAGAAGAACACGAGGAGAGTTGCAGGCACAGGCCCTACGCCTGCCCCTTCCCATGCAGCCCTCCCTGCATGCTCCACGGCGACGTCAAGAGGCTCGTCACCCACCTCAGAGCCGACCACCAATCCGACGTCATTTACGGCGGTAAGATCAACACCCTCTTCGTCGTAGGTCCCGATCACGGCCAACTCATCTCGGTCAAAGCCACGGTAAGCCCTCTTAGTTTCTTGTGGATCTATGATGGTTAGCTGTTGCCGGTAGTTATCGCATGATTATTGGCAGGTCTATCACAATCGATTTGAACACTTCTGTCTGCAATTGGTGGCTACGCGTCCCCCGTTGATGGACATCATCTGCATATACTTGACATTCATGGGCTCCGAGGTGGACGCGAGGAAGTTCCTCTACAGGATAGAGATCGGCAACGACGAGAGGAAGATCACATGGAAGGGGATCCCCAGGAGCATCCGGGAGGATGCGGAGAAGATACGCGAGAGCTACGACGGATTGATCGTGCATCGAAACACCGTGCAAAGCTTCGCGGAGATCCGCAACGCGAACCAGCTGGGTCTGAGGGTTAGGGGGTTCATATGGAACAAGCGGAGTCGTCATCCGAGCGAGCACATCGGCCATGCTGCTTCCGTCGAGGAGGATGTCGGCGATTACCTTTGCAGTCCGATGAGCGAGTGTGGGAGTGATGATTTCTCCCAACCCATTCCACTTCCAGCAGGACTTACATTCCGATCTAGGTTTAAGCATGCAAACCATATGTCTTAGATTCCTGGAATTGCTGCCAACGTATGTAATTAACTAAGACGATGTGTTTCTTTTTTCCAGATTAAAACTAAATACATCTTAAGATTATTATATGCCAAATCAATGGCGTGAAATTTTTCTCTCTCTGTAAAAGCCCCATCATCTTATTGGATTTCATTTTAAACATATATGGTATACGAGTATTAGAGAGGATTGTCTGCTGCAGGCCGAAACGCAGCAGATTCTGCATTAGCCTTGTGCGTCGCTCTATCACGATTGAGCGGTTCGTACGATGTTGCACTTTTTGTGGATTCGTACCGTGCAAAATTGTGTAAACCACTTGATCAAAATCGAACGGCTCACACTATCACAATAGGGACAGCACCACAGCAGACGATTCGCCTACATACGAGTATAGTTGATGGAATCACATGATCATATTTGTTGCTCGTTTTTTTTTTTTTTTGAGACCAACAAGGGGGAAACACTCGTAGGTGTCCACCCCAAATTTTATTTATTAAAAAGCAAATATTACAACAACCAGGACTCGAGCGTAGTCCTGGAAAGACGCACTACATTCTCCACATAGAACCTCTCAGAACGAAAAATAACACCATTCCTAATCAACCAGGTAGCCCAAATGCCCGCGACAGGCAGTAACACCTCCGATGACGGACGGCCCCTGGACCTGATAAGAGAGTCCCAAAATGCCTGGAGATCCCCAAGGTCTATCCACGAAGCGTCCAAGATCTGCCACAGTTCTCTAGCCTTCTCGCACGTCAGGAACAGATGCTCATCAGATTCAATGCCCACTCCGCATAACACGCACAAGTTGTCATCAGAACGCAGGAGGCGCGCCCGCCTCTCCTTTGTCAGAAGCTTCCCATGACGCAGCAACCAAAGAAACACTCTAATGCGGGAGGGGATCTTCAATTTCCCAATCCATCTGCAGTCCCTGACAACTGCATCCTGAGGAGTCCCCACAGATTCCATCAAAAATGCGTAAGCCTTGCTCACGGTGAAGGCTCCGTCCGCCCAGCCCCAGTGATCACATCCCGACCCGGGACCACCATAGCCCCCAAGGGCCGACAACAATCCGTGAAGCTCCTGAGCACGACCAACCGAAAGGGATCCAGCGAAAGCGGGCCGCCACTCCCCCTCCACCCAAACATCCGCCACCAATGCGTCCCTGTTCACCGCCGACGCGAATAGACGAGGGAAACGGGAAGAGAGGGGACCATCCCTCGTCCAGGAATCAGTCCAGAAACGAAAGCCGGTGCCGCAGCCCAAACGTGGTTGGGAGAGACGAGCAAAAGTCGGGAGGAGCGACCTAATACCTCTCCAGAGAGCCGTCCCAAACCTCAGGTTCCTCAAACACGCCACCTCGCACCTGTTGATCCCATATATCGCCCGCAGCAAGTTGCAACAGCTATCCTCGCTCTCACCCCATAACCTCGTTGCCCATTTCAAAAGCAACGCCTGGTTCATCAGCTCAAGTCGGGAAATGCCCAATCCCCCCATCCCAACAGGTAAAGATACCGTCTCCCAGCTGACAAGGTGAAACCCACGTCCCCTCACCTCAGATCCCCTCCAAAAGAACCTTCGCATTGTCTTCTCGAGCCGGTTGCAAATAGTCTTCGGAAGCATCCTCGTAGACATGAAGAAAATCGGTATCGCAGCCAGAACCGCTTTCACAAGCGTCAAACGACCCCCCCTAGAAAGAAGAGCACCCTTCCACCCCGCCAACCTCCGCTCAACCTTCTCAACCACCGGCAGCCACTCTGAAAGAGCGAGCCTGCCCGCCCCCAGAGGCAGACCCAGGTATCTGATGGGGCCCGAACTACAAGCACACCCCAACACCTCCGAGCACTCACGACTCTCAACCTCCGACATGCCAAAAGGAATCATACAGGACTTGTCCCGATTCAGGCGCAAACCCGAGAGTTCCCCAAAAAGAAAAATTCTTGAATCACATCATTGAGACTCTTCAATTTTTTTAGAGAAGATTCTATTACTTCAAGTGTTGTCACTCTTCACAAATATGCCATTAAATTACATACGGCAAAATCAACTTCTTTATGTTCTAGAAAATTTTCAGTATGTGATTATTCTTAGTTGCTGGATTTTGTTGAGAAGATAAACATCCCATTCTCTGGAGTTTTCTTAGAAACATTAACTTCCAACTTTCTAAAGCATTCAAACACAATTATATATAGACTTTCTTGGACACATGAAAGTGAGGGTAACAAAGCAAGGGAGCAACAAGGTGATATGAAGAGAACCACAAGCAAGAGAACAAGTAGTGAACAAGAGGTTGCACGATTTGTAGTGTGTCAAGTGTTGTATTTAAAGCTAATGTAATTAGGTTTTAATTTGGTAAACATATGCAATTACATTTGAATTTAATTTGGTTTCAATTAATTGGAAAACTAAATTACTTTGGAGGGAAGGATTGAGAATTCCCAAATTTGAAATATGGAGAAACTTGGGTGGAAGTTTAGTATCACATCTAGTATTTCTAAACTTTTGATGGGATTATATATGAGTTCACGCCCCAATCTCATGTAGCAATTGTAGAGAGGATGAATGGAGGACTATGCGCATGCGCTCTGCTCCGGCTCAAGAGAGTCAACTCGGCATTTTCGGAAGATAGAAAGTTGTGCCTTAGGTCTTTTTATACCTCCCCTACACGTCGTTTTACTTGACTCGCAATAAAACTGTCTGGCGTCGTTGCTCTCCCTATTTTCCTACCGCAACAACATTCTTCTTCCTTCTCTCGACTACAAGTTCTCTGAGGTGCTTTCGAGAGTGATCTCGTCGGTGTGCGCGGACGACGATCGTATGCTGTCGTATCCGGGAGTGGATCGCCAATACCCTTTGCACCGGTATTGTAGGAGCGATATCCACTCCAAGGACAATCCTTTTTATGGACGCTTCGGTGATCTTTAATCTAATTTATTTATTTTTACGTTTAGCGTATTTTTCTTATTGCATTGCTTTTCCTGGATCTCGCCCTAATATGATTTCTAAATGATTTATTTGATTTCTGCATGTATATTATAAATCCTATACGAATTTGATATGCATGATCTTAATCTTAAAAGACTGTAATGCATCGATTCGTGTTGATCATGGAATTTACTGGTTAACGTATGTGTTAATGATCCTGTTTTCAACATCAAGTGATTGCTAGTTCGTGTTAGAGTTGAGAAGTTGTTGTGTGAAAGTATAGCGCGTCTATTTTGTATTTTTGAGTTGAAATATGCAATGCGCCATTTTCAATTAGACAAAATTAATCCCGTATATACTTATATTTCAAATTTGATGATGTTTATTTTTAAATAACATTATATATTATACTTCGATAAAAATTATTTAATTACAACCAAACATGTTTTATAATGATGCTGGTTTTAAAATACGTAGTTATAACAACGAATATTTTCTTTTGCAACAAGATCACTTGTTATATACAAACTAAGCAAAGATGACACAATATTCATATAACAATCATCGCCTTTGTTAACAAAGTTCGCTCGAATTTTACTCAAGTACAAACAATGAGTTTGCAATAAGTAATAGTCATTTTTAAGTATTTAACGATGAACTACACATCACCAAATTTCAAAATAGGCTTCACTGTAAACATATTGCGTTGTAGCATATGTAATATATTTATTGCATATATTCAGATGTAAATTTCATATTGTTATTTGCATTACAACAACAACAAAATATTTTCCCGCAATTAAGTAGGATCGGATACATGGATATCTCCATTCAGATTTATTTTGATCATTCTCAGGTATTATTTATTCATAAAATTGTTATTGTTAAAATGCATTTTAAAACTTATAAGAAATTGATATAATATTACTACTTAATGGATACGAAGTCGTTGTAATCCTTCATTTATTACTTTTAGTCACTGTCAAGTAAAAATACTTGCTGATTTCTTTTACAAATTACTCCTTTTACTCGACAATCTTACCGATTTCACTCCTACCTCTTCCTACTCAGCAATCAAGCCCTGGAGTCTACCACTCCCATCAGTAGTAGCAACATCAGTGATGAATCGAGAATCGGTCTATCGATCTAATAAGGACCAATAATCGTTGTATTGACCAATTTCTAATTCAGCAACAATCAACGCACAATGAAATTCAATGATCAAGATGTGTGAGTCAAAATTTATTATAACTCAGAGTATATATGTGTATAGGTATAAGTAGGCTGAGTGTCGGACACAAGGACAGCAAGGAATATAGTGCAAAATTATTATTAATTCCTTAATAATATTTTTGGATTTTATTTAGTATTTTTATGTCTCTTTTTGCTTTTATAGTTTTGTAGATTTCTAATAATATTTGAGTTTTTATATTTTTTATGTTTTCTATTTTTTGTTTTTTATTTTGTGAATTTTTAGTTGTTAATTAATTTTAAAACTAGATATTTATTTATATAAATATAGGTACTATATTCTATATAGATAATATAAAGAAAAGAGGAGTTTTTGGCTTTTTCAATAAGTTAAATAAAGTCAAAATATAGAAAATAAAATATTTTTGAGTTTTAAATATTTGACATGTTTCAACTCTTTTCCATAACAGAATATATATATTATTTTAGATGTCATTGTGGCCGACGTCCTATGTTTTTTATATCCAGAAGCTGGAATTGTGATCTCAAAAGACAATTAATTAAAAAGGTTATAGAATACATATATTGGGAATAGGTACAACATGAACCACATCTCTTGCATAGTACAAAATTTGATGAGTGTATTTAAGTAACGACTGAGATGGAATAAAAGAAAAGGAATTCAATATGCAACAGTAACTAATTGATACAAATTTGATGTGTGTAAGTCGCAATTAAGATGAAATCAAGGAAAAGGAATACAACATGCAACAACAAGCCATCGACACATAAAACAACCGTAATCACCAATTACGGTTAAGACTCACGGACATCTGCACCAAGGATAATGATTCTAGAAAAGGAGAACTCATCTTGCAACGTCAAACTAATCACATAAGTTGATATTCGCAATATAATATCTCAATTTCGAGGAAGGTATGAATTGGCTCTGGAGTTGGTGATGTAGGGAAGGCCGTCGTGGGAGCTGGTGCATTAAGATTTTCGCATTGCATGATCGGACGACGCGTAGCTGAAGAAGGACCGGGGGGGAGGGAGGGGATTGGGGGGCCCTCACGCAAGTTGTTGGAGAGGAAATCGAAGATGAGCACAACGGTGGTTGGGTTCCAACTGTGGTTGGGTTCGAGAACTATGGCTGCTGCAGAGCATCCTTCCCCTTCCAGCAATTCAATTTCTGCTATCGGGGATGGGGCAGTGGCTTAGACGGGGATCTGGAATGGAGGAGCTTTGCCTCCTCCTCCACACACCAGAGCAAAACCATACCCCACCACCCTTCTCCTCCCCGTATTTGGAATAAACCCAAATAAAGCACTCCAAAAAACCTATCTGACCGAGACTACCCACCTCGAGCCTATCCCCATCTTTCAAGGTCGTTGTCGGAGAGGTCTCACCCAGAAGAGCCTTCCGCCGGTGCTATTGGAGCAACGTGAACCGCCATCTGAAGCATCGCTATTTCACGATGGATTTGGGCAGCAACAGAGAGAAAATGGGCGGATGGAGAAATACCCTTCTCCTGCTAGCGTCGTAGGCAGTAGGAGAAGGCATTTGTGTACCTTGAGCTAGATGGGTAAGCAAGGAAAGATGGTTCTTGCGAGGTCGATGATGCTGGAGGACGGGAAGATGGATGAAAGAGGAGAGGGAGGGATTTTCTCCAATGGATGAGGGGAGGACAACTACACAAAAGGACCAAGACGATGACAACTGCATATAAAAATGGAAAAGGGTTCGACAGCTATAAGGGAGGAGAAAGTGATAACTGTAACACAAAGGAAGTGGATCACATCCCTCTCCCATCAGAGAGCTTCGAGGAGGAGAATGTAAGCATGTAAGCAAGAGAGGCTAAAGCTGGGGATGAGAACCCAGCTCTAGTATAACGTATAGAAGATATGTGATTTTCAACATTCCGCGAGATGTTTATACAGCCAAAAGTTGAAGAGGCATTACCAATATATCATATTCATGCAGTCAGATGAGATCAGATCTCTTTATGCTCTAGTATTGTGTATCGCTCCTCTATTTGTTGCGCGAAAATTAAATAGGATAAACATGCATATAGAAATAGATGTCAACTAAATCCAAATTAATTTTGTTGCAGACAATTCTGTGCCCATCAAAGGGCCCATTTTTTTAGTTAGTCATGGGGCCAGTTCAAAGTCCTGGAATCCAGGCCCATGCATCTGGGGCTTGTGCTTAAGTTTGGTTTAGGTTGGGCATGACTATTATTGTACTTATTATTTAAATATTATGCTTTATGCAAGTAAAATAAGAAGCAAACAGATACCATGGCATGCATCTCTCTTGTATCGAAATTACCCATTTCCAATAGTTGTTGAAAATGCTAAATTGACCATAATAATTTGACATGGACATATATGAAAAGATGAATTAATACAATATATTTGCGATTAAAAATGGTGTGTCCTTCTATGCAAATGCTTGTCATCGTTAGATCTGACCAGTGGGTCAAGGGTTCACCTGTCAGCCTACTCATGGGTTGGGTTTGGACCAAGAGATCATATGAACGAGTTAACTCAGCACGACTCGCTCTTTAGTCTCCATGTTAAATGGAAGGAGTTGTCGACATATGCCACAAAGTTCAATCTGTGCTGCAAATTAAAAAGTGTATATTAAAAATTAGGCTTTATATGTGTTTGGTATAATATATATTATTTTTTAAATTACCAGTGTTACAACATATCTAATAATTTACATTCCAAATAACACGTGTAATAGTTACTTAGATTTTAGTTTGTTTCAATGATACTCAAAAAATTTATTTCCTATCTAAACAATATAAAAATTGAGAAAAAAAATAGAGTAGGCTTATGGGTCAGCCCATCTCGAACTTAGGATACACTTGTCTTGGGCTCATTTTACTTCGCGGTAACCTGACATACCGCATGTTTTATCCATATATTCTCAGGTTGGAATTAGTTGTATGGACCGTACAATTTCTTTGTTATAATATTCTTTAACCATGATTAAATAAAAAATAAATATAAAAAATATTATAATTATTAAGAAATAATATAATACATAACCAATGTCACATCATATAATATTTATCATTCCAATCCTCTCAACCATCCAAACGATTACTATTTACATGAGGTTACTTCAACCCAACCCAATCCAATTATCAAACAGAAAGTATGATACCGCGTAACGGATAATAAGTTTAGATATGCGGCCCATAATTTGGTGTAACACCCATACCCCCAAATATAGTACCACATCTAAAACTCGCAAAGTGAGGTTATACGTGATGCGTATTACTACTTGACAACTTGGACTTAAGAATTTTGGATGATACTCAACGGGTCCATTTGGGTCTGAACCCAACAAGATGTCAGAGTCAGTTTTCCTCGATAACGGATCAAGAACCTAAGTCCGAGACGTTACATTTGGGTCATTTACCATTCGAAGCAAACGATGGAACAAAGTGCTTTCGAAGATTCCCCGTCATCTTCACCTTTCGAGAAATGATTCGCCAAAAAGACAAAATGATGCCTTTCTCTCGACATATATCTTTTTTCTTATTTAAAGGGGTCGTCATACGGTCCTTGTTTAATATATTTAATATTTTCCTAATCACTTCTTTGGTAGTAAGAAAAGATAAATTAGGTTTTTTTCTCCTTAGCTCGGATTCTTCTTATTCCTCGTATATCTATTCACTTTTCTTTATAGTGTTTCTATTAACGGATTTGATATTATTCTTTCTTTAAATAATGACCAAGGGTAATTAGCCTAATACAACTTGTTGGGCTTGAGGTCGAACTGAATCTCTTGATTAGGACCAAAAATGTTTAAGTATGTTGTGTTGAGTTGTACTGCCTAAATGGGTAAACGGGTCTTTGGATGAGGGACCGTTTACCCATTGTCCTATATAATGTACTCATCCCCCTATTGGTTTCTTAACCTAATGAAGAGAGGACCCTAATCTCTGATTAAAAGGGATTAGGGTTCATGTGTGCCCCCGTGGTTTTTCCCTCATCGTAGGGTTTTCCACGTAAATCCTTGTGTTCATCTTCTAGCTCTTAACCTTTGATTACAACATGGTATCAGAGCCTAATTGAGGCTTGGTTCTTTGTTGTCTCGTGGATCGACTTCTCGTGCATGGTTCTCGCGTGCGCCGCTGCTGCGCGGAAAGTCCTCCTCCTGCGTGCCTGGCACTTGGCGGCGTTCCCAGGTCGCACCGATTCCCTTCGCGTCTCCCGCGTGCATCTGAGACGCGGCCTCCTGCCCTATTGCGCGTCTCTGTTCTTGTGCGCTCGTGCACTCGGCCTCCCGGCCCCTGCCCAGGTCGCTCGGCCTCAGCGTGCACCGGCTCTTGCCCCTAGCGCCCCCAGCGCTCCTGCCCTAGCGCCCCCAGCGCCCCTGCCAGCGCTCCTGCCCTAGCATTCAACGTTGTTCCGATTCACTCGGAACTGAGGCGTACTGTATGCATTGCAGGTGCCAAATCAGATGGTAGATCCGATTGTTAGAGATGATTGAAGGCATAGCATCTTTTGCAAATTTGTTTGAGTTCATGGAGGTAAAATGGTCAAAGATAGCGGAATAAATTGATGGAAGTTAATACAAAATTATACCATGTAAAGATTAACAACTATTTAGGATCTGGGTGTAATTATCGATTAGAAATAGTTATGTACGTAATTACGAAAACGTACATGATTATGGATGGGAGTAAATATCCCTACAATATAGAGCAGAGATAACTTAAAAAAACTAATGTCGGATATATTTACCGATTACCATGACCTCTATAAATTTGTGATCGTCAGGGTCGTGGTGTAATTATAAACTAGTAGGGAGCCCGTGCAAAAGCACGGGCAACCGTGTTTCATCTTAAGTGCATTCAAATATCGAAATGAAACAATTATGTTTTTCTATACAAATGAATTCTCCTAAAAAAACACAAACTGAACCTGCCGGCCGCCTTCGTTTTTGAAGCTGCCGCCGACGGTGTTAGGAGAGGAGGCGAGGAGCTGGAGAGGCGATTCAGAGGAGGGGAAGCGGGCTCGAAGCAGGACCCATCGCATCGCCACGAAAGCTCCTGCCATCGACTCCAGCTTGTCGAACCGGGCGAGCACGACGCCAATTGCGACGTGGATGTTCAAATCAAGCGGGACCCGAAGTCCCTGATCTCGCACATGAGCGCGAGGGCTTCCACCACATGCAGACGAAGGCGGCGTCCGATTGAGAGATGCGTCAGCTGCACGAAGGTGTAGGTAATGGTCGAGTGGATCATGGTTCCATCGTCTGAACAGGAGGTTAGCAGCGGAAGAGGGAGGAGCACCTTCTGCGATGGTTGCTGTTCTAGGACATGGTGCCTCAACCAAATTGTTGATGGTATCGACGAAGGGATTGGGCAATTACGCCACGCCACCGCGGCCGGCCTCCTGAGATTAGGCTGGATCTCGGTAAGGTTGGTCGCCGCCACGTGTCCCAATATCCGTCCTAACTTCCCCATCTCCCCCTCCGGAACCGAGATGGAGATCTCCGGCCACGGCACGACGTCCGGGAACGGCAGACGGATCCCGGAGTTGATATTCTGGTTCTATTGTTACTATATTTGTTATCCCAAAATTTTAGTGTCTCTGTATATCAACTCTCTAATTATTACTACTATGGAGCCAGCGAGAGCTTGTGAGGAAGAGATGGCCGAGGTGGGGATGGCCGTGGACTTCAACACAGAGGAGCTTCTCCGAGCTCAAACTCTACTGTATCAACATACACACAGCTTCATCGGCGGCGTGTTGATCAAGTGCGCCACAGAACTTGGCATTCCGGACGCCATCGACGACCTTCGTGGCGGGCCAGTGACCCTGTCGGAGCTGTCGGCCTCCCTCTCAGAGCTTCATCCAAGCAAGATCGTCTTCCTTCCCCGCCTCATGCGCCTCCTCGCTCACTTGGAAGTTTTCGCAACCCAATCCATCGCCGATGGCGATGATGAAGGTGTATTTTCATTTAATGCTCGAAAAATAACCTAAGGCATAGCTCAAAGTTTATCTGATCAATTACTTGACGTTAGAATTGACTGTTGTCCGCAGAGGGGTATGCTCTCACACCATTATCGAAACTCCTGGTGAAGAAAAGTCCGGTGAGCATGACCAGCTTCACCCGATTCACATCCCACCCCATCTTCTACGAATCCATCAACATGTTCAGTGATTGGCTCAGAGGCCCTGAACCAACGATCTTCGAGGAAGCACACGGGCGATCCTGCTGGAAGTGCATCGAGCAAGATGCAGAGCTAAACCACATGTTCAACGATGCCATGGCGTGCAAGTCCTCAGCCGAGGTGCGAGCGATGATAAGAGACTGCCGCGATGTATTCCAAGGTCTCTCCTCGCTAGTCGATGTCGGTGGGGGCAACGGTGCCACCGCAAAGGCGATAGCTGAGGCCTTCCCGGACTCAAGTGCACGGTGTTCGACCTACCCCATCTCCTGGCAATAACATCGAGACGGGGAAAGGGGGAAGTTGGGTAATATCTTTGCAATATGAGGACAAAAATGGAATGATGGTTGGAGGCGGACGGCGGAGATCATGCGGGGGAGGAGGGGGGCGAGGGAATGGGGCGGGTGGGAGTGGGAGAGGAGGGAGAGGAGGCGGACGCAGTGGCGGCGGAGGCGAGACCTCTAGGGTTTCCGAAGGAAGTTAGCATCGGGGGAGAGAATTAGGCATGAGTATCGGGCCGGGCCGGGCCCAACGTAGCCCTACCCGAGCCCGGTTCCTATATGCGGGCTAGCGGGCCGGGCCTGGGCCCGTTTTTTTTTAAAATTGGTGCCCAAGCCCGAGCCCGGCCCGCGCCTCTATGGGCCGGGTCGGGTCGGGCCGGCCCGTTACATAAATCAGCAAACATTTTTTTGTCTCATAAAATGTAATCCTACATCATAACCCCATATTTTTTCCAATCCCTATGATTTTTGTGAATGGAACAATGGCTCTATAATCTTCTAACCTTATTTAACATATACACGCTCGTGTCAAATGTTGTGGACCATAATATAAATTAGAAAAGTCAACTGGAAATCAAAGAAATATTTAAATACGAAGCAGAGAAATCAATGTCAATTATTAAATCCTTGGGCTAATACGAAGCAGAGAAATCAAAGAAATTATTAAATCTTCACAGTGAGAATCGCGTATAAGTAATACTCACAGGGAAATAATGTATGGGCTACTGGAATCACTATAGCTACAATTTAAGCCAACCCAAATGAAGTCAACTGGAGCGCAAGCATCCCCCATCCAATTTCATGGTGTCTTGCCATTCTAAATATATGCTTGATTGCTGAAGTGCTCTAGAGAATAGATGCTATTGTAGAAGTAGAAGACTAGTTCTAGAAGGTAGTTCCAAAGACAAAATATTGTTCGACTTAAAAAATATTACAATAGGTTTTTAAAAGTTTCCAAAAAAAGAGAGAAAGGCACATGAGACGACACGATTCTCGAGTGTTGACATTTTCTTCCAATGATCCGCATCATAAACCTGCAATACAAGTGCAAATATTTTACAATCAAATCCGAAGAGTCAGGACAATTAGTCCTATAAGCCTACATTAGCGTCACTCATAGGTTGAAAGTAGTTATTATTTAGAAATGTATCAAGTGAATACTAACCAGATGGATTTTTAATAGACTCTGCATCGTCATCCTCTTCTTCATCATCCACAGAGTCACTCACTTCACCACGTATCCAATCTTGAGTGCAAATCAAAGCTTCGACAGTCTTTGGATGAAGGCGGCTCCTGTAGGCATCAAGGACCCTCCCTCCGGTGCTGAATGCACTCTCTGATGCAACAGTTGAGACCGGGATTGCCAAAATATCACGTGCCATGTGTGACAAAATTCTATATTTGCTTGCATTTAGTTGCCACCACAACAAAATATCGAAGGTGGAATCATCAACATTGTCAGCAGAGTCGTCTTCCAAGTACAATTGTAGCTCAGATTTTCCTGAATCTGTATATCTCAAGACCTTCTTCTGTTTTAAGAACTTCAATCTGGTGTCCTCCTTCACTCGTGGTTCACATGGATCACATTCAATAGGCCTTTGCATTGCATTTTCTGCACCTTCCATTCCCTTGAATTTCAAAGCATACTCATCGTATAATGCTTGGAAAACTGCTTCCACCTGTCCCACATATTCAGCTACCTCCTCTGACGAGTACAGTTCTGTGTAAGAGAAACGCAAAAACTCAAACTTGTAACGTGGATCTAGAACAGTAGCGATGGCTAGAGGCAACATAGCCTCCTTGTCCGTCCAATACTTGTCAAATTTAATGAACATTTTTGTGGCCATATTTCGGATTGAAGCATCTTCATTGTGTTGTAAGGAAATCAACTCTTTCTCTATCTCAAAAATCAAACAAAAAAATAGATTGGCAGTTGCATATTTCTGACCAGAAAAGAAGTTAGTTGCAGCATAGAAGTTTTCTAATATTCCCTTTATGAGCTCCACCTTCTTCCACTCGGAGGGTGACGGGACATCCATCAACTGGAATTCTCGAGTCTTCATTCGATTGAAGACTTTTTGATACAATGTTGCAGATTCAAGCATTAGGAATGTAGAATTCCATCGTGTGCTTACATCCAACTTTAGGGACTTCGTCACTGGAATGCGTTCCTGACCTGTATAATCAAGAAACTCTTGATGACGACGGGTAGAATACTTAATGCATTTCACCATGGTGCGGATTTTTCCAATTATTTCGCCAATCTCAGACAGACCATCCTGCACGATGAGGTTTAGAATGTGTGCCCAACAACGAACACGAAAAAAACGACCACCAAGTAAAAGTGAGCTGGTTGTGGCATAATGGTCTACCAAATTCCTTGTCACCACATCATTGGTGGACGCATTATCTGCTGTCAACGTGCACAATTTTGTAATATTCCATGAAGCCAACTTGGTGATCATCATATCTGCTATGTTATCACCAGTATGACGTAAAGCAAGTGCTGAAAAACTCAGAATTTTCTTATGCAACTTCCAACAATCATCAATGAAATGAGCTGTGATGACCATATACCCCAGATTCTGAACTGAAGACCACATGTCAGTTGTTATGCAAATCCTCGCACCAGATTTATTGAGGAGGCTCAACAAATTCTTCTTCTCGACCTCATACAGTTTCATGCAGTCTCTCTTCAGCGTAAAACGAGACATTACATTATATTTAGGTTGTAGACTTCCAACAAAATTGCGAAACTTGGGATTTTCTACAACCGTAAATGGCATTTCTCCAGAGATTATCCATTTAACAAGTTCAGAGCGGCTATGTTCTGGATTAAATTTCCAAGAAGAAATTGTACTCCCTTCATCAGATGTAAACACATTCAACAAGGTTTGACCTTTCCCATCCCGCTTGTAGTAGAGACATTTATTCTCTAAATGTCGTATTAGATGACTTGTCCCACTTTTCGTTTGGCATGATAAGGGTTTCTTGCAGTGATTACAACGACACATTTCCTTTCCATCAACGGTACCTATCTTTGTCAAATGATTCCAAACCCATGACTGAGATTATCGTGAACGTTTGTTCTGCCCTTCTGGTTCAACCAAATCATCTTTCTCTTGTTCTTCTCCTCTCACAAATTCATCCTCTCTTGCAGGAGGGGCGACATGATGCTCATTTTGTGTATTCGACATCTACTAACATTAAAAATAACATGACAACCACGAGTCAACGACAAGCACAATGTCCCATTCATTACAAATCATACAATCATACAAATCATACAAATATACAATCATACATTCTAATTCCTAATCTAATGACCGAATTTCATTGGAAAAATTCCGATAAACATCAATATATTCAACACATCCAACACGTATACTACTCAACAATATAAATCCAAAAAAAAATTATTGAAGAGGAGAAATAGTAAGTTATACCTCCGGGTATGACCGTATGGGAGGTCGAAGAAGAGGACAGGGACGGGCTGGGGGTGCGCTGGTCTGTGCGGCGTCGCGGGGGGCCTCTGCGGCGTCGCGGGGGGCCTGGGCGGCGTCGTCGGGAGTGGAGGGCGGGTATGGGTCGCGGAGGAGGTGGGGTCGCGGCTGAAGGGATGATGGAGGTCGGAGGAGGGGTCGCGGTTGGAGGGAGGTGGGGAGGACGAAGGCTGGAGGGGCGGGGGAGGTCGGAGGCCGGCTGCGGGCGGGGGAGGTCGGGGGAGGTCGGCTGCGGGCGGGGGAGGTCGGTTTGCGGGGTCGGGGGGGTCGAGGGTTTGGGGAGTAGGGGGTTGGGGCGTCGGGGGTTTGAGGCTTCAGCGGCATGAGGGGGGGGGGGGGGGCAAAGTCGGGGGGTTAGGCTTAGCCGCTTAGGGTTATTTGCGGTCGGGCCGGGCTCGGGCCGGGTACGTCAGGCCGGTGCCCGGGCCTTTAGTCGGGCCAGCCCGCGGGCTTCGGGCTCGGGTCCGACTATGCCCGAACCCGGCCCGTTAAGTGAATCGGGCCTCTTTTTATGCCCAGGCCTGCCCATTTCTATGCGGGCTCGGGCCATGGGCGGGTTTTTTCGGGCCGGGTAATGGGCCGGGTCGGGCCGGCCCGCGATTTTGCTCATCCCTAGAGAGAATGGGGGAAAGTGTTGAGGGTGGTGTGTGTAAATCCTAGTAAAATATGAGGGTAGAAGTGGAATGATGGCCCAGGGCTGGTGGTAGGTGGAATTAGAAGGGGTAAAAACGGCATTTTTTTGTCGAAAATTAATCCCTTGACGCCCTTTATATATATATAATGGATATTTCACGAGTCGGGCAAGTGCCATAGTATAAAAGTCCCTTTTTTATTTTGAAAAAAAAGTACCAACCGGCATCCACGACTGGTTCCTCCATCCGAACCCAATAATGGGGTCAATCTCTCTCCAGTCCCCGGGAGGTCTCCTCTCTGCGGAAACCACCGTTGCTTTTTCCATCACGACTTCTTCTCGGTAACAGAAAGGACGCGCCTCTGCCAATCTCTCTCTCTCTCCATCTCCTTTCCTCTCTCTGCGACCCTTCACCTCCCCTAAGAATCCATAACCAAGCAAGCAGCAGCTCCCTCCGATTGGATTGCATATTCACCTCCACATGATGGCATCTCCAAGCTTCTCCGCCAGCCAAGATCTTCTCGATCTCCTCGAGTGCCCGGTCTGCATGGACTTCATGTACCCACCCATCTTCCAGGTTTGTCGCACGAACTAGAACCGCAGATGTTGTTTCTGGTTGATATTGACATTCTAGCTTGTGGGTTCCTCTTATGTTGGGTTTTTGATTTTCGGGTTCTTGTAAAGACGGTTTTTTATCTGTGACTCGTGTGTTTTTGGCTCCGGTATTTGTTCGGGCAGTGCTCGAACGGCCACACCCTGTGCTCCAAGTGCAAGCCGAGCGTCAAGAACTGCTGCCCGAGCTGCCGTGAGCAGATGGGAGACATTAGGTCGTTGGTTCTTGAGAAGATGTCTTCCTCCCTCAGCTTTCCCTGCAAGTACAGTGGTGCGGGTTGTTCTGAGAAGGTGAAGTATGATATGAAGCAGAGGCACGAGGAGGAGTGCAGCTACAGGCCTTATGATTGCCCCTTCCCTTGCTCCCCTTGTGATGTCACTGGGGATGTGGAGGGGCTTTTGACGCACCTGAGGATCGATCACGAGACAGAGTTCGAAGAGGGCTACGAGATCGATACGGTGTTCGAGCACGAAAATCCATATGCTGGCGATGACACATCTATGAATCTCACTGTAAGGATTTCCTTCGATGATTACCTTAGTTCAGTGGTTTTTATCTGTTTTTTGTTGATTATATTCAGAATCATATGAAAAATAATGCGGATGGGGCGTTTGTGTATGTGTGGATATTAAGGATTGAAGGGGGTAGCGGCGAAAAGAGCAGAAGGGGGAATTAGTGGAACATTTAATGTGAGATCTGTAGATTCTGGATGATTCTTACAGTTTCAAGTTTTAAACATATGAACTTGTTGAAGGGTAGGATGAGGAGAATACTTCGTTGAATGTTATTGCAATGTTCCCCTTTCCAATGGCCTTAGTTTTGTGTTTTTTTAATTGTTTATGCACTGCTTTTGCTCTTATCATGTTTCCAATTCTAAGTGAGCTCCTTGCTTCAGTTGTTTTCAGTCATGTGGAAACTTATGTTGGCGGTGGCGTGGTGCATCTATGTGGATATTAAGAATGAAAGCTGACCTCTACCTCCCTGGCTGCTCAAGCTATGTGCTTCATGTTCGTGATCCTAGTTCTTGCTTAGACACACGTAGATTAAATGCTGAGAGCCTAACCTAGCTGTTCTACCTATATATTAACAATGACACAGATCCGACTCTCCTTGGGCATGTAACTGACTTCGCTAGGGCTATCAAATATTAATTTTTGAGTGTAAGGAAGGAATAGCTATGTTGAGTTTCTTGGCCCTTCGCTTTTATTTATAAGGAGAATGGATATAACTCAGCAGTATAGTGTGGGGGAGCGTTGAGATCGGTGAACAAATTAGGTCGAACATTTGATCGAGATTAGATTATCGAGGATTTTTTATGACAGCTTTGAATTGTGAAATGAGGGTAATTAGCGATGTGAACTTATGATTGAAGACTTGTTTGTATGCCACTCAAATACTGCTGGATTTTAGATGGTCTTTTTTGTTTTGTCAGTTACTAATTTTCTCCATTGCTCTATTATATTGCCATGTTGAGGTATTGTTGGCGAGCACAACCATCATTACTTGTATAGAAAGATTTTTTTATCCAAGTATAGAGAGAATTTTAACTAAAGACAATTTCAATGTTGTATAGCTTGAGATGCTGCCAAAATCTTGACTAGAGGTAATATATTTTTAGAGGGTATTTATCATGTCTTGAGAAGCAAAATACATTTACATCCAATGGAATGACCTGACTAAATTTCTTGGTTTCCATGACAGCTCATACATTCTCTACTTATGTTAACTGTTTGATTGCAATATGACATTCATTTCTTCCGTCTTGCTTTGTCGGATTCACGCCAGGTCTATAGTTGCCACTTCAAAAACTTCTGCTTGCGTCTTGAGGCATTCCATTCACCCGTGGACATGGTCTACATGGCATTCCTAATGTTCATGGGCGATGAGATAGATGCCATGAACTACAGGTACAACCTGGAGATTGGCAATGACACACGCAAGATGACGTGGCAGGGGGTGCCGAGGAGCATTAGAGAGAAAGCTGAGCAGATACGAGAGAGTCACGATGGATTGGTGATTCACCGCAGTGTCGCTCAGAGCTTTGCAGAGGTTAACACCATGGAGGTGTTAAGGCTGAGGGTTAGAGGCTTGATCTGGAGAGAGGTTTGACGAGATCCTTCTAATGGCATTCTTGCATCTGAAGTGTTTTGAGATCACTGTTGTAATGCTTTTGACTAATTGGTGAAGGATGCGTGTTTACCCGATTAGGCAGTGTTAACTGGATTTTTTCGTTTTGTACAGTACTATGGTATTTGCAGTTATATATGGGTATTTCATATGACTAACAGTGTTTTTAGATGCAAAAGAAATTTGATTTTTTTTTTACAAATTTCCATTAAATTACATTGTAGAGCCAATCAGTGATACTGCGAGTACAAATTGGTGTCAGCCTGACAAGTTCACTAAGGGGGTGTTTGGATAGTGGGTTTAGGTGGGTTTAAACTGGTTGCAGGTAACTCATTTTTGGATTTTGGTGTTTGGATAGAGGGTTAAACGGGGGTGGGTTAGAAGTGGGTTTGAGGTGATGTGATTGTATTGGAGTTTGAAAAAGTGAGAAGTTATTGTGATGTGATTGTATTGGAGTTTGAAAAAGTGAGTAGAAGTGGAGTAGTTTATAATTTTTATATGATATGATGGTATAGCATATTATTTTTTGATGGAATTGATGATGGGAGAATTGATTTATTTAATTTTTTTAAAAAGATAAAAAGTGGGACCCATGTGGAGGAAGAAAATATGGGGTAGGGGAGGTGGTTTAACCCGATACAAGAACGCACCCTAATGTTTGGATAGTGGGTTTAGGTGGGTTAAACTGGTTGCAGGTAACCCATTTTTGGGTTTTGGTGTTTGGATAGAGGGTTAAACTGGGGGTGGTTAGAAGTGGGTTTAGGGTGATGTGATTGTATTGGAGTTTTGAAAAAGTGAGTAGAAGTGGAGTAGTTTATATTTTTTATGATATGATGGTATAGTATATTATTTTTTGATTGAATTGATGATAGAGAATTGATTTATTTAATTTTTTTAAAAAGATAAAAGTGGGACCTACGTGGAGGGAGAAAATATGGGGTAGGGGAGTTAAACCACCCTTGGGGTGGTTTAACCCGATACAAGAACGCATCCTAAGCTTGTCGATTTATGCCTTAAATGTTCACAATCTGATATTTATCTAATATATTATATAAATGAATATCGAATGACTTGATTAATGCAAAAGCAAAATCCCCACAACACTTAGGGCCTATTTGGTTGCTGGGTTGGACTGGGTTGGGTTGGGCTGGGTTGGGGTGGGTGAATAGTAATCTGTGAGGAGGAAGTACCCTTGTGAATAGTAACCAGGGTTGGGCCAACCCAGTCCAACCCAGCAACAACCCAGCAACCAAACAGGCCCTTAGGGTTCGTTCGGTTCGGGAATAAGCAGGAATAAGGATTGGGAATAAGGAGAATAAGAGTCTATTCTTTGTTCGGTTGGAGGATAGGATAAGGAGAATAAGGTGAAATAAAGGTAGGTAAGGTGGGATAAATATAGGAATAAGAGTGAAATAAGATGGAATAATGGGGAATAGTCGTACCATTGGGAACAGTGTCTGGGAGGAGAATTGACCCCTTATTCCAGGGTCTATTCTCCGACCAAACATGGCCTTATTTTTGGATATGATCAAGGGTTCATTCCCCCGAATAAAGGCATGAGTTGTAAACAAGCTCTTCTCATAGAACACAGTTTCCTAAGGTTTTCCATGCCTTTTACACCACTTTTCTGTCATATTGGATTTCTTTTTTCCCTGTAGTTTTAAAACTCCCATCAGGAGGAATTTTTCTCTATAGATATTTTGATTCGTGTGATTGCTTTGTTGATTGTTTGCTTGTTTGAGTCAATTATATACCTCCTTAAGATGAGGAATAAGCACTCATTTTCTCATAATAAACAATTTTGAATTAAGTTGGTCACATTATAAGGAATTGTTCTAATAATGGCTCTATCTATACTACTTGTTTTCCATAATTTTGTAAGCTGCGATCTCAGAGGGGTTTTGGGCCATGGTAGTGGATGAACTAGTGATTCTGCTCAGCCTCTTGTATACTTCCTCTATTGGTGGTATCGTTTCACCAGTAAGTACTTGACTACGTGTTGCAGAATCAAGAGATGGTAGAAAGATCCCTGTCATAGTGGCACTTTGGTATACATAATGCTGCTCTGTGCTGGTATTAATAGGCATAAAGTCGTGAAGCCGCTCGAACATGCCTCGAAGATGGGAGAAGTGAGAATGAAAAGGTCGACCGTTCTGCTTGGTCGAGAATATGTCATACTGCAAGAGGATCTTGCTATCATTCTTCGCTTGACCATATGTGGCTGCGAGGATTTCCCACATGTCCTTGGCCATGGGCTGATTCACAATATCATCTGCAATCTGTGTGGTGAGCGTCCCGGAGAGCAAAATACAAGCATAGGCATCGTCTAACTTACATGAAGCATGTTCCCCAGTCTTATCATGTTTTGTTAAGAAGTATCTAATCATGTTGTCTCGGTTCATTGTAAAATTACAATGATATGGTATAGCTGTCTAAGGCAAGTAAAAGTTGTAGTCGTATTAATGTACTAGTATGTGAATTATATGGAGCACATCAACTAAACTTCATCTATGTATCTGTATGCATAGTAAAATGCATTTTTTATAACGACCAGCTAACTTGTTTTTCTCAGGAACAATTCTAGCGGCATCACTGATATTCTTGTCGGTCATTCCTTAACCCTTTTAAGTTGTTAGATAATTAACGCTATAGTAATGGATGTCATCATCAATACCATTAATCATAGGGTTTTTATCAGTTGTGCCCCTCTTAGACCTTGCAATTTCAGTTATGCCCCTCCCTTTTTGTGAATATCAGTAGTGCCCCCAACTTCTTGGCAATCTATAACGTGTGCCCCTCCATTACTTTAACCGTCACTGAGTCAAACTTAACCATGGTTTCTTCAAATCATAGTATTGTCAAGAGGGGTATAACCGTCCACCCATCTTCCTCCACCACCTCATCTTCTTCCTCTTCCTCCTCCTCCACAGCTCCTCCCTCCTCCTCCTTGAGCTTTCCTAAGGCCTCCCCCGAGCCCCCTGCTTCTCCCACGCGCCTCCCCACCTCCGTTGTCATCGTCGACCCCCCCCCCCACCTTCCGTCCGCCCCAGCTCGCCCTCTCCGCCCCCAGCAACCCCCACCTCTCGTACCACCCCCCACACCTCCCCTCCGCCCCGCAGCACCTCCCCCCTCCGCCCCCCGTACCTCCCCTTCGCCTGCAACCCCCCCCCCCCCCTCGCACCTCCCGTTCACCCGCATCTCCCCCCCTCTGCCCCCTGCACCTCCCCTCTGCCCGCACCTCCCCTTCGCCAGCATCCCCCCCCCCCCCCCCCCCGCCCACCCACTACCCCCCACACCTCCCCTTCGCCCGCAGCACCTCCCTCTGTCCCCCCCGCACCTCCCCTCCGCCCGCACCTCCCCCCTCCGCCCCCCGCACTGCCGCCCTCTGCCCCGCCACACCTCCCCCCTCCGACCCCCGCACCGCCGGGATCCACTGTGTGATTTTGCTCTAAAACTCATGATCACGATCAGGTACACCGCTGGGGGTGAGGGGAGGAGGCGGTGGAGGAGGAGTAGGAGGTTGGGAAGGAGGAAGAGAAGCAGAGGAAGATGAAGATGATGGGGATGAGGAGGGAGACGATCGGATGACTTTCCAGCCCTTTTTTTAAAATTAAATTCCTCTTCTGTCCCCAAAGTTAACGTTCGTTTACAGTGGGTATGGACGACCACTAACTCGAGGGGCACAAGTGATAGAATGCCAAAAAGTTGGGGGCACTACTGATATTCCCAAAAAGGGAGGGGCATAACTGAAATTGCAAGATCTTGGAGGGGTACAAGTGATAAAAACCCTTAATCATATATATATATATATATATATATATATATATATGGAAAACTTCAGATGAGGTGAACCTTTCCTTTATGTCTAGAAAGCCATCCATCTCCACTGTTTATTTACGATCTACGGTTGTAGTTAAACCAGCATACCCGCCCTCAAAACCACTCCCGGTTTTCTATTTTAAGAATGTTTCAATTTAAATCAGATTACTGGATTGGTAATATGCTGCTTAAGGTACTTTTTGATTTTGTAATTTTCACCTTGCCCCCAAAACTCCCTTCTACCATAACAACCTCACCCACGTATGTTAAAATTAACAAAAATTCATCCAAGGAACATATATGACTCAAGACTATATCTATTGAGTCTAATTATGAATAAATTTGGGAAATCAGATTGTAAATTACATATGGATCGTAGAACATCAATATGCACAACAATAAAAAATCAGTATGCATCCTATACAGAACGTCGTGCCTCACAATTATACGTGTCACAACACTCATCCATATTCATGCTTGGCATGCCTATGCAGGACCTATGTCACGGAATAACATAAATTATTCAATTATTTATTACCGTCAAGATAGTGTCCGAAAAGAACACCAGATGTACATTTCATGCGCTCGTTGTTAGGGTTACGATCAAGGTTTTAAAAGTTGGACCGGGCATTGAACCGGTTAGTTTTCGGTTTGGTCCAACCGGGTCTTGCTATCGGTCCAAATCGATCGGATCGGTGATGATGTCAGTATGATGTAATCATTCCTATCGACTCGGAAAAAATCGGACTGGGCTTAATTTACTGGTCCAACCGATCGAACCGGTTTTTTGAACCGATAAAACTAGGTACATATATGTAAATATGTATTTATATATCAATGAAATAATCATTTAAAATGTCAAATCCTTCAACAGAATAACATGATTGTCTATTTCGAGTAAACTCTACAAAAGGTAGCCATATTTTTTAGCATTATATATGAATATAATATTGTAATAATTTATTTATAGTTGCTTCTAGAAAATTACTTCAAGAAAATAGTTGCACAAGTTATATTCCAAAAAAAATACATAACTAAAATCGCATAAGTTAAGAAGGGTACAAGTGATAAAAACCCTATTATTTCATTATTTAAACCTTTATTTTTAAAAAATATACTTTGGGTCAATCTGGGTCAATCTGGTCCAACCACCTGGGTCGACTTGGTCCGACCACCGGTCTGATCCGATTTTTTCTTTTCTTTTTTTTTTTAAAATTAATTACCTAAAACCAGCCGAACCGACTGGGTCAGGGCCGGTTCTCGGTCCGATTTTTTAAACCATGGTTATGATATATAAACGACACCGAGAAGGTTTGGGATTTCAAACATGTTCAATTCCTTTTGTTTGACATGAGTAATTATAATATCAAGCAAGAATTCATGCAAATTGGTAATGACACAAATTGATACTAATATGATTGAAATTCACCCGAACCTCTTTTGAATCGTTTTTAAGGATTCGAAACATATGTTGATGATACGAGAAGTCCGTCCACGAAGACACTTCGGTTCCGTCTATCTTAATCGTCATAGATCACGTTGACACTCATTCGATTCTGTCGGATCAACATTCGATGCCGGCATAGAGAATCTTCGTTTCCGAATCTTCCCTTCTCTCCATTCTCTCTTGATATGTCACTCATTATCTATTTCTCTCTTTCTTCACCTGTTCACTCTCCATCAATTCACTCGTCCCATTTCTATCTCTTTTTTAACTCGTTCTGTCTCTTTTATTTGGTAACTTGCGATGGAAGATCTCAACGGGTCTCAATCTATTTTTAGCAAATGGAAAGGGAGTAAGTGGTGTTTTTTCACTCGTTTGAAGGCTTCCCAATAATATCTCATAGGTTTTACATACACACCCCTCTAATTTTTAGTTTTTACCCTTACATGTACATTCCATTACGTTGTCACATATTTTATTATTTTATTCTTTTATTAATATCTAATGATGGAATGGGTCGTTACAATGTTGTACCCATACCCTGAACACCGTTCCACATTTAAAACTCATAAAGTGTGAGAACGGGTTATAAGTGGTGGAGATTACTGCTTGACTAGATGTGCTTAAGCATTTTGGGTGGTTGTCAACGGATCCAATTGGCTCGAATCCAACAACTTGTCAGGGTCAGGTTTTCTCGATAACGGATCGTGGACCTAAGCTCGAGACATTACAAATTGTATCAAAGCTAATTTCCCTCTGATAGTGGAAAGGGCTACCCGAGAGGTGGAGCCACTTCTATAAAAAGATAGGAGGAAATGGCTACCCGAAGCGTGCAGCCGTCACTGTCATTGGGAATAAGTGATGGGTCATGTCGCAACGATGACGTTGCAATAAATGGGGGATGTTGTAACACTCATACCCCCAAACATAGTTCCACATCTAAAACTCACAATGTGTGAAAGTGTGTTATAAGTGGTGAGGATTAGTATTTGACAATCTGGGCTTAAACATTTTAGGTTGTTGTTAACAGATCCAATTGGGTTCGGATCCAACAAGTTATCAAGGTCAGTTTTCCTCGATAACGGACCTAGGACCTAAGCCCCAGGACGATACAAACATCAAAGTCAAATGGGCATTCTTGTTTATGGTTGTAGCATAATCAACATATAAGCATTGTTTACTTGTTTATTTCTACCCTTTTTCACATATATTTTAAAGGGAACGAATAATTTAACGAAAGAATAAAGATTGCCCTTCAAGGTCGATGAATCAGGATAAGCTATGCAGAACTATCATCATTAACTGTAGAGCATGAAAAGAAGATATCATGTACATAGCATTGAAATGTTCCAAGGGAAGATTGACACAAGGAATTAATCTCCATATATGATACAAATATATAACGAATCAAGATCTGGACGATTTGCAAATAGGTATGATCATTGGCATTTTCTAAGAGATTAATCTGGGTAAATAGATGCAAATAAGCGCATATACCATATCCGAGAGGAAGAGCCTCAAGGAGGTCTGAATCAACGCCAGGATTCATCTCCTCAAATCACGATCCGCATGTAGACGATGATTCCTTCTACACGGTTATGTGGAAAAGAGGGATGCAACGTATCTCGGCCAAAAAGAGAGAGGGAAAAAAATGCCAGGTGTTTGTATTCTTTATCTCTCTGGCGTGTAGAGAGTGGTCCGTCCCTCACACTCTCGCGTACTAAGGCTGCGTTTGGTTGCAGGGTTGAGTTGGGTTGGGGTAATCCTGTGAATAGTAAACTGTGAGGAGGATTGTGAGGGTTGAAAGGAGGGGTACACTGGTGTACCCCAACTCAACCCTGCCCAACCCTACAACCAAACGGGAAGTTGGGAGATAGACACTTCCAAGGGCACTCAAAAAATAGTATCCCTCACCTGGCTTGAAATGTGTCTCCACGTAACAGCTCTCCCCTTATGCCTTTTTATTTTCCTTTTTTTTCTTCAAAAACCAATCTAATATTGTAGAGGTCGCTACAGGAACATTGCTAAGCTGCATCATAAGTATACCTATCCAATGTTTTAGTGGCTATCTAAGATGGAAGGATATCTATATCTATACTATATACTAAAGTTGGGCTCTCCAGCTTTTTCTTCCATGATGACACGTGGATAGCCCTACATCCTTCACCTCTCCCCCGCACTCGTATTTCGCTCTTTACTCTCTCTCTCACTCTTCTCTACAAGGTGACTCTCTCCAACCCTTTCCTTTTGTAATTCGTACTCTCCTTTTTCCCCGCTACCTCTCTCTCTCCACTATCTATATATGTACAATCGAATTTCCATATATTTAGACGTCTCTAATTTCTATATTTAGGCGTGTACTTCTCAAATGTGCTTCTCTCCCTTTAAATTCTCCCCACACCAGGACACGTGGCTAACTCATTTTCTCCATTCAACAATTGCACTCTTTTAGACGCATTTCTCTCCATCCGTGTCTCTCTTTTTTCTCCCCTCAAAGTTGATCTCCTTTGCTTTATCTATCTTATGAGAAAAAAACTATACTAACATTGAACTTATATCTGTTGCACACCTATGAATTTTCTCCATCCAAATCTGTTAACTGTGTTTAAAAAATTTTAAGAGTAGTTTCGGGGCTTATTTTATACAAAATCTCACGAATACTCGAGCTCTCTCTTTCACATTTATATATGTCTCCTAACCCAACGAATGCTCATCCCTTATTTTTATATAATTGTATCTTTAGTCTTTTTAGCATGCAAAACCTATCACATCTCCCTCTTTTTTGGAATATATATTTGTTTAGGCCATCAAAGTATTGCAAGTAATGCCCACATATTAATGTTGGTCTTCGATGGTGGTGGCAGATGATACACCTCCATTTTGCTCTATAATATCTTCCGATGTCCTTCTTTTGTTACTGTTTCCTCTTTCGCTCGACCATAATCATCAAAAGAGGATCAGCTTTCTTTTGTCACCATTGTTGCCCTTAAATAATCGTCCATGTGCTCCAATTTTTAATTTCCCACATGAGATTATGTCTCTTTCTCTATGGTTGTTGGTTGTGACATTAGTTAATGATTATGATGTTAGAATAAGAAATGTCTTTATTTCTTTTAGGTTAAGATGGTATTCTTTGTTCTTAAAAAGCCGGGTAGATTCTTTGTTCTTTGGATTTTTCTGCATACATATACATATACATAGGTGAAATCAAAGGTGAGACACCTGTCTTAAAGATTTCAATTTTAGCTAATAATTTTGTTATCCATTTTTTGATATAAATAAGTTAAGGCAATCACGATGTATGACACCATTTATATGTCTTATCATGCCATATGTTTTGCGTTTTTCAAGAGAATCCATTAATTACTTAATAGGATTATATATTCATGACCTTAACAAAATTGGGGTTGAGTAAGTCAACCACGTTGTTTATGCATCATTATATTTTTAGTTAATCTCTTAAGTTATAAAGCTAATTTCTATATTTAGATCTAATCTCACGAGCATTTTTACTCAATACCAAGTAACTTTGATCAACGTTATTATGATTATCAACATAGTAGGATAATAAAAACAATATATCGATTTAATCCTCAACTAATATGAATTTATGATAAGATTAACGTGTTGAAACATATATTCTTATCCATTTATTCAAAATTATTCAAATCATTTGATAAAAATGTATATGTAATCTTTATATCTCAATTTAGTTATTATTAAACAAATATGCATTTTCTCAAATTTATTAATTAAAAGATTACTAATCAACTATGATTACAAAATCTACATCAAATATATTTATTTTTTTTATCAATTATGTAGAATATAATATCATTATTTCATTAAAATAACTTCAATTATACAAAAAAATTAGTGCAAGAAGTTACGTTTTAAAATATTCCATATCAATACAAAATTTACATAGAAATATCAATAATGTATATGCATATAGTTAGCTATTTCTTTATTATTACAAATATCCTTACATGAGAGAATAAATATCTTGGATATATTACGAGGTTCACGAGTTCATATATATAAACATTGCATGAATGCTATTTGATTCATTATTCCTTCTTTATTATGCAAATCACAGGATAAAAAAATAATATTATCTGTGTAAATTTATAAATACACATCTTTCTTCTAAAGAAGTGGAAAAGTTGATCGCAATTGGTAATACATACTTTACAAATAAGATAAAATTTCCTCTTCAATTACGTTGTACTTTATACATGTTTAAATTAAATGTTTATCAATTGTAATATTTTCTAAAGATATTTATTAAGAATAAAACATATAATATTTTTTCTGCAGCGAAGTGCATGTAATTTTCCTATCTATATTATATACTAAAGTTGGGTTCCGTCCAACTTTTTCCCTCCTACTGACACGTGGTATCTCCCACGTTCTCCACAACTCTTTCGAATCCATCCCTCCTTCCTTCCCATACGACCTCTGCTTCACTCTGCCCCCTCTCAAAAGGGCCCTCGACCTTAACCAAGGCATGTGGACAAAAGAAAGACCATGCTCGACCACCAATGGCAGAGTACGACAGAGTTGGCCGATTCGTGACGAGATCGACGACATGGCCTGTGGTTGAAGTGGGATGTCGAAGGCGAGGCACATCAGAAGAAGAGGAGATCTTGATCTCCTCGCGACAATAGATCTTGGAGAGAGAGGAGGTTCGTAGCGACACACGGAACGCAAAGGAGAGGTGATCGGGAGCATGATGAAACAGGAACAGATGGAAGGTCGGATTTGGGGCTTGAAGTCCCTGTCTTCCCTTGGCGCGAGCCCAAGGTCCCAATGGGTTCCACCCCCTTCCGAGTTACCTCATATGCCTTTTGTTGTCACTGTCGACAACCGTTGAGGAGGTGAGAGATAGTGGTTAAGTGGCAAGTTGTTAGCCTGATGGGGAACCACGGGATCTACCATTGATGCTGTAAGAAGTAGAACCCCTGCCCCACGCGGTGTATTCTCCTTGAAATGAAGGAGATGAGGAAGGGGATGGTGTTGTCGTCAGCTCACTCCTTTACTTTCTATTATAAAATTATTTATTTTGCTTTAATTAAGTGACTTGGCCCAAGAAACCCATAAGATGTAATTAAACTAGAAGAAGAAATAGAAAAATAAAACAACGGCTCATATAAGGCTTTTATTATTTATAATTTGAATTTTTCAATTAGTATTCATAAAATGTGCTTTCTAATTTAAACATTCATGTTTTTATTGTTTGTGATCAACTACCCACCGTCGAGACCTTCTCACCATAGAAGAGTATCGGCAGGTCTTTTTAAGACATCTTGGTAGCCGAACGAAGAGGATGTGAAAAAGGACATTAGCCATTCGATTTTCAACCCTTCCTCCTTATATGTTGTCAAGCAAAAAGGGCGATACCACATGATCAAGCGACCAACACTTTATCGGGACCATTCATCTCTTTTGAGGAAGCATCTCATGCAGAAGACGTGTGATGCTTTAGGGGAATTCCAAGAAGGCTCTTAGAGGTCTCCCTTATTATAGATAAAGTCTTCAACATGGTTTTGAAGCTCTATTTTAACTTCAAACTTTGCAAGAAACACATACATCTTCTAGCATTTATAACTTTGCTCATCTACATGAATTTTGAAGATTCCAATTTTATATAAATTCTGAACTCTAAATATGTCTTTTAAGTTATTTTTCGTGGGATATTTTTTGATGTAAATGGAGATAGCTGCGGATTTTTAAAGTTATGAAGGTAATTGAGGTTTTTATTCGATATAAATTTATTATGACATCATTTTCCTATATTTTTGCATCTTCTATGCCATGTTCATACCAAAGCTGGATACCTCTCCCCATCTTTAACCACCTCATTTCATTCTGTGCTTCCTCCCCCTCCTTTTAGTTATGCTCCTCTCTCGACTCTCAAATATTATTGCATGTGACTATCAGTCGTGACCTCTCTTTTCGTACTTTCTCTCCCCTGCATTTTGACCCCCATATTTTGCAATGCTTGCATCCAAACACGTGTTGTCCACTCCCCTTTCTCTCTCTTCTGCAATAACATGTAAAATCTTAATAATAACAGTGATGTTAGATATTTCTTTATATATTTAGTCTTTGAAGTTGGTGAATGGTTGGATGAAAGGGAAAGATAAAAGAGAGAGAGAAGATCGGATGGATGGTCCTTTTTCTTTGATGGATCTTGGTTAGCACTTCCATGACGTTGTTGGTGGTAGTTCCATTGTTGTTGTCGTTTGCTTCCCAATCCGACATCATGGGAGCAAGGCTCCGAAGTGAGTCCTACAAGGATGGAGCCCTTGTGTTATCAACAAGACAATTTCAAACAGAACTGATAGCTGGGGTAAGGCTCCTACATAATTTAGCATAATCTTCATTTACTTCAAACTATAAATGGCATCTATATATAGCTAGAATGTAAACGGATTTAACCAGATCATTTTATCTAAGAAAGTTCATGGGAGGAAAGGCAGAGATGACAATTGATCTGATCTAAGTTTATGCCCAATAAAAGAACTTAAATTTGACTTCTGTGGGAAGATGATGAACCCATAGTCTATCTAATTAATAGAAGAAGAATAAGAAAATTAATTACGGGATGGTTTGTTTAGCCCTCGACTTTGTCGATGTTGTATCTGGATTTATTATTAAGTTGTTTTAAAGTTAAGGTCCAATTTATATGCGGGATATATAGTGTCCCTTACCTTTAGATAAAGATATTTCATTCCAGGATAAGCAATCCATAGGGTGCGTTTGGTTCGGGAATAAGCAGGAATAAGGATGGGGAATAAGGGGATTAATGGTCTATTCTTTGTTCGGCTGGAGGATAGGAATAAGGTGAAATAAAGGTAGGTAAGGTGGGATAAAGATATGAATAAGAGTGAAATAAGATCGAATAATGGGGAATAGTCGTACCACTAGGAACCGTGTCGGGAGGAGAATTGGTCCCTTATTTCAGAGCATATTCTCCAAACAAACAGGGCCATAATAAATAGCGGTCGCATCTTGTTTATACCATACATTATGTCTTTATATATTGTATTTATTCTCCAAATCAATCGTTCAAGAACAACGGATAAACCTTGCTTATTCTTTTATCCCATTTTATTCCTCATCCCTCATCGGAAAATATATTTTTAAATTAATCTTAAATACAGAAAATGCTATTTAAATCCATTGCAATATGTGTGTGCATTTTTTAATGATCATATGATGTATTTTTTAAGCTGAAAGGGTAGCCACCCAATCAGGGATAGGGATGAGCATTGGGCTGGGCCGGCCCAGCCCAGCCCAAAAAGCCCGACCCGGTCCAAGCCTAAACGAACATTGGGTCGGGCTTGGGCTCAACATTTAGGCCCAAAATTTTTTTGGGCCGGGTTCGGGCTTGGCTCGGCCCAGTCCGACCCGGCCCAAGGGCCCGACCCGAAGAGGGCCCGAACCCTTCCCATATTCTACACGCCTGTGAACTCTCACCTATTGTATGCACACTCTGTTCATGTATCATGTCTTCATACAATGATTATAAATCAAGAAAGTCTGGTGTGGGACATATGAGTTGATGATCATAGTATTTCAATCCGGAATTAATTTTCCATAATTAGTCTATAGTTTAGATTCTATTGGTTATTCTTGAATTTGTCAATGTTATTTTTTTCCATCAAAATATTTTCTATTATTGAACCTTTACCCAATATGGACATCATTCCCATTTTTTTAACATGCAGTGCCTGGTGAACTAGTTGTTAACTGTGTAAGTTTGGTTCACTCTTTCAATTTCTGTAATGAGAGACGTTTATGGTATCTAACATTGAGTTCACTTGTATAAAATGAGAAATAATCTCCGATAGAATTGAGTTTTAGTTATTTCACAATTATTATGACATATGTTTTAAACAATTTTGGCTCATCTAACTTGAATTGAGATTGACTTTAAATAAAAACTCAAAGTTAATAATATATAATAGGTGGAGATGGGCCGGCCCGGCCCAAGCCCGGCCCATAGGAATTGGGTCGGGCCTGGGCTTGGGCCGAACAAAAGAAAATTTTGCGGGCCTTAACCCGGCCCAAGGCCCAAAGTTTTTAAATGGGCTTAGACCTGGGCCCTTCAGAGCCTGGCCCAGCCCGGTTCATGCTCATCCCTAATCAGGGAACCACCTCAGAGTATATTTATATAAATTATAGGTCAGAAAATTTTATATCCTGCTACATTTGCCATGAAATACACAATGCCCTACAATGTCCAATCACATTATCAAAATAGAATCTTTGCCCTGCCCCCTAGAAATGAGCTCATTCCTAACCTGTCAGATGGACCAAACAACGATAAACGCAAACGAGTTATCCTCGTGCCCAAAACCACTAATCGATCTCATACTCCTCACAATATCTGACGTTAATATGGCCAATACATGTTAATAAATCCATTTGCATGCCTACCACCACATCGTCTCTCTTTAAAGTGAAGTGCCAAATTAAAGTTGGATGTACAATATCTGACGTTTCCATGCCTAATACCCCATCATCACTTTTTAATGCCGAGTACCAAATTAAAAGTTGGACGTACCATGCTTTTTAATACATTATCATCACTTTTAAAGTGGAGTACCAAATTAAAGTTGGATGTACAATATCCGAAATATTTTCAGATTAGTGACAAATTATGACACGGACAGTTTTGTCCCACTAGAAATAAAAGAATATATCTTCTCCATCTCCACCAAAAGAGGCCACGTCGGCCCTCGCCCTCTCTTCTTTCCACTTTTCCACCTCTCCTCTTACGCACATCCCTTCCCATTTCCTGCTACGCTATGCTCTCCTCTCTGAACAGCACCATCGAGCAGAGCGCAACGGCAACCGCCAATCCCCACTCTCCACCTTTAAAAGCCCCCTCGTATTATTAAACCCAAATCAGGTGGGAATCACACTCACCCTCTGCTCAATGGAGTCCTTATTTAATGACGCGTGGAGCTCCTCCCCCTCTCTTCTTCCCACCATTACCACCACTACTACCAACAGAAGCACCGCTCTCTCCTTCGCGCGCTCCCGTCCCCTTAGGGTTCCTCCGGGATTGCGATCGTCCGGGCGCCAGATCTGCCTCTCGTTCCGATATCGCCGCCGCCGTCCGATTCTGGTTCGCCTCTGGTTAGTTAATTGTTCCTGCGATCGGTTTGATCTTCGTTGCTGCGCAATCGTGATCGGTTTTGCATGGATCGGTTCTTAGAGGGATGGATGGATAGGATCGAGGCTGTTGAATATTTGCTGTTTTCCAATAGAGATTTTAATGTATTCGATGGGACTTGATTTTAGATTGTTTGCAATTGGACCGGCGTGATGCTGTGATCATATAGTCTAGTGTATTTTGCTGTGAGATGGCGGTGGTATGCGCTTGAGTGCTCTTTATGGTAGGATTTGTAGGAACGCGGTTATGGTTAACCTGTAACCGTGAAATTTGCGTGAATTTAATATTGGATTTCGATCTGTTTGTTTTTGCGTTTTTGGCCGCGTGTTTAGATATCGAGCGATTTGCTTCCTTGTATTATGTAACCCGAGCATTAGGTAGCCGTGGGATTTTATCGCTATTGGATTGTTATAAATATGTCCAACTAGGACACCATTTTTCGGCTATATCTTCATCCCTAAAATTTAGATAGCTTCATAAAGTTTTACCTTGGACGGATTTTTTATGAAAATGATTTCATATATTCAGGATCAAATCTTACATTTAAAAGGTAGTTGAAGGAGGTTGCATACTGCAAATTCTAATCCTGATTTTTTTCTAGGCAGTGGCAAAACGACATCTTCTATAATGATTGATTATGATGGGGAAGCCACCATGGCCTCAACTTCTGGTAACATGGTCTACGAACCGATACTTGAGGAAGGAGTTTTCCGATTTGATTGCTCGGGAGATGCAAGACAAACGGCATTTCCTAGCTTTTCGTTTGCTGATCAGAAGCAAAGAGAAGAGCTATTCATGACTCATTTAAAGCCTGATTATACACCCACATTTGAGTATGCTCAGGGACAGCAGATTGTTCGACTTCAGGTGATTGGTTCGGAGTCATCTTTTTCTCCCTTGACACCTCATTTGATTGGACGTAGAACAATACAACATTGCAGAATATGGTTCTCTTTTGAATGTGTTTTTCTCTCTATTTGTTTACTTTGATAGATGATGTCTTTATTTTGATAGTTTCCTGATGGATCTTCAATGTATGGAACTGGAGAAGTTAGTGGACAACTGGAGAGGACTGGAAAGCGTGTAAGTCTGGTCCTCAGTTATTATGAATTAGCGGAATTTGCTATGTAACTTTTCTTTTTTCTTCCTTCCAGATTTTTACTTGGAACACAGATGCCTGGGGATACAGTTCAGGAACTACCTCATTGTACCAATCCCACCCTTGGGTCTTAGTTGTCCTTCCAGATGGAAGAGCATTGGGTGTTCTTGCTGATACAAGTAGGCGCTGTGAGGTTAGGTTTAAATCGTTCCTAGGGGAGATATATGTGTATCTTTTCTCTATCTATTGTTCTTTGTTGTTAATTATGATCTCCTTATGCATTTTTTTCTTGCAAAAATGATCTCTATACTGCTTGACGAATTTAATTTTGTGCAGATAGACTTGAGGGAGGAAGGCAGAATCAAGTTCAGTGCATCAGCTTTTTATCCAGTCATTACGTTTGGTCCCTTCGCCTCACCAGTTACTGTTATAGTTTCATTGTCTCATGCAATTGGTATATTCCTTGCTGATAGGTCATGAATTTAGCTTATTTTCATTCGTTTCATGAGATTTCCTTTCCTTTTCCTTTTTAGTTCACGATCATAGCAAATTTTATGAGATTTTTTGCTGTTATGTAAAAGAATGTCTGAGAATCATCTTCAGCACAGCTCCTGAAAGTCATTTTCCCCCTTTTAAGGAACGGTATCTATGCCTCCGAAGTGGGCTTTGGGCTATCATCAATGCCGATGGAGTTATGATTCTGCAGAAAAAGTGCAGAAGGTATTCTGTAAAGTTTGTTCTTTAGGTTGGCAGTATTTCTTGTTTACACTACTGGTACTTATTGATTCAGTAAAGGCTTACCAAACTTGTTAGTTTACTGAACTTTTAAGTTTGTTGAATTAGACTACTGCAAGGTTGATAGCACTTTAATATCAAAAACTTGTTTGTTGAATTAGACTACTGCGATGGCAATATGCATTTTCTTATTTTCCTAAAAAACCATGCATTTTCTTAGTTTCTGCTTTATCGGTTTTTTCCTTCAAGTATTTTCTTTGAAGTAATTGTTGCAGATTGCAAGAACATTCCGGGAAAAGGGTATACCTTGTGATGTCGTATGGATGGATATTGATTATATGGATGGTTTTAGGTGCTTCACATTTGATAAGGTATGGAAATTTAACTTAAATGCATAAGATTTAAATAAGCTTTTTTATTTTGTACTGTTGTTGCCTCTTGTACACTTTAATATCAAAGTTCTTGTTATTTTAAAAATAAAATTTAGTTTAATAGACTTTATTGAGAGAGTGCCCCTACATCATTAGATGTGAAAAATCTAATAATATGGAAAATGACAAGTCACTTAGAACGAGTGTACTCTCTATTCAAGCTTATTGGAATTACCTCGGATGGTATAATCACGGAATAGATAGTAAGAATCTCATGCATGGGAGTTGACTTTCGTGTCCATGCATTGATTCTTCTTGTGAATCTCATGCGCAAATAGAAAAACAAGACATGCACAAACCCAATGATGTATACAGCTCATCTGCAATTGGGCTACACCCTTGGGTTTGGTACGAAAGAGAAAAAGAATTTAATCTTCAAGTTGTATTTGAGCAGGTGAAGCTATTCAAAGCAATCCGGATATTGTCTTCGCATATGTCATTAGGTGTATGTTGGGAAAAACAAATGACTTAATCTATTCCATAAGCCCTAGGCTCTCTTATATAGGAGAGTAGCCTATGGGTAAATTACATAAAGAGGACAACAGAAAAATAAAATAACGAAGAGGTACAATTATTCTATATGCGTCAACACTCCCCCTCAAGATGGAGCATAGATATCAATCATGCTCAGCTTGGACACACACTTCTGGAATGGGCCTCGAAGTAATGCCTTGGTGAAAATATCAGCAGTCTGATTCTCTGATGTGACGTGAGATGTAGCAATGAACCCCTTCTGAACCATGTCACGTATGTAGTGACAGTCAACCTCAATGTGCTTGGTCCTCTCATGAAAGGCTGGGTTGTTTGCAATGAACAAGGCGGCCTGATTGTCACATTCCAACATCATAGGAAGAGGTATATCAAGACATAGATCTGCAAGTAAAGATTTCACCCACATCATTTCTGTGCTAGCCTGGGCCATAGCCCTGTATTCGGATTCAGCACTGGATCTAGCTACCACTGTCTGTTTCTTGCTTCTCCACGAAACTAGAGCATCTCCAACATAGACTGCAAATCCTGATGTGGACTTGCTGTCCTTGGGGCATCCTGCATAGTCTGCATCAGCACAAGCCGTGATAGAGATCTCCTTTCCTTTCTTAAATAGCAAGCCTGCACCTGGAGATGATTTTAAATATCTCAGAATCATGTGTATTGCATCCATATGGGCCTGACGTGGTTGCTCCATGAACTGGCTCACACAACTCACTGCAAATGATATATCAGGTCTAGTGATCGTGACATACAGTAGTTTGCCTACCAGTTCTCTGTACCTTCTCTTGTCCACCTCTTCTGTGTCATCATCATAGAGCTTCATGCTAGGATCCATTGGTGTCGTAGCAGGTCGACACCCTAACATACCTGTCTCACTCAATAGATCTGTAACATACTTCCTCTGCGACATTACTAATCCATATGGATTTCTAGCAAACTCCAGCCCCAGAAAATATCTAAGGACTCCCAAGTCCTTGGTGACAAACTCGGTCCCTAGCCTTTCCTTTGCCTGCTTAATGCCCTGCTCATCATCACCTGTAATCAAGATATCATCAACATAAACCATGATTACAATGATACCTCTAGCCGTCTTCTGTACAAACAAGGAATGATCAGCATTGGAGCGTTTATATCCTTGTTTCTCAAAAAGATCTGAAAGCTTCTGAAACCATGCTCTGGGGCTTTGCTTAAGGCCATAGATGGCCTTATATAATCTGCATACCTTGGAACACTCCCCCTCAACAGCAAAACCAGGTGGCTGTTGCATATAGACTTCCTCCTGCAAGTCGCCATACAGAAATGCATTCTTCACGTCCAGTTGATAAAGCGGCCAGTCTCTAGCAACTGCAACTGATAACAGGATCCGCAGAGTGGAATGACGCGCCACAGGGGAGAATGTGTCAAGGTAATCTACCCCGTATGTCTGTGTGAAGCCACGTGCAACAAGGCGTGCCTTGTACCTATCAATGGAACCATCTGCATTGTGCTTCACTGTAAACACCCATTTGCAACTCACCGGGCTGACATCTGGAGGTATAGGAACCAAGCTCCAGGTTCCTCTGGATTGAAGTGCCGCCATTTCTTCTTCCATTGCTAGCCGCCATCTAGCATCCTGCAAAGCATCATGATGATTCCGTGGAATGTCTGTAGCTGAAAGTGCCAATGCAAACGTCCTGAAGTCTCCAGATAGCCTCTCAAAAGACACGGCTGCTGATAATGGATATTTGGCACAATTTCTCTTCGGCTTCCGTAGAGCAATTGGAACATCCAAATCATTTGTATTCTCACCATGCTCCTGCAATACATCCTGCTGAGAAATGTCGTCAGATCCATCAACATTAATATTTTCATTACATACCATAGGCGAGCTAGTTGACGGGTCAGGACCATGAGCTGGAGGAGGCCTGCGGGTGTAATGGAATGGTAGTGGAGATACTAGCGGTGGCGGTGGTGGTGGCGGTGGCGGTGGTGGTGGCGGTGGTGGTGTTTGTGGCGATGGTGGTGGTGCCATTAATATGGCATCAGGAGGTATAGGTGGTAGATGCATGTCTCCAGATGCTGAAAAATACATAACAGATTCAAAAATGTAACATCTGCACTGATCATATATCGCCGACGCACTGGATCAAAACACTTGTACCCCTTTTGAGTTCTGGAGTACCCCACAAAGACACACTTGACAGCCCTAGGAGAGAGCTTGTCAGTGCCAGGCGACAACTGATGGACGAATGCGACTGACCCAAACACACGAGGAGTAAGAGCGAACAAATCCTTGTCTGGATAAATGAGTGAAAAAGGAATCTGTTCATTCAAGACAGACGAGGGCATACGATTGATTAGGTAACATGCAGTACGAACTGCATCACCCCAGTAGGAGTAGGGAGCATGACTCTGTATAAAAAGAGATCTTGTGACATCAAGAAGGTGACGGTGTTTTCTTTCAGCAATCCCATTCTGTTGAGATGTATGAGCACAAGAGGTTTGGTGAATAATCCCTTTTGAGGAGTAGTAATTGGCCAAAGTGTGGGTGCATAACTCTAAAGCATTATCACTTCTCACAAGTTTAACAGATGTGGAGAAAACATTCTGAATTTCATTTAGAAAATGGATAATAATATTTCCTGCTTCAGATTTATTTTTCATAAGAAACACCCATGACACTCTCGAGAAATCATCCACAAATACAATATAAAACCTGTGTCCCTGATGATCGGGAACACGACTCGGACCCCAGACATCTATATGAAACAACTCAAATTTGGAGTTACTACTCCGACCTGGACGACTGGGAAAGGACGACCTGTGATGCTTTCCCAACTGACATGCCTCACACTGGATAGGTGTGTGAGAGAGACCATAGGGTAGAACTCGACGCAACTTCTGAAGCGGTAAATGACCAAAACGCAGATGCCACAGGAGAGGAGATACTTGTCCAGCAGGAGAGGATGTGGTTCCGGCAAATGGGGTCTAGTTCAGACGGTAAAGGCCTCCTTGCTCATAGCCATGACCAATCACGTTGCCCGTACGGATGTCCTGAAAAATCAAAGAAGATGGATCAAAAATAGCTCGACAATGGAGATCCTTCTTAATCTGACTAATTTACAACAGATTCATAGAAAAATGCGGTGCATGTAGGACATTCTTAAGCTGCATAGAAGATGTCAATCTAATCTCCCCCTGACCAGTGATAGGGGAATGCGTGCCATTAGCAATCACTACTGTACGTCCTGGAGGGATTTGAGTGTATCCTGTAAGTAGACTCTGGTCGCCACATAGATGATGTGTAGCGCCCGAGTCCATGATCCATGGCAGTTTATCAGATCTACTACGGTGGAGTGCAAGTGTACTACCTGAAGTAGTAGTAGATGCAGAGGCAGAAGCAGCAGCATCAGTATGACTCTCTGTAGTCGGTGTTGGACCAGATGGTGGGATGATGCCCCTAAGGCGGGCAACTAGATCATCAAATCGCTGATCCAAGGTAGCAGCAGATGGGGGCTCTATCTGCTCAGCGGCTCGTGCAGATGCAGGGAATCCGTGCTTCGAATAGCATGTGTCTTCATTGTGTCCGACTCGGTGACAAAATGTGCATGTTGGCCTAGTGCGGCCACCCCTTCCACGAGGTCCACGTCCACAGCCCTGTTGATGAAATCCGCGGTCTCTGTTTGCCGCCATGGCTGAGGAATTCTGACTCGCAGCTGCTGAAGGCACTGTGATCCTACTCAATCTGTGAAAAGCTTCCTCCATAGGAGGAATAGTCGAGTCTGCCAAAATCTGAGACCGTGTTGCCTCATACTCTGGATCAAGTGCAGCGAGAAACACACCCACCATCGTCGCATTCCTGTATGTCTTCTGCTGTTCTGGCGTGGCGGTAAGAGGCATGAAGCTATAGAGCTTCTCGATCATCCCTCTCAGTGATGTGTAGAGAGAATGTAAAGGACGGCCATTCTGCTTTATTGTGAATATATCATGTTGTAGTTGCAGGATCTTTGTTTCGTTCTTCGCCTGAGAATATGTCGCCGTCAGGATATCCCACATGTCTTTGGCTGTGGGTTGATGTAGAATGTCATTGGCAATTTCAATAGCCAATGTACCAGATAGCCAGACCTTGGCATATGCATCGTCGGCCTCCCATGAGGCATGGACTCCAGTCTTCTCTGCAGGCTCAGGTTCGGTAAGAATGTGCTTCTTACCTGTAGACTTCATCATACTCATGAACTGCATTGCCCACAGTTCATAGTTAGTACCATCCATCTTGACAATGGGCGCTGGACCACAAAATGCGCCAATAGACGGGATATCTGCCTTGCTTTCTGACATACTGGTGATGGAAGACTGGAGTGATTGACAGAAGATAATCTTTGTCTACAATGACATAGACGGGATTAGTTGCATGTGTAGACGTCAAGCAACTATCCCCATGAATATGTGTGCGCTACGGTCTTGACACGCGCAAACAATCACAGAGGCACACGCAAACTGTGGGAACGCAGATGTGCAAAGGGCTGGCGCACAGATGTTCAGGTGCGGCAAGAACACGCTACTCGCGTGTGCAACTGGGGCGAAGAGATGCACAGATGGGCATGCGCACGTGATGCGCTATGCGGTGCGCTGATGCGATGCGCACAGATGATGCGCAGGTCTCACGCACAGATGATGCGCACAGGTCTCGCGCACCGATGCGCACAGATGCGCACAGATGCGCACAGGCGCTAGGGCTGGAGTGCGCGCAGGCGCTAGGGCTGGAGTGCGCACAGATGCTAGGGCTGGAGTGCACACACGCGCGCACAGATGCGCACAGGCAATGCGCTAGGGCTGGAGCACCGCCGCGATTGGAGAAGAAGACCGCCGCAGCAGATCGGAGGTGGGCGGCGCCGAGTAGAGAGAGAGGAGAGAGAGAGAGGCCGGCGGATGGGGTGGGCTAGGGTTAGGGTTTCGAGAACTCCGGTCTAGGACCGTCGCTCTGATACCATGTTGGGAAAAACAAATGACTTAATCTATTCCATAAGCCCTAGGCTCTCTTATATAGGAGAGTAGCCTATGGGTAAATTACATAAAGAGGACAACAGAAAAATAAAATAACGAAGAGGTACAGTTATTCTATATGCGTCAACAGTGTAGGCTTAGATACACACAACGTTGAGTTATCTTCAAGTAAATACTCTTTGATACTTCCTAAAATTTTAGTCCGCTGATAATATTTTTTGTTTTTGATACCACCAAAAACAAAATAGAGGTTTCAACAGGCTTTGGTGCGTACATCAACTTCAACATGCATGCATGTGCCTATACATCGTGCACATAAAATCATTTATCCTTGAAACACCAAAGCATCTATAGCCAACCAAGTAGCACAAATGAACGTAAAATGTACATCTATCTCAATCCTCAAATGGTATGTTGCACGGTAGCACCCCAAAAGTTGTGCTGTAACTCCTCTACTCTTGAGAAATTCACGGAGGACAATCTAGAGCTCCTTCAAATCTTCTCTGCGAATTAAAACTGGAAAAAGAGATGAGAGATACATTCATCTTCCCTCCAACAGTTTGGGCACACCGACTTAGCAGACAGTATAAGGTATGCCTCTAAAGCACAAGTCATGATTCCCTTCTCAGCAACCACATGAAGATCTTGTCCTTCAAGAAGGCCCAGAACTCTCAAGTCAAACGGTAATCTCTTGCTAAAGCCACATGCCTCTGTGGTTCTTGCCTAATCAACATGTTGTACGCCTTCTTTATTGAAAAATCCATGTCCATGCCATCTCATGTCATTAACTTCTATTCTACGATCTTTGGCATAGGAAGGAAGCACAAATCCTTATATTCGGAATGAAATTTAGATCAACGATCTAATTAAGCATCAAAATCTCATCTCTACTATATGCTTTAATTGTACCACATCTTGGACAAGACAAATGTGTAGAGAGAAAAATGAAATAAGAAAGGAAATGTAGTGAAACTGGCATTCAATATCTGCAAATACTACCATGATATGTTTTTCCTTTAGTCAGATGCTAAAATGCCAGTAGTTGAAAACCTATATGGCATTGGATAAAATCTTTTAGCAGCTATCAACACTGTTAAACAACTTTAGCACACTCAGAGATGATTTATGTTTGGTATTTTGGGTAAATCGTTTAGACTTGTACAAAGTCAAACTTCATTTACAAGGGCTTCTGAAATTTTTCCAGGAAAGGTTCCCTGATCCAAAATCTTTGGCAGACGAACTTCACAAGATTGGGATTAATGCAATCTGGATGCTTGATCCGGGCATCAAAAATGAAAAAGGTTATTTTGTTTATGACAGCGGCTCTGAGAATGATGTCTGGGTACAGAAGGAAGATGGAAGTCCATTTGTTGGTAAGATTACAACCGCTCCACCTTTGTCTAATTAGACAGACTATCATAAAGCTATGTTTTTTTGAAGAAAATCGTAAAGCTCTGTTGTGCTATATTTAGGGGATGTATGGCCTGGGCCTTGTGTTTTCCCCGACTTTACAAACGAAAAAGTTCGTAATTGGTGGGCTAGATTGGTGAATGATTTCATCCACAATGGTGTTGACGGTATATGGAATGACATGAACGAACCTGCTGTGTTCAGGGTGAATCTTATCTTATAGTTGTTGCATTCCCCAGTACCTGCTTTATGTATTCGGTGGTCATGATGTATGTTTGCAGGTTATAACAAAAACTATGCCAGGTAGCAACATTCATAGGGGTGATGCTGAATTTGGTGGCAGCCAGAATCACTTCCATTACCATAATGTTAGCCATGTTCTGCAGTTATTTTTTGGAAATAAAATCTCCAAATATTTTGTGTTTTTCTCCAGTTTGAAATTTGCTAATCAGCTTTTGCGGTCCAACATTTCAATGATTGCTGGTATATGGTATGCTGATGGCAAGATCAACTTATGAAGGTATGAAGGTCTCCAATAGAGAAAAGCGTCCATTCGTTCTCACAAGAGCTGGATTTATTGGGAGTCAGAGATATGCTGCTACCTGGACTGGTGACAACCTGGCAAACTGGGAGCATTTGCATATGAGCATATCCATGGTTCTTCAATTGGTAAGATTATTTTTCTTTCAGTTCAAATGATTCCAAGGATACAGATGATAGCAGAGCAGTGTGGCTGCTAATCTTGAGTTATTTACAAGAGGTATTTAGATCCGCATATGTAGGGTGTGCAGCAGCTCGGGTGCCCACCCCTTTTTACCACTTAAAAAGAGACCAGTAAAAAGTGGTGGGTGCACTTGTAAGAGCTAGATGCCTAGGTTCCTGAGACTATTTCTTTCTTAGTAATGGATTCCTTTTGCGGAAGATTTATGACTGTGTTTACCTCCAAGTTCATTATGCAACAGATTCTTCTCTCTTTTTTTTGCTTTTTCAGGGGCTTAGTGGTCAGCCATTATCAGGACCAGATATCGGTGGCTTTGCAAGCAATTCTACACCAAAGCTTTTTGCACGGTGGATGGGAATAGGGGCGTTCTTTCCTTTCTGCCGTGGTCACTCGGAAATGGGAACGGTTGATCATGAGCCGTGGTCATTTGGTGAAGAGGTCTGTTCACTATTTGTTTGCAATTATACTTTATGATTATTTCTGTTGCCAATGTTAAATTCAGCATATGCAATATATTAATTATTACCAATTAAAATTACGGCAACATACTCGAAGACGGAACGGATAATTCATGTGATATATGCCTGGACATATGCTGAAACCACATAGCCTTTCTGGATCAATGCCTGGATGTGCACCTGGAACAGGAAGTACTTGGAAGCAGAAGCCATGAGTGCATGCAGGCACTCTAGCCTGCTGGTTTCTTCTTTTGCACCATGGAAACCAGTGTTCTGCAGACCTTCACAGCCTGCTCCACAATTTCTCACTGAATATTCGCATAAATTTAATTTTACTCACTAGTTTAAGCTATAATGTTTCTCAGTAACAAAAAACAAACTTCTGCCTTTTTTATATTTGGAATTGTTATCTTCACTGAGATATCAGCTTGCTCCTTGTTGAGTGCCATGTAAACTGATAAACGGATCTTGGGAGGGGACTCGTCCTATTGCACTGTTGTCCGGATGGTAGGGAAGGAAGTAAAGGTTTTACGCGCTTAATCTCTCATATAAAAAAGGTACATCTTTCCAACGACGAGCGTTCTACTGTTTTGCGAGACGCCATCGAGAATGATCTTGATCTATATCTTGCTTTAGAAGGAATATTGAAGGCCCTTGATCAATGGATGTGCGGGAGGTGCATGAAGATTCAAGCTGTGACTCGTGCTTGCCATCATGACGACGGCCTTGTTCAGGTTACAGATGACACTGGGGTGGCTCAGGGGCACATTATAGGCATCTTCAAACCACTCCTACTTGTTGTACCTGATGCCACATATGGGTTAGTTGTTGATGTTATGTTGCTTGATCGTATTTTCAAATCTCCTATCATCACAATTAAGAGTATTCCTCCCAGTCGTCGTCTTGCTTTCTCTCAAGCTCTGAAGACAGCTTTGCACCAAGTTATCGCAGGGTCGGGATCCATATCTGCTTGGGTGAGATTGCTACTTCTTCCCTGTTGCACACTACAGATATTCAGGCCTATGAATAGGTGAGACAGAAGATCTAGCAATAGAAAGTCTTTGCAACAACTTATTCTGAGCTCACTCACTACTTGGGGCAGTACAGACGGTTTCACCAAGTCGGTGGGTGATATTTTGAAACATGATTTACCAGGGACTTCGTGTCTGAGTCAGAACAACTCCTTGAAGGAGAACCAAAACTCGAACATTAGGCAGTGCCTTCGCAAAGTGTCAGATGGACACTTTTCAACAACCTTAAGGGTTATGTGCTCTTCAGGAGTGTCTCCTTATAATGAAGATACTATGAAAGCCTTAGAGGCTAAACATCTGTATAAGTCGTCTCCTTCCTTGTCAGATATCTTGATTTCAGAAACTCCTCTTACAACTGATGCAGATGCTATTCTACTGTTGGGAAACGTGAATGAGATGGTCTATTCCATAGCCCTAGGCTCTCTTATATAGGAGAGTAGCCTATGGGTAAATTACATAAAGAGAATAACAAGAAAATAAAATATCAAAGAGATACAATTATCTTATATGCGTCATTCTCTGGATCAAGTGCAGCGAGAAATACACCCACCATCGTCGCATTCCTGTATGTCTTCTGTTGTTCTGGCGTGGCGGTAAGAGGCATGAAGCTATAGAGCTTCTCGAACATCCCTCTCAATGATGTATAGAGAGAATGTAAAGGACGGCCGTTCTGCTTTATCGTGAATATATCATGTTGTAGTTGCAGGATCTTCGTCTCGTTCTTTGCCTGAGAATATGTCGCTGCTAGGATATCCCACATGTCTTTGGCTGTAGGTTGATGTAGAATGTCATTGGCGATTTCAATAGCCAATGTGCCAGATAGCCACACCTTGGCATATACATCATCGGCCTCCCATGAGGCATAGACTCCAGTCTTCTCTGCAGGCTCGGGCTCGGTAAGAATGTGCTTCTTACCTGTAGACTTCATCATACTCATGAACTGCATTGCCCACAGTTCATAGTTCGTACCATCCATCTTGACAATGGGCGCTGGACCACGAAATGCGCCCATAGATGGGATATCTGCCTTGCTTTCTGACATACTGGAGACGGAAGACTGGAGCGACTGAGAGAAGATAATCTTTGTCTACAATGACATAGACGGGATTAGTTGCGTGTGTAGACGTCAAGCAACTAACCCCATGTAGATCAAGATGTGTGCCCTAGGGTTTGGGGCTTAGGGCACGTAGGCACGTGCAAGGAGCACGCGCGCACGCAACTGGAGGTGCACAGAAGATCAGGCAGGTGTCGGGGCTGGTGCAGGCGCACGCTGTTGCAGGCGCACAGAAGATCACGCAACTGTTGACGCTATTGCGTGCACTGGCGCACGCTGTCGCACAGTGCGCACAGTCGCGCAGAGGCACGCGAGGCGCGCTAAGGGTTATGCGCACAGTCGCGCACAGTTGCGCAGAGATGCGCGAGGAGCGACGCGCGTGATGCGCGAGATGCGCGAGATGCGCGAGATGCGCTACGCGCGAGGAGCACAGCGCGCGATGCGCGTGGAGCCCAGGAGCACCGAAGGTCGGAGAAGATCGTCGCCGATCGGCTGATGTGGGTGGCGCCGATTAGAGAGAGAGAGAGAAGAGAGGCCGGCGGGTGGGGTGGGTTAGGGTTAGGGTTTCGAGAACTCCGGTCTAGGACCGTCGCTCTGATACCATGTTGGGAAACGTGAATGAGATGGTCTATTCCATAGCCCTAGGCTCTCTTATATAGGAGAGTAGCCTATGGGTAAATTACATAAAGAGAATAACAAGAAAATAAAATATCAAAGAGATACAATTATCTTATATGCGTCAACATCTACAATCTATCAAATCTTTTCCTAAAGGGGAATCATGTAGCAAAGATGGCCTGAGAGACTTTTAGATGCTCTTTGTGGAGAGGGGTCTGCAGTGCCCATTGATTTCCTACGTGTGATCACTATATTGGTTAATTAATGGCTAAGTGGGAGATGCCCCTTGAGTTTGGCACTCCACTACTCAAACCTTACAACGGCATACGTCCTATTGCAGTGGGCACTATCTGGAGACGTCTAGTATCCAAAATTGCTATGACAGGGGTGTGCTAAGAGATGTCTAAGTATCTCAATGACTTTCGATTTGGGGTTGGTGCACCTGGGGGAGCGGAAGCTATTTTATACATCACCAACCGACTTTTGGGCAAGCTTCATAGTGACGGGTCTCTCTCTATGCTCACAATAGATCTTTCTAATGCTTTTAACATGATAGATAGATCTTCGATGTTTCGTGAAGTTAGAAGGCGATGTCCATCTATTTCTTCATGGGTGGAGTTTCTTTATGCTCAAGCTGTCAGATTATATATTGGAGACAAAAATATATTGTCGACAACCGGAGTGTAGCAAGGTGATCCCCCAGGCTCACTTCTATTTTCTCTTGCATTGCACCCACTTATTCATGAGATCATAGACAACTATAAACCCCTTCTCTGCGCTTGGTATCTTGATGATGGGACTATCATCGGGGACATATTGAATGTGTCCAAGGTGCTTGACATTATACATCGCAGAGACCTAGAGATGGGACTTTTCTGAATACCAAAAAAATCGAACTTTTCTGGCCTTCATGTAATGAACAGAAGGTCCGCAAAGGGTTGTTTCCCGTGTATGTTGGGAGGCATATGCTAGGAGTGAGATTACTTGGAGGTGCAGTGAGTAGGGACAAAGGATTTGTTGAAGACAAGACTATGAGGAGGGCCACCGAAGCTGTTGACTTAATGCAATTACTTTCTCAGTTGGATGATCCAAAAAGTGAACTTCTTTTATTGTGATCTTGTATGGGTTCAGCCAAGCTCATGTTTGGCTTAAGGACATCTCAACCCACATACATGGAGCAAGCCACTATATGTTTTGACAAAGGGATAGATGGAGCTATTGAGGATAGTGGTTTGTGGAGGCCCTTTCTTTGACGACCTTCAATGACAGGTGGCGTCCTTAGCCATCATGTTCAGTGGCTTAGGTCTGCACTTCGCTATTGAGGCTTCTTCATATGCCTTTGTGGCCTCTAGAGCTCAATCTTGGGTACTCCAAGACCATATTTTACGAGACAATGAGATACATGATATGGATTCTGATTTTCTAGATGCCTTGAAGGACCTACGTGTTATACTTCCATCTCTAGATCTTACATGTTTTGCTAACAAGGATACCGTCCCCCTTAAAGCCCATAATGCTTTGGCAAGTTCCCTTTTTAGCAAAATTATTAAAGAAATTAAGTTGAGTTTGATATGACTGCTAGACAATAGGCAATTTTCGATGTTTGCAATCTAACCATGCTAACCGTGATGCAAGGGACTATATTGTAAGCTCAGGGAAGAGAATCCAATCCCAATCCTATTCAATCCCTTGATGACCCAAGTTCCTCTTCTACCCCTGGGAATTCTAACCGTGATCTAGAAGGTGGTATGGAAAGGAAATCTGTGACATTGATGAAGATGAGAAGGTTGACGACTTGATCATGTGTGGGGGATTCGGTGGCACAAAGACGTGGACATAGAGAATAAAGCTCCCCTCGAGATACGCAGATTGCACAAGATACCCTATAAATAGCTATGTTGGTTACTCCAAACTCATTAAAAATTACAAGTGCTTTATTTTTACCTCTTTATCTGCGTTTGTGATTCCCAAGAATGTTGTAGAAGCTTTTGCTTATCCTCAGTGGATTCGTGTCATGGAAGAAGAAATGGAAGCATTTAAGAATAATTTCACTTGGGATATTGCGGACATCCTTGACGGAGTGCATATGGTTGGTTGAAAGTGGGTGTACACCAACAAACCATATAGTCAAGTGGAGAGATACAAAGCTAAACTTGTAGCGAAAGGATTTAGTAAAAAATGTGGTGTCGATTACTTGGAAACTTTTGCCTCTATGGTAAAAATGAATACAATGTGTGTTGTTCTTTCTCTTGCAGTCGTTAAGAAATGGAAACTCCATCAGATGGACGCGAAGAATGCTTTCTTGAATGGAGATCTCTACGAAAAAGTTTACATGTATATGCTGTCAGGGTATGAAAGGATAGGAAAGTGTTGCAAGCTAAAGAAGATACTATATGGCCTAAAACAATCACCTAGAACATGGTTTGAGAAGTGTGAAAGAAAAGAATGAATGAAATAGCTTGATTTATTCCATTGGTCTAGGGGTCCTTTTATCGGACGAAACCATAGAAACCCTAGAGAGTCCAGAGGGTGAGAAAATATATAAGTGCCCCTAGTAGGAATTACAATGAATAATTAAGAATCGTTTGATATATTACTAACACTCCCCCTCAAGTTGGAGCATATTTATCAGTCATGCCCAACTTGAAAACAATCCATAAAAGACGCTTCTTCAGTTGGCCTTTGTGAAGACATCTGCAAGCTGAAGATCTTTGCTGATACGAGGAGTAGCAATTCTTCCAATCCTGACAGCATCACGAACAAAATGGCAGTCAATCTCTATATGCTTGGTTCGCTTATGCAACACATGTGTTAGAGAATGTAATAGGTGGGTAATTGGATCTCACCAAGATCCAATTACCCCACTCATGTTTAACCCCACATGGATGAGCGGTGAGACTCTCGTCTGTCTGAGGGGCTATATAAAGAGCCCCTCACCCCCTGTACTCATTGAGAAATTCAATAGAATATCCGCCCCTTTGAGGGTTTCTCATGTAGTTTCATCAGCTCCTTAGGGAGTAGGGTTCCACAAATCTTTGTGTTCTTGATGTTTATTATTTTGTTTATCGATTCCGCTTCCGCTTTCTTAGATTTCAACAACAAGATCTGTAGGAATATATGTAGCGTATTTTTTATCACAGTATAGTGGAATAGAAGTAGTGACAACAATATCAAGCCCTTGCAGAAAAGTCAATAACCATGTGATCTCACAGGCAGCTTGAGCCATCGCTCTATATTCTGCTTCTGCATTGGATCTGGATACAACAATCTGTTTCTTGCTTCTTCATATAATAGGATTTCCTCCAACCATCATAGCATATCATGTGGTAGAGCGTTGATCCTCTGGCGAACTTGCATAATCCACATCAGCATATGCAATAACATTAATGTTCCCATTTTTCCCATAAAAGAGACCACGCCCTGGTGATTCCTTCAACTTCAAGTATCGTAGAATCTGAAGAACATCTTGCTAATGACTGTAACAATGTTTCTCCATGTGTTGGCTAGCTCTGCTTGTTGTATAAGAAATATCTGATCTGGCGACATTAAGGTAAAGAAGTTTGCCAACCAGGCTTTTGCATCGAGTAACGTCCTCAAATACAGGATCAGAGAAAGCGAAGTGTTTCTTCGGATATGCAGGAATACTCGAGGGTTTGCATCCAAGTAATCCGGCTTCAATAAGGATATACGAACAATATTTCCTTTGCGAGAGATGAAGGTCCCCTGTGGTGCATAGTACTTCTATGCCCAAGAAGTAGCGTAGAGGACCAAGGTCCTTGGTGACAAACACCTTCTGGAGGAAGGCCTTGGTCTCTATTATCTCTTTATCATCATCACTTGTGATAACCATATCATACACAGACTGCAAGTATAACAGTACCAGTCGTTCGTCTTCTGACAAACACAGAGTATTTAGATGTTGTTCTTTGGAAGCCAAGAGTGCTTATTTCTGCAGTAAATCTGTCGAACCACACCCTCGGGTTCTGCTTCAGACCATATATGGCCTTGCGAAGTTGACATACACACTCCCCCTCGACTTCATAACCCGGAGGCTGCATCATGTACACCTCATCAAGGTCGCCATATAGGAAGGCATTTTTCACATCTAATTAGACGCCACCGAAATTCTAGTCCTTATTGATCACATTCGTGCAACTGGTGAGAATGTTTCAAAGTAATCCACTTCATATGTTTGTGTGAAGCCTTTAGCCATAAGATGAGCTTTCAATCTATCAATGAAGCCGTCAGGTGATTGCTTAGTTGTGAAGACCCACCTACATGCCACAAGTCTAGTCCCCTTGGGACATTTCACCAGATCCCATGTCCCTCTGGAAATAAGAGCATCTATCTCTTCATTCATAGCATGTCACCATCCTGGATCTTGTAAAGCACTATGATGGACTTTTAGAATGGAAATAGTAAGAAGAGCATCTGCATATCGTCTGTTAGGGCAAGATAAGCTAGTAGTAGAAGTGAAGTGAGACATAGGATGAGAAGTACATTGCCTCTTAGATTTTCGTAGAGCAATTGAAAGCTCTTGAGGATCATCCGGGACAACCTTGGAGGGGACACTTGTAGAAGGCAAATTATCCTGCAACAAAGGGATATGTAAAGAAACATCTGGTGGTAAAGATACTTGTCTGTGATTATAGACAATGGGTGGAGGTGGGAGGTCTAGAGGAATACCTGTGACTGAATGATGGAAGAAACGGGTCTGCTAAAAAAAAGTTACATTTGCAGAGATATAATAGCGATGTCTAGTTGGACCTTAACACTTGTAACCTTTTTGAGTACGAGAGTAACCAAGGAATACACATTTGATTGCTCGAGAAGAAAGTTTATCTGTAGTGTGAAAATTATGAACAAAGGACAAACAACCAAAAATTTGCAAGGGAAGAGGAAAGGGTGATGCGGTTGGGTAAAGTAGAGAGAATGGAGTGGAACCATTTAGTGTTGAAGATGGAATTCTGTTGATAAGATGGACGGCGGTGAGAACATCACCCCGGTTGGTTTTGGTACTTTCATCTGAGTAAGGAGTAAGCGGGCAATATTTAGGAGATGTCGGAGTTTTCTTTCTGCTATCCCATTTTGTTGGGACATATGGGCATGGGGTTTGATGTATGGTACCTTGAGAGTCAAAGAAGTTGGTTAGGTCATGTTGGATAAATTTCAAGTCATTATCAGAAGGGAAAATTTTATTTTAGTGGAGAAAATGTTATTGACATAATGAAAGAAGTTTTTGATAATATTATTGTTAGAAAAATAGGAAGCCGAAGCAGAAGCGGAATGATAAACAGAGCATAATAGAGAAAGATAAATGTTGACGCATATTGAATAACTGTACCTCTTCGTTATTTTATTTTCTTGTTATTCTCTTTATGTAATTTACCCATAGGCTACTCTCCTATATAAGAGAGCCTAGGGCTATGGAATAGAAGCTCTCTGGTTCACGTTTCCCAACATGGTATCAGAGCGACGGTCCTAGACCGGAGTTCTCGAAACCCTAACCCTAACACCCCACCCGCCGGCCTCTCTTCTCCCTCTCTCTCGGATCGGCGCCGCCTAGCCGATCGGCGATCATCTCCGCGCAGGCATCTCGCGCATCGCCTCTCGCGCCTGTGCGCCTGTGCGCGCATCTCGCGCCTGTGCGCACATCTCGCGCCTGTGCGCGCATCTCGCGCATCACCGGCGACTGTGCGTGCATAGCCTTGCGCCCCTGTTTGCGCAGCACCGTGCGCACCGCCCCTGTGCGACTGTGCGCACTATTACGCGCACAGTTGCGTGCGCCAGTGCGCGCGTGATTCTCCAGTTGCGTGCTCCAGCGCGTGCGTGATCCTCTAGGTGCGTGCGTGCGTGCTCCTTGCACGTGCCTACGTGCCCTAAGTCCCAAAACCCTAGGGCACACATCCTGATCTACATGGGGTTAGTTGCTTGAAGTCTACACACACAACTAATCCCGTCTATGTCACTGTAGACAAAGATTATTTTTCTCTCAGTCGCTCCAGTCTTCGGTTTCCAGTATGTCGGACAGCAAGGCAGATATCTCGTCTATTGGCGCATTTCGTGGTCCAGCGCCCATTGTCAAAATGGATGGTACGAACTATGAACTGTGGGCAATGCAGTTCATGAGTATGATGAAGTCTACAGGTAAGAAGAACATTCTTACTGAGCCAGAGCCTGCAGAGAAGACTGGAGTCCATGCCTCATGGGAGGCCGATGATGCATATGCCAAGGTGTGGCTATCCGGCACATTGGCTATTGAAATCGCCAATGACATTTTACATCAACCCACAGCTAAAGACATGTGGGATATCCTGGCAGCGACGTATTCTCAGGCGAAAAATGAGACGAAGATTCTGCAACTACAACATGACATATTCACAATAAAGCAGAACGGCCGTCCTTTACATTCTCTCTATACATCATTGAGAGGGATGTTTGAGAAGCTCTATAGCTTCATGCCTCTTACCACCACGCCGGAACAGCAGAAGACATATAGGAATGCGACGATGGTGGGAGTGTTTCTCGCTGCACTTGATCCAGAATATGAGGCAGCACGTTCACAGATTTTGGCGGACTCGACTATTCCTCCCATGGAGGAGGCATTTCACAGATTGAGTAGGATCACAGTGCCCTCAGCTGCTGCGAGTCAGAATCCCTCAGCCATGGCGGCCAACAGAGGCCGTGGTTTTCATCACCAGGGCCGTGGACGTACTCCCCGTGGAAGGGGTGGCCGCACTAGGCCAACATGCTCATATTGTCACCGAGTCGGACATACTGAAGATACATGCTACTCAAAGCATGGATTTCCTGCATCTGCACGAGCCGCTGAGCAGATAGAGCCCCCGTCTGCTGCTACATTGGATCAACGATTTGATGATCTAGTTGCCCGTCTCAGGGGCATTATTCCACCATCTGGTCCAGCACCGACTACAGAGAATCATACTGATGCTGCTGCTTCTGCCTCGGCCTCTACTAGTACTTCAGGTAGTACACTTGCATTCTACAGTAGTAGATCTGATACACTGCCATGGATCATGGACTCCGGCGCTACACATCATCTATGTGGCGACCAGAGCCTACTTACAGGATACACTCAGATTCCTCCAGGACGGACAATAGTTATTGCCAATGGCACGCATTCTCCTATCACGGGTCAGGGGGAGACTAGATTGACGTCCTCTATGCAGCTCAAGAATGTTTTGCATGCACCGCATTTTTCTATGAATCTGTTGTCAATTAGTCAGATTACGAAGGATCTCCATTGTCGAGCTATTTTTGATTCATCTTCCTTGATTTTTCAGGACATCCGTACGGGCAACGTGATTGGTCATGGCTATGAGCAAGGAGGCCTTTATCGTCTAAACCAGACCCCCTTTGCCGGAATCACAGCTTCTCCTGCTGAACAAGTATCTCCCCTCCTGTGGCATCTGCGTTTTGGTCATTTACCGCTTCAGAAGTTGCGTCTAGTTCTACCCTATAGTCTCTCTCACACACCTATCCAGTGCGAGGCGTGTCAGTTGGGAAAACATCACAGGTCGTCTTTTCCCAGTAGTCAAGGTCGGAGTAGTAACTCCAAGTTTGAGTTGTTTCATGTTGATGTCTGGGGTCCGAGTCGTGTTCCCGATCATCAGGGGCACAGGTTTTATATTGTATTTGTGGATGACTTCTCTAGAGCATCATGGGTTTTTCTAATGAAAAATAAGTCTGAAGCAGGAAATATTATTATTCACTTTCTAAATGAGATTCAGAATGTTTTTTCCACATCTGTCAAAATTATGAGAAGTGACAATGCCTTAGAATTGTGCACCAACAATCTAGCCAACTACTACTCCTCTAAAGGAATTATTCACCAAACATCTTGCGCTCATACGTCTCAACAAAATGGGGTTGCAGAAAGAAAACACCGTCACCTACTTGATGTCACAAGGTCACTTCTTATTCAGAGTCATGTTCCGTACTCCTACTGGGGTGATGCAGTCCTTACTGCATGTTATCTTATAAATCGTATGCCTTCATCCGTCTTGAATGAACAGGTTCCTTTTTCACTTATTTATCCTGACAAGGATCTGTTCATTCTTACCCCTCGTGTGTTTGGGTCAGTCGCATTTGTCCACCAGTTGTCGCCTGGTACTGACAAGCTCTCTCCTAGGGCTGTCAAGTGTATCTTTGTGGGGTACCCCAGATCACAAAAGGGGTACAATGTGTGTCGGCGGTATATGATCAGTGCAGATGTTACATTCTTTGAATCTGTTATGTATTTCTCAGAATCCGGAAACACGCAGCCACATCCTATAGCTCCAGATGCCGTATTCATGGAACCACCATCACCAGTGCCACAATTAACACAACCATCATCACCACCGCAACCACCACCACCGCCACCACCACCACCGCCATCAACAGTATCCCCGCTACCATTCCATTACACTCGCAGGCCTACTCCAGCTCATGGTCCTGACCAGTCAACTAGCTCGCCTATGGTATGTAATGAAAATATTAATGTTGATGGATCTGACGACATTTCTCAGCAGGATGCATTACAGGAGCATGGTGATAACACAGAGGATCTGGATGTTCCAATCGCTCTACGCAAGCCGAAGAGAAGCTGTGCCAAATATCCAGTATCAGCAGCTGTGTCTTTTGAGAGGCTATCTGGACACTTCAGGACGTTTGCATTGGCACTTTCAGCTACAGACATTCCACGGAACCACCATGATGCTTTACAGGATTCTAGATGGCGGCTAGCAATGGAGGAAGAGATGGCGGCACTTCAGTCCAGGGGAACCTGGAGTTTGATTACTATACCTCCAGATGTCAGCCCGGTGAGTTGCAAATGGGTGTTTACAGTTAAACACAATGCAGATGGCTCCATTGACAGGTACAAGGCACGCCTAGTTGCACGGGGATTCACACAGACATATGGGGTAGATTACCTTGACACGTTCTCCCCTGTGGCGCGTCATTCCACTCTACGGATCCTGTTATCAGTTGCAGTTACTAGAGACTGGCCACTCTATCAACTGGACGTGAAGAATGCATTTCTGTATGGAGATTTGCAGGAGGAGGTCTATATGCAACAGCCACCAGGTTTTGCTGTTGAGGGGGAGTGTTCCAAGGTTTGCAGATTACATAAGGCCATTTATGGCCTTAAGCAGAGCCCCAGAGCATGGTTCCAGAAGCTGTCAGATCTCTTTGAGAAACAAAGATATAAACGCTCCAATGTTGATCATTCCTTGTTTGTACAGAAGACGACGAGAGGTATCATTGTAATCATGGTTTATGTTGACGATATCTTGATTACAGGTGATGATGACCAGGGCATTAAGCAGGCAAAGGAAAGGCTGGGGACCGAGTTTGTCACCAAGGACCTGGGAGTCCTTAGATATTTTCTGGGGCTGGAATTTGCCAGAAATCAGTATGGATTAGTCATGTCACAGAGGAAGTATGTTACAGATCTACTGAGTGAGACAGGTATGCTAGGGTGTCGACCTGCTACGACACCAATGGACCCTAGCATGAAGCTGTATGATGATGACACAGAGGAGGTGGACAGGAGAAGATATAGAGAACTGGTAGGAAAACTGTTATATGTCACGATCACCAGGCCAGATATATTATTTGCAGTGAGCCGTGTGAGCCAGTTCATGGAGCAACCACGCCAGGTGCATATGGATGCAATACATATGATACTTAGATATCTCAAATCTTCTCCAGGTGCAGGTCTGCTATTCAAGAAAGGAAAGGGGATTTCTATCTCAGCATGCGCAGATGCAGACTATGCAGGATGTCCTAAGGATAGGAAGTCCACCTCAGGGTATGCCGTCTATGTTGGAGATGCCCTAGTCTCATGGAGGAGCAAGAAACAAACTGTGGTAGCTAGATCTAGTGCTGAATCCGAATATAGGGCTATGGCCCAGGCTACTACAGAGATGATGTGGGTGAAAGCGGTGCTGACAGATTTATGCTTAGAGGTACCACTTCCTATGAACTTGGAGTGTGATAATCAGGCTGCTTTGTTTATTGCAAACAACCCTGCATTCCATGAGCGGACCAAGCATATTGAGATGGATTGTCACTTCATACGTGATATGATTCAGAAAGGATTCATTGCCACATCTCATGTTACTTCAGAGAACCAGACTGCAGACATATTCACCAAGGCATTGTTACGAGGTCCATTTCAGAAGTGTGCTTCCAAGCTGAGCATGATTGACATCTATGCTCCATCTTGAGGGGGAGTGTTGACGCATATTGAATAACTGTACCTCTTCGTTATTTTATTTTCTTGTTATTCTCTTTATGTAATTTACCTATAGGCTACTCTCCTATATAAGAGAGCCTAGGGCTATGGAATAGAAGCTCTCTGGTTCACGTTTCCCAACAATAAACATGAACGAACGAGAAGATTTTACGTGGAACCCTTCTCCCTAAGGAGCGGGATGAAACCACGGGAGAAGCCTTCAAAGGGGCGGTATTCTATTCCTTTTTCTCATCTGATACAGGAGGTCTGAGGCTCCTTATATAGGCTCCACAGAGCCTCCAAGTCCCACCACTGGTAGATGTGGGACTAAACATATAGATGGGGTAAATGGATCCTGGAGAGATCTATTTACCCATCTCTCATACATGTGACGCATATACCAAATACTCCAACACTCCCCCTCAAGCTGGAGTATGCAATGCTTAGCTTGGACAAACGGAAAGAAACTCAACTCATGCTACATGACACTACAAATAATATCAACTCAACGCGCACAATTGTCGGCTGTTGTCGAGGATGTTGCTTATCATGTCGTGCAAGTGAGGAGGACGAACGAGCTGGAGTGAGAGTCTGCTGAATCTCCTCGTTGGAGAGCATGTGCTCTGAACTGCACCTGTCAGAGTCACTGCAACTGAAAATGAGTCCCCTCGTCGGAGTACTCTAGTCCGCCACATTAATGTGGACAACTGCTTCATCTCTGAAAAGGGCCGAACTGAAAAGGTTGTGGAAGTGCAATCCTCGTCGGAGTCCACGGTCGCTGGAGAATGGAGTCTGAAAGAAGTCTCCTCGTCGGAGAACTGGGTCTCTCCCACCTGGCACAAAGAATGATACACTACTCTGGAGTACCTATGATACCACATGAAAGCCCTTGCCAATATGACATAGGGAATGGTTCTCTACTCTGGAGTCCCTATGGCTCACATGAAAACTCTGGCCGAAACAACAAAAGATGATGGGGACCGCGAACAAATGATGGCACACATGTGTATATCTGAAAAGTCTGTATCCATGTGCGTGTCTGAAACTGAAGACTCGGAAACCATGATCGTCGAGTCTGAATGTATGAACTGTAGAGTCTGAAAGTTGACTAGTCTGGAAATCTGAATCTGACCTCTAGACAAGACCTGTGACTCTACATAATACTCCCCCTTTCTCCCATACCTGTCGGAAAATAATGACATCGACAATTTGCTCCCTTTTTTTGGCTTTTCTCGCAACATTTTTTACGTCTTTTGCAACAAATATTTTTTTTAAAATAAGTCGCTGACACATTTTTTTCCACAAACATGCGTACAGCTTTTTATTGTACGCGCCTTTTTTCCTTTTCCTTTTGAAGAATTCCTTCTTTTTTTGAATTGCGTACGACTTTTATATGTACGTGCCTTTTTACCCCCAGATTTTTTTTCTCACCCACTTGGGTCTCATATTCTCTCTCCCCTTCCCTTTTTTTTAAAAAAAACATACTCGGCAGGCCCTGTGGGCTTTACAATAAAAGCAGATATTTCTCTCTCTCTCTCTCTCTCTTTTTTAATAAAACTGGGCCCTCGAGCCCTAGGGTTCCTATCGTGGGAACCCTCTTCAAATGTTACCGCCCCCCTTTGGGGTTCTTGCTCGTCGCGCGGGAAGCCTGGGAGAAGATGGAGGGGATGGAGACGCTTGGATCGCCAGTGAGGAAAAAGGGGGGGAAGGGTCGAGCGCCACCGCCAGTGCTGCACGGGGAGGCGACTCCGCCTAGGATCTGTTCTGCGATTCCCGCGCACCGCCTGTTGCCAGTGATGGCGCCGCCTCCTGGAGGCTTGCGCAGGAGCCACCGCTTGGGAATAGAGGCATCATGAGGAGATATCTGTGCCATCGAAGCCACTAGAGAGGAGGAGATCTTGCTGCGCCTGCCTGCGCGAGATATTGGAAGAGATATTGGAGCTCGAGGGCCCCATCTGGGTTCGCAGCCATGAGGTTTGGGTCAAACTATGCATGAGGCCTGCATTGAAGGTTTCACCGGTCTGGGGTTTTCACGCGAAACCTAGGAGTGTGTCCTGGCGTGCATCCTGGGAGGAGCGCGAGCCTAGGAGAAGATGCGGCTTGCGCCTCCTGGATCTGGCGAGAGGGGTAGTGTTGCGATGGCGCGCGATGCGTGTGGTTGCATGGGATCGCGTGGACTGGAGTGCTTCAAGATGTCGCCGCCGGGGGCCTCCTGCTTTGAGATGCCGTCGCCAGGGGGACGTGATGGCCCTTGTGTTCGGGATTGTAGATCTAGGGTTTCATGTAACCCTAGATGCTCTGTAACTTGATCTTGATAATCACGATCATGAACGAGCAATAATAGATCTGCATTGATCTTCCAGAAATCTATCTTGACAGAAATTTAGGGTTTCACGAAACCCTACGAACTCAACTGATCTTAAAAAGAACCTTCAAAAATTGAATCTTCAAATCAACCAAAAATGAATTTTCAAAATCAACCAAGAACGCCCCGCTCTGATACCATGTTAGAAAAATAGGAAGCGGAATGATAAACAGACTATAATAGAGAAAGATAAACATGAACGAACAAGAAGATTTTACGTGGAACCCTAATCCCTAAGGAACGGGATGAAACAACGGGAGAATCCCTTAAAGGGGCGGATATTCTATTCATTTTTCTCATCTGATACAGGAGGTCCGGGGCTCCTTATATAGCCTCCACAGAGCCTTCAAGTCCCACCACTGGTAAATGTGGGACTAAACACATGGATGGGGTAAATGGATCTTGGAGAGATCCATTACCCATCTCTCATACATGTGACGCATATACCAAATACTCCAAAAAAATCTTTGAATACGACCTACTATAATCATCAACAAAAACAACAAAATACCCATGTCTACTTAGAGTACGGATCGGACAAGGTCCCCAATATCATAGTGGACTAAAGTGAAAGGAACATCACGACGAGGCTCAGTACGAACAAGGGACGACGCTCGATGGTGTTTCCCGAACTGACATGCCTCGCACTCAAAAGGCTTGAGCATAGAGAGTTTGGGAAACATTGACGAGAGGGCTTTGGCAGACGAATGACCGAGGTGAAGATGCCACAGAAGAGGATCGACGGAGATGGACGATGCACCAGCAAAAATCAGAGTCAGAGGGAATGTCAAGATAATAAAGACCATTCTTCTCATGTCCCCTAACAAAAATTTGCCTCGTCCGGATGTCCTGAAAATAACAGCAAAACTCGTTAAATATAACTCGACAGTTAAGCTCAATGCACATCTTATGAACAGATAATAGACTTAGTGGAAAGTCAGGGGCGCAGTGAACGCCAGTAAGGTGGTGTTTGGAGGAGAACTCCATAGTGCCCATAGCAATAATATGTGAATGGGCTCTGGCAATACAAACAGTCTTCACAACGGAAGATGGTTGTAAAGAGGTGAGAAAACTACCTTCTCCCATTAGATGAGTCGAGGCACTCTGATGCAGCATGATAGCCATTTTTATGAACATTTGTGTTATTTATTCTATTTAGCATTTGTTTTGTTTATTTGATTTTATTTCATTCCCATGTAAAAGGCTCATTATAAAAGGCCTCTTTTTATATTTTTCCTTTGATTTCTTCTTTCCCTAATTTTAGGGATTTGTTGCTTCTTTTGAGGGCGAGTAGCCTCTATAAAGGGCTCCCTTTGTATTAGGGTTTTTATGAAGTTGAATTGAGATTATTTCCTCACTTATCTCTCTCTCTACCCCTCTCTCTCTCGGTCCCGCATTCTCTCTCCCCCTCTCCGATTCTTTCTTCCCCCCCCCCCCCCCCCGTAACCCTACCTTCCCCAGCGCCGCCTTCTCTTCTTCTTCCCCCGTGCCGCCGCGCCCAGCGCCCCTCCCCTCCAGCCATCCCGCGCCTCTCTCTCTCTCCCCGATCCCCCTCTCTCCCCCGTGCCCTAATCCCCCAGCGCCGCCTCTTCCCTTCTCCCTGCGCCACCACCTCTCCACTCCCGCACCGCCTCTCTCCCTTCCAGCGCCGCCTCGCCGCGGCATCCTCTCCCCCTTCCCAGCCTCGCCGCCATCCCGCTCCTCCCCATCCATATCTGGCGCGCTACTGCGCCTCGCCCAATCGAACCGCACCTCCCGCCAGCCCGCTACTCGCGCCTGCACCGCCAACTCAACAACCCTCCACACTATCGCCTCAGGCCATCCACCCGCCAGCCCTTCCCTCCGCCTCCAGGCCATCTCATCATCCTCGCCGACTGCGACTGCGTTCACTGTGGAATCAACGGTCTTCCTCGCCACAGAAGTCGCTCGGAATACCCGAATCGAATCGCCGCCGGTGTTGACCAGATCTGAAGCACGCCCTGTTTCCCCTTGCCGGTTGTGGTATGAGCGCCCGTTATCATATTCTACCGCATAATTAGTAGTTTATGGACTGTGGTATTGTTAATTTGGTTTGGTGAATCGTTGAGACCCCTAGTCATTGCAAAACTGTGATAACTTTTCTAAGACTTTTTAACTCATCTGTTTGCCCTAAATTTGTGGATAGTAATCGGTGCTAAAACGCGAGTAATCTGACAATTATTGTTGCTGATTTTGGCCTGTCGTGCGCCATTTATCTCGTTCGTCATTTTGTTTCACTAGTTCCATTGCTTGAATCGTCATTTAGGTTATTGCACGCCTAGGTTGCATCAATTTGGTATCAGAGCCTCACGATTCTGCATTTCGTCTGCATCCCATTTATTCATTGCTTATAAAAAAAACCCACAAAACAAAACCACAAAAAAAAGAACACAAAAAAAAATCCCGAACAAAGAAAGCAGAAAACCTAGGATTTCCATGGCCGACAAACCTAGTTCCTCTAAACCCCCCTATACTCCACACCCTGAATTAACATTAGAGACTTTGTTTGTCCAATTACAACACATGAGCGCACAAATCGCCGGACTAGATCGTAAATGCACCATCGCCCATGAACAAATCGCTACATTGAATAGCCGCGTGCTAGGACCAGACATTAGTGATGAAAATCCCAACAAAGGTCGACGCACTGGTCGGAAACCGCACTCCCGGAATAGCACTTCCCGTGACTCTAGTTCTTCTACTTCGGACAGACATGTTAGCGAGTATCATTCACAGGAAAGTGAGGAAGAAGGACCCAGAGAATACACCCCTTTCATTCCCAAGACTCCAGATCCATACACCTTTGGCTACACTCCACAAACTACTGGTGAACATCAATTCCAACCACGAAATGGAACCAAGTCTGACGATGGATGGGATCGAGGTATCCGTCTCGATGTCCCAAAATTTGACGGAGGACGAGATCCTGACGTTTTTTTGGACTGGCTCCAAGCCGTCGAATACTTCTTTGTGTGGAAGTCCATGCCTAGCGAACGTAAGGTCCAATTCGTCACCATAAAATTAAAAGGACATGCGCTGCTATGGTGGGACCGTTTGCAATCTGAACGCAAACGAAAAGGGAAGAGTAAGATCCGCAGTTGGAGCAAAATGAAAGCCAAATTGAAAACCAAATTTGTGCCGGAAGATTACAAACGAGATCTATACGCACGACTGCAATCATGGAGACAAGGCACCATGAGTGTGAGGGAATACACCGAAGGGTTCCAATACCTAGTCCATCGCAACCGCTTGCAGGAGACTCCTATTCAGGAGGTCACCCGCTACATGCAAGGCCTCCGCCAAGTCATCCAGGACGAACTCTACCTCCACAACTGTCGTGATGTCGACGGAGCCTACAAGCAGACTGAACGGGCTGAGATCAAGCTTGCTAAAGCCCAAACGAGGAAGATGTCCTTTTCTGCGAGCTCCGCTCCCCGTACCAGTACCACGATGACATACTCCAAGCCGATGGGTTCCTCATCAGTCATTGCGGGTAAAACCCAAGCCAAACCATCAACTCCTACCGTCGCCCGACCACCCACTGGAAACCCCGGCCAAGGCATTTTGGGAAGCCGACCTATTATAGGACCTGATACTTGCTTCCGATGCTATCAAAAGGGTCATCGAGCCGCAGAGTGCCCAAACCCTAGGGCTAGACCCGTCCATCTATGCACCACCGACGACCCTGAATACCCCGACCCTGACCAGCAAGAATCCCCTGAAGAGGATCCGACTGCGTTGACTGCTGACACCATGGGAGCCGATGACTATGAACCTCTAGGAGTGGATGGAGACGACTCCGGTCCGTTCTTGGTAATTGAACACGAGAACTTTATCGCTCCCGACAGCGCGCCTACAAACATTCTGCTCACCCCCGCTGTCCACGATGCTGATAGCTGGCTGCGACGCAGCATCTTCCGAACCACCTGCACCTCAGGAGGACGACGTTGTTCGCTGATCATTGATGGAGGAAGTGTTGAGAACTTCGTTTCACAAGAGATGGTCGACAAGTTGGGTCTGCCAACTATACCACTCGAGAAACCGTACAGTGTGGCATGGTTTCGTGGTGGTACCCAATTCCCGATCCACCGTCAAAGCCTCGTTAACTTCTCCATTGGTCCTTCATACAAGGACGAGGTGTGGTGCCATGTAGCCCCTATGGATGTCTGTCACATACTTCTAGGGAGACCATGGCAATTCGACCGAGATACTGAACACCGAGGAAAACTGAACACTTACACCTTTCTCATAGACAAAGTTCGTGTCACCCTCAGGCCACAACGTGAAGCCCTTAGCCCTCGCCAAGTGGCTACACTCCGAGCTGCGACCACCCAAACTGGTAACAAAAACCCACCGGCCAAGCCTGCGACCACGGGCTCCGTGTTGTTGATGGAAGCCCAAACATTCCAACGTGAAATTCAAGAGAGCTCCACCATCTATGCGTTAATGGGACGTGAAGTGGACAACCAAGGGACAACTACACCTGAAGTCCCGCCCGAGATAAAGCCCATAGTCCAAGAGTTCTCTGACATCATGCCTGAAGAGTTGCCTGAAGGACTACCCCCGTTGCGAGACATTCAACATCACATTGATCTAGTCCCTGGAGCCAGCCTACCTCACTTACCCCATTACCGAATGAGCCCAAGCGAGCATGAAGAGATGAACCAGCAGGTTACTGATCTGCTGCGACGTGGGTATGTTCGAGAGAGTATGAGCCCCGTGGCGGTTCCTGCTCTGCTTACCCCGAAGAAAGACGGCACATGGAGAATGTGCGTGGACAGTCGAGCTATCAACAAGATAACGATCAAATATCGTTTTCCCATTCCACGCCTCGATGATATGCTTGATATGTTATCAGGTGCCAAATTGTTTTCCAAAATGGATCTCCGCAGCGGCTACCACCAGATCCGCCTGCGACCTGGAGATGAATGGAAGACAGCTTTCAAAACCAAAGAAGGCCTGTATGAATGGACGGTCATGCCCTTCGGCTTGTCGAATGCCCCAAGCACCTTCATGCGAACTATGAATCATGTATTGCGGCCCTTCATTGGCAAGTTTGTGGTCGTGTACTTCGATGATATCCTGATTTACAGTTTGACCAAAGAAGACCACCTATCTCACTTGCGACAAGTCCTGGAAACCCTGAGAGACCAAAAACTGTATGTCCACCTCAAGAAATGCTCCTTCATGTCTGACACGGTCCTCTTCCTAGGATACATTGTCACTGCGGATGGACTTAAAGTTGACCCCTCAAAGATTCAGGCCATTCAGAGCTGGCCCGTACCCAAAACCCTCACTGAAATTCGCAGCTTTCTAGGGTTAGCTTCTTTCTACCGGCGTTTCATTCGGAACTTCAGCACTTGTGCGGCACCGTTGGTAGACTGCACGCGGAAAGGCGCGCCCGCCTGGACTCTTGAAGCAGAGACGAGCTTTCAAAATCTAAAACATCAATTGACACATGCTCCTGTTTTGGCACTCCCCGACTTCACCAAGATTTTCGTGGTCGATTGCGACGCCTCACATGTCGGGATTGGCGTTGTCCTAAGTCAAGGACGACCTGTCGCCTTCTACAGCGAGAAATTGAACGATGCCAGATCACGGTACTCCACTTATGATGTTGAATTTTATGCCGTGGTCCAAGCTCTCAAGCATTGGAGACATTACCTAATCCAGCGTGAATTTATCCTTAACTCTGATCATGAAGCCCTGAGATATTTGAACTCCCAGAAAACTCTTAACAAGCGTCATGCCAAATGGGTTAATTTCCTCCAAGAATACACCTTCCATCTCAAACACAAAGCCGGAACTTTGAACCGTGTGGCCGACATGTTGAGCCGGCGAGCACATGCCCTGACCACAATGACCGTCAGCACAACGGGATTTGAAACTCTCAAGGACCTCTATCCCACTGATCCCGATTTCGGTCAAATTCATGCCGACTGTGTTGGTACTGGGCAGGACCCAACAACCACTTTTGTTCTTCATGAGGGTTTCCTATTCAAAGGCCACCAACTATGCATCCCGGCCACGTCCCTTCGAGAGAACTTAATTTCAGAACTACACAATGGAGGTTTAGCTGGACATTTTGGACGAGACAAAACCTTGATCCTTCTCCAAGAACGCTTTTATTGGCAGCAGTTGCGAAAGGATGTGACAAAATTCATACAGAAATGCCAAACATGTCAAAGATTCAAGGGCCACCGGCAGAACACTGGACTATACACACCCCTAACCATTCCTCTGCGACCCTGGGAAGACATCACCATGGATTTTGTGCCAGGATTACCCCTCACTGCACGAAAAGTTGACTCTATTTTTGTGGTTGTGGATCGATTTTCTAAAATGGCACATTTCATTGCATGTAGGAAAACCTCAGATGCATCTCATGTCGCTGATTTGTTTTTTCGTGATGTCGTCCGTTTGCATGGTGTCCCACGTTCTTTTACTTCGGATTGTGATACTCGGTTTTTGAGTCATTTTTGGCGCACGCTTTGGTCCCGTGTTGGTACTCGTTTGCAGTATAGCACCGCTTATCATCCACAAACAGACGGGCAAACTGAAGTAGTTAATAGGTCATTAGGAAATTTGTTGCGATGTCTTGCAGGGGACTCTCCGTCCAAATGGGATCTAATTCTTCTCCAAGCTGAATTCGCATATAACAGTTCCACTAATAGGTCCACCGGAAAATCGCCCTTTGAGAGTGTGTACGGCTTTCCACTTACCCAATTTCTTGACCTAAAAGCCACAACCTTGCAAGGGAGAAGTAGTGCAGCTGCTGAGGATCTGGTCGAACACCTAACTCACATCCATACTGAAATCCGAGCCAAACTCCAATCCATGACCCAGAAATACCAAACCCAAGCCAACCTACACCGAAGAGAGAGCGAGTTCAGAGTTGGAGAATTAGTGATGGTCCACCTTAAAAAAGAGAGGTTTCCTTTGAGAGTCCACCAAAAATTGAGCGAACGGAAAATTGGTCCATTTCGAGTCCTCAAAAGGATTGGACCCAATGCATATTTACTCGACCTGCCGCCAGACGTTCAGACATCACCGGTCTTCAATGTATCAGATCTCTTCTTATATCATGGAGATGAACAGACCGATGACACCCCAGTAGCAGTTTCCGCCAATGATGATATGCGCCAACCGCCAGCCGCAACCGATGCTGATCAGATTGAAGATATTGCAGACATCCGAGATATGACGACTAGACGTGACTCTTCCGACGATATCTAGTCAAATGGAAGGGACGCCCTTTTACCGATTGCACCTGGATTGACGAGGATGAACTCCAACAACTCCGCCCCGATATACTTCAGAATTTCCACGATGCCATCTCGACGGAGCGAGATTCTTTTCAGCAGGGGGGAGTTGATGCAGCATGATAGCCATTTTTATGAACATTTGTGTTATTTATTCTATTTAGCATTTGTTTTGTTTATTTGATTTTATTTCATTCCCATGTAAAAGGCTCATTATAAAAGGCCTCTTTTTATATTTTTCCTTTGATTTCTTCTTTCCCTAATTTTAGGGATTTGTTGCTTCTTTTGAGGGGGAGTAGCCTCTATAAAGGGCTCCCTTTGTATTAGGGTTTTTATCAAGTTGAATTGAGATTATTTCCTCACTTATCTCTCTCTCTACCCCTCTCTCTCTCTCTCTCTCGGTCCCGCATTCTCTCTCCCCCTCTCCGATTCTTTCTTTCCCCCCCCCCCCGTAACCCTACCTTCCCCAGCGCCGCCTTCTCTTCTTCTTCCCCCGTGCCGCCGCGTCAAGCGCCCCTCCCCTCCAGCCATCCCGCGCCTCTCTCTCTCTCCCCGATCCCCCTCTCTCCCCCGTGCCCTAATCCCCCAGCGCCGCCTCTTCCCTTCTCCCTGCGCCACCACCTCTCCACTCCCGCACCGCCTCTCTCCCTTCCAGCGTCGCCTCGCCGCGGCATCCTCTCCCCCTTCCCAGCCTCGCCGCCATCCCACTCCTCCCCATCCATATCTGGCGCGCTACTGCGCCTCGCCCAATCGAACCGCACCTCCCGCCAGCCCGCTACTCGCGCCTGCACCGCCAACTCAACAACCCTCCACACTATCGCCTCAGGCCATCCACCCGCCAGCCCTTCCCTCCGCCTCCAGGCCATCTCATCATCCTCGCCGACTGCGACTGCGGTCACTGTGGAATCAACGGTCTTCCTCGCCACAGAAGTCGCTCGGATACCCGAATCAAACCGCCGCCGGTGTTGACCAGATCTGAAGCACGCCCTGTTTCCCCTTGCCAGTTGTGGTATGAGCGCCCGTTATCATATTCTACCGCATAATTAGTAGTTTATGGACTGTGGTATTGTTGATTTGGTTTGGTGAATCGTTGAGACCCCTAGTCATTGCAAAACTGTGATAACTTTTCTAAGACTTTTTAACTCATCCGTTTGCCCTAAATTTGTGGATAGTAATCGGTGCTAAAACGCGAGTAATCTGACAAATATTATTGCTGATTTTGGCCTGTCGTGCGCCATTTATCTCGTTTGTCATTTTGTTTCACTAGTTCCATTGCTTGAATCGTCATTTAGGTTATTGCACGCCTAGGTTGCATCACACTCGAGTCAATGATCCATGCAGGAGTAGACATAGAGGCAGAGCTGGCAATTGTACCTGACGTAGTGGCCAGACTAGCAGTAGAAGCAGATGCAGTAGTATCACTAGCAGAGCTCTGTAGTAGTTGTCGAAGACGAGCATACTCAGATGCAGTAAAAGAAGCTTGACTGTCACTGTAAGGTTGATCCTGAGAGGTATCTGTGGTATCATAGGAGTTATCATATGAAGTTGTCTCATAGGCATTGTTGGCATTAGGAGGCATGGCAAACTTTGCCCAGCAGCATTCTGATAATTCAGGCAACCACAATGCGTATGGTGGAAAATGGTAGTAAAATCACATCCACGTCCTCGTCCAGAGTCACGTCCACGTCCCTGACCAAAATCACGTCTGTGTCCCCGTTGGTAGTTGGATCGTCCTTTAGCAAAATGGGTTGTAGTCACAGCAGACAAAAGAAGTGAAGGAGACTCAAGTTCCTGTAATCGACCAATGATGGTCTCAAGATTGGGTAGAACCACAACAGTTAGGAATTGATCGTTCACCGGCTTGTATCATGGATGTAAACCTGATAAGAAACAATACACTTGCCACTCCGCATGTTCTCTTATATGTTTTTCACAACATGCAGGTTGGAAAATCCTCAAATAGGCCTGTGAGGAGTCGATAATACTCGATCAAAGTTGTATCTCCTTGATTTGTAGACGAGATCCGTTTATAGATATCTGAAAACCTGGATTTGGTTGTCTTCTGCGCGTAAGTATTCTCAAGACTCCCACATTGCCTTTGTCGTCTCCTTGTAGAGAAGATTCGAAGCTATATTCGGATCAATGTTGTTTGTCATCCACGTGATTACTTGGCAGTTATCCACGTACAGGTATCATAGTCCTTGTCCGTCTCCTTGGACGGATCTTTAGTGAGAACATAGTTCTTTCACTGATCACCAATAAATACCTTGAAAGATCGGGACCATAAAACATAATTTTTGGAGCCCTTTAGTTTGATAGACGTGTCATATTACATATACTAGTACAGAGGAATTCAGATACAGAGATTTGGGCTCAGTAGAAGTCATGGTGGCCGCACACATCCAAAAAATTGACCTAGAAAATTTTGATTGTCTTAATCAAGCAAGTATCATGGAGATTCAGTAGTTCAACGAAGAGACGTTATGTAGGAGAGAAGGCACATGAGAGATGGGCAGCAAAGTAGCAGAGAGCGGCTTCGAGCGGACGACTTTGGAGGTGTCTTCAGGCTGGCGGGAAGGCGGCCTCGGGCAGGCGTGTTTGGAATGCAGCATCGGGATTGGAGGGGCTGGTGGGCGTGAGAGGCTGGTGGCGAAGTGGTCTGGAGATGGACTGGAGAGGAGCGGGGGGCGGGAGGGACCTAGAGTTCCTGCAGGAAAGGGAGGGGGCAGAGGGGAGGGGAGGCGAATAGAGATCGGGTGGTCTGACGATCGGATCGGAGGGCTGGCGAGGGGCGACAGGAGAGGGAGGGAGGTCTGGCGAGGGGCTTGGGGTTGGTGGGGAGACGACGGGAGGGCTTTGGGGTTGGTGGGGTGGCGGGAGCGAGAGGGAGGGTTGGCGAGGGATTCGGGCGACGGGAGGGGTTTCGACGGCACAAGAGGGAGGGTTGGCAGCGCAGGAGGGAGGGCTGGCAGTGGTATCAGGCGGCTGGAAGATATCGGGATGCGATGGGGTTTCGGGCGGCAGGGGATTTCGGGCGATAGGACTTCAGGTGATAGGGAGGTCTGGAGTGCCTGGAGGTTCCGTGCGGTGTCGTTGGGCAGGCATGAAGGTCGGAGACGTCGGGCGACGCCACTGGCTGAGGTGTGGAGAGAAATTAGGTCAGAGTTGTGGCTCTGATATCATGTGAAAGAAAAGATGGAATGAAATATATAGCTTGATTTATTCCATTGGTCTAGGGGTCCTTTTATAGGACGAAACCATAGAAACCCTAAAGAGTCCAGAGGATGAGAAAATACATAAGTGCCCCTAGTGGGGATTGCAACGAATAATTTAGAGTCGTAGGATATATTACTAACAAGAAGTTTAGTGTTGTGATGACCATATCGGGATATCATCAAGAAATTGAGGCCATATTCTATTTGTCAAGAAAACAAATAAAGTTTCTTTGCTTCTTGTCTATGTTGATGACATGATTATTATTGGGGATGACGAAGAGGAGATTGAGTAGTTGAAATGTGAACTTGCTAGGGTGTTTGACCTAAAAGACCTTGGAAAATTAAAATACTTCTTAGGCATTGAGATGGCAAGATCTAGTGATGGGCTTGTCATACTTCAAAGGAAGTATAGTATGGATCTTTTGAAGGAAGCCGGAAAAGTAGGATGTAAACCTGTCACTACTCCGATTGTGGAAAATCACAAGATGAGCTTAGATGATGGGAAGCAACTTGATGAAGATTCTAAATGTCGGTATCAAAGACTTGTTGGGAAGCTTATCTACCGCACGCTTATCGTACCTAACATCACTTATGATGTGAATGTAATGAGTCAATTTATGCATACTCCTACTGATGTACACATGAAGATTATTGAACGTATTCTGTGCTATATAAAGGCTAGTCCTGGAAAAGGACTTATATTTGCAGAAATTATAAGCACGAGGTTGAGTGCTACACTGATTCTGATTGGGTAGGATGTGTTGATACAAGGAGATCTACTAGTGGATAGTGTGTGTACCTGAGTGGAAACCTTGTGATTCGGAGGAGTAAACGACAATTTATTTGTGCAAGATCTAGTGCTGAAGCTGAGTACGGAGTTGTAGCAATGGATGTCATAGAGATGTTGTGGCTCAATATTATTTTTATCGACATTGGAGTTGATCTAGATATGCTTGTGAAGCTTTTATGTGATAAAAAGTTAGGCATAAGTCTCGCCAACAATCTCGTATTGTATGACAGGACAAAGCATGTTGACATTGATCGCCACTTCATCTGATAAAGAATCGATCCCAAGGAATTGATGCTGCCATATATAAAAACTAAAGAGCAAGTTGATGTTCTCTTCACCAAGAGGTTGTCAAAAGACAAGTTCGATAGGAATGTTGCCAAGTTGGGCATGTTTGATCTGTATGCCCAACTTGAGGGAGAGTGTTGAGTGCCAAGTTGTGAACCCCTCAGGATCCGGGTACCCGTTTACGACACAATTCGCAACATTCCATATTTTGACATCGCATTATAAGCATAAATTATGGGGAAAATTTTTTCGCAATGAATATATTTGCAAGTGACATTCGACATTCACATTTACAACCACAAGATAATAAAGATAAATGTCACCAAGAATTTATTTCATTAACTTTCATTTCATTTTCAACCTGTACAAAGCCTGAAAGTATATACAGTATATCCCAAAGTCTAACTGAAGAGAAAAGAAGCATATAACATTAATGACCGAACAAAAACTAAGACAAAAAGAATAACATACCGTCTAGTATAGATCTTGTCTTTTGGAACCCTGTATAATTACTGAATAATAGACTCCTTTCCTGCCATGCGTGCAAGGAAGAAAAGGAGTCACAAACGTGAATACAAACCCATAGTTTAAAATAAATAACAAGTAATTTCATGTGCAAAAGAGAGCAAGTAGAAAGGTGGAATAAGCATTATTTACATCTACTTGCATAAGTAAAAATGTTTTCAACTGTTTGGTACTAAGTTCATTTGTTCTCCCCTTTTTCCCGTTCATCCCATGTATATATATTTATATAAAGTTTAGATAAAAGACCCTAACATATAAAGATTTCATGTGTTTTAAGATCATGATTTTGGGTCTTGGAGATCATGTTGCGGAACTTGATGGCTACTTTCTTGTCATTGAGATCATGTCATGGTTTTCGATAATGGACTGATATGATGATGATGAATTTGATCCTTAATTCTATTTACTCCTCCTAAGTTAGTGGATAGTCCGTGGTCTTGGTCTGTGTGTAGCCTCACACTATGACTCTAAGGTATTAAAAGTACCTTAGGGTTGGGGGGCCTCCGTAGGCATGCGGTGTTGTGTAATGCATCCTAACTAAGTTCCCAACACGTCCACTAACTTATAGGGTTTTTGAATCAGATTAAAGTTACTTCTAATCAACTCAATTTTAATTGTGATTTCCTCCAAACCTTCACTGTAACTCTCTCCGATGTACTCTCAATAATGTAGATATAGATGTAGATACGAATGATCTGGATGTAGAATCGCCGTCTGTTGGCGAAAGAAAACTCAAGCGGTGAAGAAGCCTGCAAATGGCTCTTCCGTCTCGCCCTCTAATTGGAAGGCCGGTCCAATAGAGGGATAGGTCTACTCCCCAACTACGCCACTGAGACGGGTGAGAGGGACTTCCCGGGAAGTCGCTCTAGAAAAACAGCCCGACCGGTAACGGGCAACCGAGCTCGTACGTAAAACTGAAAACCAAGGATCCCCCGCCTGGGTATCCTAAAAGACAGGGTCAGCGGAACTGGTCTAAAGTCTGGATCCCAACGAGGCGTAAAAACACTGCGAGCTCGCGTAAAAACCGAAAAGGGACTGGGATCCTAGACCCGCGCACTTGGCGGCCGCTGCCCTAACTGGGCTTCCTATTCTCCCGCCCAATTGAGGGTCACCGCCCCCTCGCACGGTTAGGTGTAAAAGTCACCATAACCGGCACATTTAACTGTTATCACTACACATCCTTTTTCTTAAATAAGATTCCATAATCGTATAGGAATGAAGATGTATGTCCCTACCTTATATTGGATATTTAATACTCTACTAATGTGATATAAAACTAAACATTCATTTAAATTCCCGTCAAGTCAATAATAAAATGAAGAGATCGTCTGAAGGATATCGTTTAATTAATCCCATATTTTATATTCAAAACTAATGAGTATACTGGTGATAAAAATGACGGAAAATAGCACACTGACAGCTTGAATTTAATAAGCTCAATATTAGGAGTATCAAGGGCAGTGAAAAAAATAAATTAATAGAGGAGAGTAATGATTGTTTACAATAATAAGGAGAATTTCCGTGTTCATCCGAGCATCATTATGTGATTTGTAACTCTTATTATTATCTCATGTTGACAGTCTTTATGAACAGTAATTTATACCCTTACTGTCAGTAGAGTAGTTCTCATGGCAAAAGCACTATTTTGGAACCATAAGGATGAGTAATATGGAGCTGTAATTTACAGGAAGGGCTTTCTAACTATGAAGAAAATCTCATTTCCTATGCGTAATGAAAGCCTATACTATCACAGTTACAAGATTTCGTAAAATTGTGAAACTGTGGAAAGATATGGATATATATATGTATGTATTATATTATGCTAAAATTTATTACAACAGGTATATTACTATTGGGGACAATTGTGCCATAAGCTCACATATTGACGCACATGAGGAAGTATATTTTACTTGATATATCATCATCCACATATACATGTCCATATATATACACATTTATAACAGAGTCATGCATGCAATTAAAAGTAACCAGATATCAATTTATATGATATAGTGAAAAGTATATTACTAAGATCTCTAGAGAAACAAACAAGAACCAAGTTAGATTTTAATAATGCAAAACCATGAATGAGTAACCAACCATGTATCAACCTGAATCATACCTACAGATAATACTAATTAAGAGCATGTCATCCTCACTAGCATCTCTTCTTATTAGAGAGAAAATAACAACTTGCACAAGTACTGTGGAATGCATCCCTAGGTGTTTTTAGGCTGTATGTATATATATAAGTTTTAATCTTATGCAATTATTTATACATTTGACAATTAATATACTTCTAACAAGGAAACTCATCAATGGAAAATTCAGTAAATAAGTAATTTACTAACTTATAGTGGAACTGAAATTTTCACCTAATATATATAACTTTTTAATAATTGTATTATAAACAGGAATTCTAAATCTCCAGGATAATTTTTCTACCAAAATCTTGTATATAAAGAAAATCCTGACAACTCGATTCTTTGGTGTAATTACAAGCATGAATCAACTTATGCCCCACTGTTCTGGCAGTGGTTGCATGAAGTAGTAGGTGCAGAAAATCCCAACAAAATTTCTATATAGCTTTAATCAGTGAAAACTTATAATAGATTTTTAAGTTCATTACAAAATCTAAGAAAATTCATAGGTAAAGCCTAAAGGTAATAACCCCTAGAACTAGATCATTGCACACCTAAAAGATCATGCATCATAATTTGACTTTTGCTATGACATAGTTGGCAGCAATGGTAAGTAGGGAGTGGTACACAAGATGATAGTATGAAGATCTGGAAATAGTGCATGTATGGCAGCAATGAGGGTGGGAGGAGGGTTTGTACCTATTTGGATCTCTAATATAGAGATCAAAGACTTGCATGCAAGAGTTCCAACTTTGGAGCAACAGATATTGGAATCACAGCAGCAACTTTGTCTGTCTTCTGTTGCAGAGAAAAAGAGCTTCCAAGGCCTCGATCAGCAACTATTGCCTGGAGAAGTTGTTGCTGGAATTTGCAGACTTGGCAGTATCAATTTGAAGAGAATGAAGCTCTCGTACGGCTGGAATTTGGAATAAGAGAGGGGGTCTTGGTGATATATATAAGGGAAGAAGTGTATAGGTTGTTGCCAAGTGGTATCACAAGAATACACGTGGAGAAAATTTGAGATTAGGTGGCAGCTTATAAAAAAACAAAAGTTCATATTATTTTCATTTTTTTTATACAAACAGCCGACTGCTACTGTCTGGTTTTGATTATAATTATTTTATTATTTTTTTTTTTGCTCTTTATTTGGTATTCTTAAAATTAACCGTAATCGCGCCTCGGACCTTGGATTTCGACGTGAAATGTCTCGTTTTGATCGTCTCAAAATGACGATCAATTTGAGTATAATGTTGATATACTTTCGGTCGAGTTTCGAATACCCGAAATTTTCGGATACGGATTTTGTTTAAGGTTAAATTTTACGATTTAAAAATATCAAACGACCTCCGATTGACGAACGGTCGATTCCGTTAGTCTTGTTTCGTCGAATCGGATCTAATGACGGTCTCGGTTCGTTTTGCGGTTTCGGAATTTGCGTCGCGGCATTTTCACGGCACGCATTACGAAACGACCGATTTTTGATCGATTTCACCCGAACGACTTTTGATTCATGATCACTTGGTCGTTTTAGGTTGTTTAGTATTGACCGACAACGTTTTTGGGTTCATTAGACCCAAAATCGGACGACTTCGGGTTTGATTGGAAACCGGATGCTACAAATATAAAAACCTCAAAGGGAGTCTCGTCCTCGAGACTCGAGTCAAGGTCATTAAGTATCTTGTTGGGATTTTATATGTCCATAAAAACCTCAAAGGGTTTTGAACCCATAAAAACCTCAAAGAGAAGACAAGCCATATATTTAATTACAAAAACTTGTTTCAATTATTACCTCAGAAAAGCTGCGGGTATCGTGCCCGCATGTCGGCTTCAGTCTCCCATGACGCTTCCTTAACTCTGTGACGCTGCCACAAAACCTTAACCAATGAAATCTCTTTGCTGCGAAGCTTCTTTACAGCATGATCAAGTATCTGGACTGGCTTCTCCTCATAAGTCAGATCTGGCTCTACGTCAAGATTCTCGTAACTGATGATGTGTCGAGGGTCGTGGACATACTTCCTCAAGTTGGATATATGGAAGACATCGTGAATAGCAGAAAGGTGTGGAGGAAGGGCTATTCGGTATGCCACTTTCCCCACTCTAGCCAGAATCTCAAAAGGTCCAACATATCGCGGTGCCAACTTGTCACGAACACCGAATCTCTGCACTCCCTTCATGGGAGATACACGGAGAAATACCCAATCTCCCACCTGTAATTTACAGGAATGTCATTAGTATGTGATTAAGTTGATTATATATGAGTTTTAATTGAATAAGTGAAGAGGAAATAATTAGATTACCTGAAACTCTATGTCTCTTCTCCGACGATCCGCATAACTCTTCTGGCGACTTTGTGCCGTCAGAAGCCTCCGTCTCACAAGATCAACAGCTCTCGCAGTCTCTTCCAAGAGATTCACGGAATATAAAGCATGATCACCTACCTCATGCCAACTGAGAGGTGTGAGGCATCTCCGCCCGTATAGGGCTTCGAATGGTGCCATGCCAATACTGGGGTGATAGTTGTTGTTGTACGTGAATTCCACCAAAGGCAAATGGTCCTTCCAGGACCCTTTCCACTCCAAAGTGCAAGCACGAAGCAAATCCTCTAGTGTCTGAATGGTGCGCTCACTCTGACCGTCAGTCTGTGGATGATATGCAGAACTCATCTTCAGCTCTGTCTGTAGTGCTGACATGAACTGATGCCAATAATGAGATGTAAATCTCGAATCCCTGTCAGACACCACCTCCCGTGGTATAACATGTAGCCTGATAATGTTCTGCACATAGAGCTTGACCAATCTGGATGGAGTGTAAGTCGTGTGGACAGGTATGAAATGGGTTGACTTGGTCAACCTATCAACAACGACCCATATAGAATCATGGCCACCAGGTGTCTTCGGCAATCCCGTGACAAAACCCATAGAAATGCTCTCCCATTTCCACTCGGGAACGGGGAGAGACTGTAGTAATCCTGGTGGTCTCCTATGCTCAGCCTTGATCATCTGACAGGTCATGCATCTGCTGACATACTGCGCTACATCACGCTTCATTCCATCCCACCAGAAATGTCGACGCAAAGCACGGTACATCTTCGTACTGCCTGGATGGATAGATAACCGTGAACTGTGTGCCTCATCCAAAATGTCTCTGCAAAGCTGCTCGTCATTGGGTACAACGACCCGTCCTGCCTTCCATAAAATAGACTCTGCTACGACAAAATCATCAACTTCGTCCTTGACGACGCGCATGTATCTATCTCATATCCAAGGATCTGTCTTCTGGCCTTCGACGATACGATCCCAAAGACTGTTGTATCGTAGAGGCACGAAGGTAGAAATGGATGCGCTCTCTTGAGGATGCCAATCGCTCAAAGCTGCAAGCGTATCCCACGTGTATAGCCAGTTCGATGTACCTTCTACATGCGCTCTCTTGCTAAGTGCATCAGTCACCACATTTCCCTTACCGAGATGGTAAGAGATCGTGCAATCATAATCCTTCAGCAGCTCGAGCCATCTGCGATGCCTCATGTTCAGCTCCTTTTGATCAAAGATGTACTTCAGACTCTTGTGGTCTGTAAAGATCTCAAAATTCACCCCATATAGGTAGTGGCGCCAGATCTTCAAGGCGAAGGCAATTGCCGCCAACTCCAAGTCTAGTGTGGGGTAGTTCCGCTCATGCGGTTTCAATTGCCGTGATGCATAAGCAATCACATGTCCTCTCTGCATCAGTACTGCTCTTAGACCTTCTCCAGATGCATCTGTGTAGACTGCATAATCCTGAGTGCCTGAAGGAAGAGCAAGAATCGACGTTATAGTCAATTTCTCCTTCAGTGTCCGGAAGGCCTGCTCACATGAATCGTCCCAAATGAATGGAACTCCCTTCTGCGTCAGTCGTGTCAGAGGGCGAACAATGCGTGAAAATCTGCTGACAAAGCGTCTGTAATAGCCCGCTAATCCGAGGAAGCTCCGAATCTGAGTAACTGTCTTGGGCTGCTCCCAAGACATAACTGCATCTATCTTCGCAGGATCAACTGCAATGCCTGCTCCAGAAATGATATGCCCGAGAAATGAGACCTGGGATAACCAGAACTCATACTTGCTCAACTTGGCATATAGCTTGTGCTCTCGGAATGTGTCCAAAACAATCTGTAGATCATTCGCATGATCCCATTCATTCCGTGAGTAGATGAGCACATCATCGATGAACACCACTACAAACTTGTCCAAGTATGGACGGAAGATACGGTTCATCATATCCATGAAAGCCGCAGGTGCATTGGTGAGCCCAAACGGCATCACCACAAACTCGTAATGTCCATAGCGAGTCCTGAAGGCTGTCTTCGGAATATCCGACTCGCGAATCCTCAGCTGATGGTAGCCTGAGCGAAGATCGATCTTCGAGAAAACCGAAGATCCCTGGAGCTGATCGAATAAATCATCGATGCGCGGCAAAGGATAACGGTTCTTCACCGTTCTCTTGTTTAGCTGCCTGTAATCGATGCACAGTCTCATGGATCCATCCTTCTTCTTGACAAATAGAATCGGAGCACCCCAAGGTGAAGTGCTCGGCCTCACGAATCCCAAGTCAAGCAACTCCTGCAACTGCATCTTCAGCTCCCTCAACTCGGCTAGTGCCATGCGATAAGGTGCCATAGAGATCGGCTGTGTTTCTGGCAGCAGTGTGATTTCGAACTTGATCTCTCTCTCAGGAGGAAGCCCTGGTAGCTCATCAGGAAATACGTTTGGATATTCAGATACTACTCGGATATCCTGTATCATCGGCTCCTGATCAGACACCTCCCGAACAAAAGCAAGATATGAATCGCAACCCTGGTCAACAAGTCGCTGGGCTCGCAATACTGAAATGTACTCCATGGTGGAGTTATGTGTAGTACCCTCAAAAGTGAACTCGGGTAGATCTGGAATCCTGAAGACAACCGTCTTCCTAAAGCAATCAACAAGTGCATGATGAGCGGATAGCCAATCCATGCTTAAAATCAAGTCGAACTCATCAAGCTGTAGGAGTAGACAGTCTGCGATCATCTCATGACCGCCAATCAGTATGGGCAAGTGCCTGACTATCAGAGATATGACAAATAACTGGCCAACTGGCCCTCGGATGTGATATAGAGAAGAGAGAGTCTCTGCGACTCTACCTAAAGAAACAAGTAGCCTTGAAGCAAGAAAATAATGTGTCGCATCAGAATCAAATAAAACATGAAAAGGTCGATAAGAGTAGTCAGTATGTGTGCTAGTTGGTTAGTCATCTTCTGGTCTGGTCGGGATGACATGGCTTTGCATGAGAATCATTTTTAGTTATAGAAGTACCATTTGAAGATACTTATAGTATATGCTTTATCTCTTCTTGGGATATAATATGAAATTAATGAAATTAGTGACATCTGTGGTTATTTAATTCGAATGTCATATTTCCCTTCTCAGACTCACGACAAGTCAGAAGACTGTCGCTATCTGAGAACTTAATGCGATTGGAATTGTAATACCGCGAATGTGCGTATCGGGGTACCATTGCTTTGATACCAAACTGTGAACCCCGCAGGATCCGGGTACCCGTTTACGCGCATTTCGCAATATTTCATTCACATTGATCGTAGAGTTGAAGAAAAGCAAGGAAAAATTTTTCGCGCAAATTTGACATTCATTTCCATCACACATGACCACAAGTACAAGAGACAATATGGCACCAAAATTCTTTTCATTAATATTCATATCAAGTTACAACATATACAATGATCTTCCATTTACAACATATATCCCAAAGTGTGATACAAAAGAGATAGCATTTACATTATTATCTGAACAAAAACTGCGACAAAGTAATCCATACCGTCGGGTATAAACTCTATCTCCTGGAAGCATGTAGCTACTGAGCGGCTACTGAACTGCAGGCTGTTTGCCTGCCACACACACAATAGGAAGAATAGGCGTCAGCCATTGCTGGTACCTCCTTAAAATTTATAAAAAATAACTTGACATTTAATATGTACAAAAGCATGCAAGTAGAAAGGTGGTACCAGTAAAATTTACATCTACTTGCGTAAGTAAAAAGAGGTTTGTTTGTAATACGTTTCTAATGTTTTCCCCCAGAACCCGGCATTTCCCATATGTAACATATTTATATAGCAGTTGCGAAATCATGAGTGTATGAGTGTGAATGCATATATCATTTTCTTTAGAGATCATGTTGGTGAGTGAAAAATGGAAAAATTTGAGATTGTAGAGATCTATTTATTTAAATTCTTGGGTAGAGAGAATGGTCTTTTGATCATAACTTCTCAAATTCTTGACTTCAATGTTTCTGATATAGCTCCAGATGTTGTAGATGTAGATATTGATGATCTAGATATAGAATCGCCGTCTGTTGGCGAAAGAAAACTCAAGCGGTGAAGAAGCCTGCAAATGGCTCTTCCGTCTCGCCCTCTAATTGGAAGGCCGGTCCAATAGAGGGATAGGTCTACTCCCCAATTACGCCACTGAGACGGGTGAGAGGGACTTCCCGGGAAGTCGCTCTAGAAAAACAGCCCGACCGGTAACGGGCAACCGAGCTCGTACGTAAAACTGAAAACCAAGGATCCCCCGCCTGGGTATCCTAAAAGACAGGGTCAGCGGAACTGGTCTAAAGTCTGGATCCCAACGAGGCGTAAAAACACTGCGAGCTCGCGTAAAAACCGAAAAGGGACTGGGATCCTAGACCCGCGCACTTGGCGGCCGCTGCCCTAACTGGGCTTCCTATTCTCCCGCCCAGTTGAGGGTCACCGCCCCCTCGCACGGTTAGGTGTAAAAGTCACCATAACCGGCACATTTAACTGTTATCACTACACATCCTTTTTCTTAAATAAGATTCCATAATCGTATAGGAATGAAGATGTATGTCCCTACCTTATATTGGATATTTAATACTCTACTAATGTGATATAAAACTAAACATTCATTTAAATTCCCGTCAAGTCAATAATAAAATGAAGAGATCGTCTGAAGAATATCGTTTAATTAATCCCATATTTTATATTCAAAACTAATGAGTATACTGGTGATAAAAATGACGGAAAATAGCACACTGACAGCTTGAATTTAATAAGCTCAATATTAGGAGTATCAAGGGCAGTGAAAAAAATAAATTAATAGAGGAGAGTAATGATTGTTTACAATAATAAGGAGAATTTCCGTGTTCATCCGAGCATCATTATGTGATTTGTAACTCGTATTATTATCTCATGTTGACAGTCTTTATGAACAGTAATTTATACCCTTACTGTCAGTAGAGTAGTTCTCATGGCAAAAGCACTATTTTGGAACCATAAGGATGAGTAATATGGAGCTGTAATTTACAGGAAGGGCTTTCTAACTATGAAGAAAATCTCATTTCCTATGCGTAATGAAAGCCTATACTATCACAGTTACAAGATTTCGTAAAATTGTGAAACTGTGGAAAGATATGGATATATATATGTATGTATTATATTATGCTAAAATTTATTACAACAGGTATATTACTATTGGGGACAATTGTGCCATAAGCTCACATATTGACGCACATGAGGAAGTATATTTTACTTGATATATCATCATCCACATATACATGTCCATATATATACACATTTATAACAGAGTCATGCATGCAATTAAAAGTAACCAGATATCAATTTATATGATATAGTGAAAAGTATATTACTAAGATCTCTAGAGAAACAAACAAGAACCAAGTTAGATTTTAATAATGCAAAACCATGAATGAGTAACCAACCATGTATCAACCTGAATCATACCTACAGATAATACTAATTAAGAGCATGTCATCCTCACTAGCATCTCTTCTTATTAGAGAGAAAATAACAACTTGCACAAGTACTGTGGAATGCATCCCTAGGTGTTTTTAGGCTGTATGTATATATATAAGTTTTAATCTTATGCAATTATTTATACATTTGACAATTAATATACTTCTAACAAGGAAACTCATCAATGGAAAATTCAGTAAATAAGTAATTTACTAACTTATAGTGGAACTGAAATTTTCACCTAATATATATAACTTTTTAATAATTGTATTATAAACAGGAATTCTAAATCTCCAGGATAATTTTTCTACCAAAATCTTGTATATAAAGAAAATTCTGACAACTCGATTCTTTGGTGTAATTACAAGCATGAATCAACTTATGCCCCACTGTTCTGGCAGTGGTTGCATGAAGTAGTAGGTGCAGAAAATCCCAACAAAATTTCTATATAGCTTTAATCAGTGAAAACTTATAATAGATTTTTAAGTTCATTACAAAATCTAAGAAAATTCATAGGTAAAGCCTAAAGGTAATAACCCCTAGAACTAGATCATTGCACACCTAAAAGATCATGCATCATAATTTGACTTTTGCTATGACATAGTTGGCAGCAATGGTAAGTAGGGAGTGGTACACAAGATGATAGTATGAAGATCTGGAAATAGTGCATGTATGGCAGCAATGAGGGTGGGAGGAGGGTTTGTACCTATTTGGATCTCTAATATAGAGATCAAAGACTTGCATGCAAGAGTTCCAACTTTGGAGCAACAGATATTGGAATCACAGCAGCAACTTTGTCTGTCTTCTGTTGCAGAGAAAAAGAGCTTCCAAGGCCTCGATCAGCAACTATTGCCTGGAGAAGTTGTTGCTGGAATTTGCAGACTTGGCAGTATCAATTTGAAGAGAATGAAGCTCTCGTACGGCTGGAATTTGGAATAAGAGAGGGGGTCTTGGTGATATATATAAGGGAAGAAGTGTATAGGTTGTTGCCAAGTGGTATCACAAGAATACACGTGGAGAAAATTTGAGATTAGGTGGCAGCTTATAAAAAAACAAAAGTTCATATTATTTTCATTTTTTTTATACAAACAGCCGACTGCTACTGTCTGGTTTTGATTATAATTATTTTATTATTTTTTTTTTTGCTCTTTATTTGGTATTCTTAAAATTAACCGTAATCGCGCCTCGGACCTTGGATTTCGACGTGAAATGTCTCGTTTTGATCGTCTCAAAATGACGATCAATTTGAGTATAATGTTGATATACTTTCGGTCGAGTTTCGAATACCCGAAATTTTCGGATACGGATTTTGTTTAAGGTTAAATTTTACGATTTAAAAATATCAAACGACCTCCGATTGACGAACGGTCGATTCCGTTAGTCTTGTTTCGTCGAATCGGATCTAATGACGGTCTCGGTTCGTTTTGCGGTTTCCGAATTTGCGTCGCGGCATTTTCACGGCACGCATTACGAAACGACCGATTTTTGATCGATTTCACCCGAACGACTTTTGATTCATGATCACTTGGTCGTTTTAGGTTGTTTAGTATTGACCGACAACGTTTTTGGGTTCATTAGACCCAAAATCGGACGACTTCGGGTTTGATTGGAAACCGGATGCTACAAATTTTCACGTTGTCGCGGCATTTTCACGGCACGCATTACGAAACGACCGATTTTTGATCGATTTCACCCGAACGACTTTTGATTCATGATCACTTGGTCGTTTTAGGTTGTTTAGTATTGACCGACAACGTTTTTGGGTTCATTAGACCCAAAATCGGACGACTTCGGGTTTGATTGGAAACCGGATGCTACACAAGTAAACGGGTAAACGGATTTTGGGAGGGGATCTGTCTTATCTTTAGCATATATGTATCTATCCCTCTCTGATTAAAAAGAATAAGATAATAGACAAAGTCCTAGTCGCTGTGAGCAACAAGAGGCCTTCTTCGCTGTGGTTTTTCCCTTCCATTGTAGAGGGTTTCCACGTTAACTGCCATCTTTGTGTGCTTGATTTTCTAACACTCTCAAATATTTTTTTAATGCATCATTCGGTGACTCGGTGCTCCTTTAACCTCTTCATGTAGTGTGAAGACGTGTGTCGTTCGGCACTGCTAAGACGATATAGACTTTTACCTCACATATACTCTTTGTTCTATATGGCCAAAGTGAAAGGCACTCCTGTTGCGGTTCCAACTTTTTTTGCTGGTAGGCAACTTTGAATTGGCTTCCAAATCTATGTGAACTATTTTATATGACCATAATTGAAATATAATATGTTTTAGTTGTTTGGTGTAGACCCAAAAGATTTTAGGCTGAGAAAAGTTGAAAATTCATTCTTATTGGGTTCCCTCCTCATATGCACCAGGTATTAATAATATAGCATGTCCACTTTCTAAGATACTGTCATTTCTTTTTTATGAACAAAAAGTAGACTATGTATGTATCAGTATATTTTGAATTTGACCGTATCGAAAACAATTTTTCTCCTGTGAATATTGTTAATTCCACAATTTTCTTGTTGGGTATCAGCACATCTCCTGATAAAGGATCAGATGAATTGCCTGATGTCTTGCCAAAAGGAATTTGGATGCGTTTTGATTTTGATGACTCCCATCCTGTAATCATTCTAAAAAACTTTCTTCATTCTTCTAAGTTTTCATCCTGTAATCATTCTAAGTTTTTGTTGTTCCCTAACTGATTATGTGTTCTCTCGCTCTATTCTGTGATAACAGGATTTACCTAATTTATATCTGCAAGGTGGATCTATAATTCCTGCAGGCCCAGCTGTCCAACATGTTGGTGAAATGAAACCAACTGATGAAGTTTCACTTTTTATTGCTTTGGATGAAAATGGTAATGCATTGGGTTGTGGTATTCTAATTAAAGACAACGTGAAAAGAGTCGCATTTCTACTTTAAGAATAAAAAAATGCTTCCAACTATAAAATGATTACGAAGTTCTCATATACTGTTTCAACAAGTTCCAAAGTTAATTATGATTGTCCATCAGTTTCCTGCTGCGATGTGCTTGCTGATGCATCTTGTATTGATTATTGTTGGGAAAAGTGAAAGAGATAGTCTATTCCATAGCCCTAGGCTCTCTTATATAGGAGAGTAGCCTATGGGTAAATTACATAAAGAGAATGACAAGAAAATAAAATAACAAAAATAGACAAGTACAGCATATGCGTCAACACTCCCCCTCAAGATGGAGCATAGATATCAATCATGCTCAGCTTGGACGCGCACTTCTGGAATGGACCTCTAAGTAGAGCCTTGGTGAAGATATCAGCAGTCTGATTCTCTGATGTGACATGAGATGTAGCAATGAACCCCTTCTGAATCATGTCACGTATATAATGACAATCGACCTCAATATGTTTGGTCCTTTCATGAAACGCTGGATTATTTGCAATGAATAAGGCGGCCTGATTGTCACATTCCAACATCATAGGAAGAGGTATGTCAAGGCATAGATCTGCAAGTAAGGATTTCACCCACATCATTTATGTGCTAGCCTGGGCCATAGCCCTATATTCTGATTCAGCACTGGATCTGGCCACTACTGTCTGCTTCTTGCTCTTCCATGAAACTATAGCATCTCCAACATAGACTGCAAACCCTGACGTTGACTTCCTGTCCTTGGGGCATCCTGCATAGTCTGCATCAGCACATGCTGTGACAGAAATCTCCTTTCCTTTCTTAAATAACAAGCCTGCACCTGGAGATGATTTTAAAAATCTCAGAATCATGTATATTGCATCCATATGGACCTGGCGTGGTTGCTCCATGAACTGGCTCACACGACTCACTGCAAACGATATATCAGGTCTAGTGATCGTGACATACAGTAGTTTGCCTACCAGTTCTCTGTACCTTCGCTTGTCGACCTCTTCTGTGTCATCATCATACAACTTCATGCTAGGATCCATTGGTGTCGTAGCAGGCCGACATCCTAGCATACCTGTCTCATTCAGTAGATCTGTGACATACTTCCTCTGTGTCATGACAAGCCCATATGGATTTCTAGCAAATTCCAGCCCCAGAAAATATCTAAGGACTCCCAAGTCCTTGGTGACAAACTCAGTCCCCAGCTTTTCCTTTGCCTGCTTAATACCCTGGTCATCATCACCTGTAATCAAGATATCATCAACATAAACCATGATTACAGTAATACCTCTTGCCGTCTTCTTCACGAACAAGGAATGATCAGCATTGGAGCGTTTATATCCTTGTTTCTCAAAGAGGTCTGACAGCTTCTGGAACCATGCTCTGGGGCTCTGCTTAAGGCCGTAGATGGCCTTATGTAATCTGCAAACCTTGGAACACTCCCCCTCAACAGCAAACCCTGGTGGCTGTTGCATATAAACTTCCTCTTGCAGATCACCATACAGAAAAGCATTCTTCACATCCAGTTGATAGAGCGGCCAGTCTTTAGTAACTGCAACTGATAAGAGTATCCGCAGAGTGGAATGACGAGCTACAGGGGAGAACGTGTTAAGGTAATCTACCCCATATGTCTGTGTGAATCCTCTGGCAACTAAGCGTGCCTTGTACCTGTCAATAGAGCCATCTACATTATGTTTCACTGTAAACACCCATCTGCAACTCACTGGGGTGACATCTGGAGGTATGGTCACCAAGCTCCATGTACCTCGAGACTGAAGAGCCGCCATCTCTTCCTCCATTGCTAGCCGCCATCTAGAATCCTTCATAGCCTCATGGTGGTTCCGTGGAATATCTGTAGCTGAGAGTGCCAATGCAAACGTCCTGAATGGTCCAGATAACCTCTCAAACGAGACCGCAGCTGATACTGGATACTTGGCACAGCTTCTCTTCTGCTTTCGTAGAGCAATTGGGACATCCAGATCCTCTGTAGTAGCACCCTGCTCCTGTACTGCATCCTGCTGAGAAATGTCGTCAGATTCATCAACATTAATATTTTCATTACATACCATAGGCGAGCTAGTTGACTGGTCAGAGCCATGAGCTTGTTTCGGCCGTCGGGTATAATGGAGTGGTAACGGGGATATTGTTGGTGGTTGTGGTGGTGGTGGTGGTGGCGGTGGTAGGTCTGGAGGTGACGGCTGCGATGTTGGTGGTGCCATGAAAACGGTATCAGGAGACAATGGTGGTGGCTGCATGTTCCCGGATTCTGAAAAATACATGATAGATTCAAAGAATGTAACATCTGCACTGATCATATACCGCCGACGCACAGGATCAAAACACTTGTACCCCTTTTGAGTTCTGGAGTACCCCACGAAGATGCACTTGACAGCCCTAGGAGAGAGCTTGTCCAAACCGGGCGACAACTGATGGACAAATGCGACACACCCAAAGACACGAGGGGTAAGAATGAACGGCTCCTTGTCAGGATATATAAGTGAGAAAGGAACCTGTTCATTCAAGACAGATGAGGGCATACGATTTATAAGATAACATGCAGTAAGAACTGCATCACCCCAGTAGGTATACGGGACATGACTCTGAATGAGAAGGGACCTTGTAACGTCAAGAAGATGACGGTGTTTTCTTTCTGCAACCCCATTTTGTTGAGACGTATGAGCACAGGATGTTTGGTGAACAATCCCTTTTGAGGAGTAGTATTTGGCTAGATTGTTGGTGCACAACTCTAAGGCATTGTCAGTTCTCATAATTTTGACAGTTGTGGAAAAAACATTCTGAATCTCATTTAGAAAGTGAATAATAATATCTCCAGCTTCAGACTTATTTTTCATTAGAAATACCCATGATGCTCTAGAAAAATCATCCACAAAAACAATATAAAACCTGTGCCCCTGATGATCGGGAACACGACTCGGACCCCAGACGTCGACATGAAACAACTCAAACTTGGAGTTAGTACTCCGACCTTGACTACTGGGAAAAGAAGACCTGTGATGTTTTCCCAACTGACACGCCTCACACTGAACAGTTGTGTGAGGCATACTATAGGGTAGGACTAGACGCAACTTCTGAAGCGGTAAATGACCGAAGCGCAGATGCCACAGGAGAGGAGATACTTGTTCTGCGGAGGAGGCTGTGATTCCGGCAAACGGATTCTGGTTTAGACGATAAAGGCCTCCTTGCTCATAGCCATGACCAATCACGTTGCCCGTACGGATGTCCTGAAAAATCAAAGAAGATGAATCAAAAATAGCTCGACAATGAAGATCCTTCGTAATCTGACTAATCGACAACAGATTCATGGAAAAATGCGGTGCATGCAAAACATTCTTGAGCTGCATCGAGGATGTCAATGTAATCTCCCCCTGACCCGTGATAGGGGAATGAGTGCCATTGGCGATCACTACTGTCCGTCCTGGAGGAATCTGAGTATATCCTGTAAGTAGACTCTGGTCGCCACATAGGTGATGTGTAGCGCCCGAGTCCATGATCCACGGCAATGTATCTGATCTACTACTGTGAAGAGCAAGTGTACTACCTGAATTACTCGTAGAGGCAGAAGCTGAAGCAGCGGCATCAGTATGATTCTCTGTCGGAGGTGCTGGGCCAGATGGTGGTATAATACCCCTAAGACGGGCAACCAGATCATCAAATCGTTGGTCCAGGGTAGATGCAGACGGGGGCTCTATCTGCTCAGCGGCTCGTGCAGATGCAGGAAATCCATGCTTTGAGTAGCATGTGTCTTCAGTATGACCGACTCTGTGACAGTATGAGCATGTTGGCCTAGTGCGGCCACCCCTTCCACGGGGAATGCGTCCACGGCCCTGGTATTGAGAACTGCGGCCTCTGTTGACTGCCATGGCTGAGGGATTCTGACTAGTGGCTGCTGAAGGTACAGTAATCCTGCTCAATCTGTGAAAGGCTTCCTCCATGGGAGGAATAGTCGAGTCCGCCAAAATCTGTGAACGTGCTGCCTCATACTCTGGATCGAGTGCAGCGAGAAACACACCCACCATCGTCGCATTCCTGTATGTCTTCTGCTGTTCAGGTGTGGCAGTAAGAGGCATGAAGCTATGGAGCTTCTCAAACATTCCTCTCAAAGATGTGTAGAGAGAATGTAATGGGCGGCCATTCTGCTTAATTGTGAATATATCATGTTGTAGCTGCAGGATCTTGGTCTCATTCTTCGCCTGGGAATATGTCGCTGCTAGGATATCCCACATGTCTTTGGCTGTGGGTTGATGTAGAATATCATTGGCGATCTCAATAGCCAATGTGCCAGATAGCCACACCTTTGCATATGCGTCGTCGGCCTCCCATGAGGCATGGACTCCAGTCTTCTCTGTAGGCTCGGGCTCTGTGAGAATATGCTTCTTGCCCGTGGACTTCATCATACTCATGAACTGCATTGCCCACAGTTCATAGTTCGTACCATCCATCTTGACAATGGGCGCTGGACCACGAAATGCGCCCATGGACGGGATATCTGCCTTACTCTCTGACATACTGGATACGGAAGACTGGAGCGAACTGCAATGAAGAATACTCGTCTACAAAGACATAGACGGGATTAGTTGCATGTGTAGACTTCAAGCAACTAATCCCATGTTGATTTTCTGGGGCTTAGGGTTGAAAAACCGTGCACACGCACGCTAGCTACCAGACCTGACGCACTGGATGTGCGTCAATGCGCGGCTGGATGTGCGCCTGTGTGCTCCGATGTGCACCGATGTGCGCAGATGTGCGCCTGTGTGCGCAGATGTGCGCAGATGTGCGCCTGTGTGCACTAATGTGCACTGATGTGCACAGGTGCGCGTTGATGCGCCTGGTGCACTGATGCGCGCCGATGTGCGCTTATGAGCGTTGGAGAGGGCGCTGGAGATCCCGCTGCAGATCCACCTTGATGCGCCGGAGAAGGGGCGCCTTGGTGCGCCTGAGAAGAAGCGCCTTGGTGCGCCGGAGAAGGCGCTGGAGATGTGCGCCTTGGGAAGGGGCGGCGCCGATCTGCGGAGAGAAGAGGAGAGAGAGAGAGAGGGCCGGCGGGTAGGGTTAGGGTTAGGGTTCCAGGAACTCCGGTCTAGGACCGTCGCTCTGATACCATGTTGGGAAAAGTGAAAGAGATAGTCTATTCCATAGCCCTAGGCTCTCTTATATAGGAGAGTAGCCTATGGGTAAATTACACAAAGAGAATGACAAGAAAATAAAATAACAAAAATAGACAAGTACAGCATATGCGTCAACAATTATGTAATGTATGCCTTATGTATTCCGTATTGTATGCGGATGATTATTTCATTGTAAGAAGGGATATTTATGATGGAGCTTTGGCAATTCAGAAGTGGTATTTTTAAGAAAATCTTTGAAGAAGATCAAGCGACCATGTAAAAAATTAGAATTGTTCCATGATTATATATACTTGTAAAAAAAGAATATACATTGAAAAGACATCCATGTAAAGATGGATAAGTACTAACTGAAATAAACAAATAATCAGCCTTGTTACTTGGCCAATCCTAGGAAGGGCATGTTTGGGTTCTCTCTTGGAATCTCTTATTTATATTTTTAAATTGCTGTGATACATGTAAGTGCCTACTAATCTCAATTAATCATCCTTTGTCTTTATAAAAAACATATTAAGAGTCCATTTAGAAAGCGACACCTCATTCACCTTTGGTGGAGTCTTTTCCTCCATCGACAGTTGGAGCTTTGAAAAAGAATGGAAGCTTTCAAGTCTGATTCTTTTTGGGGATGGATCCGATCAGTCATTGACAAGCAAAACTACTATCAAGAAACACAATGGCACAAGACATATACTCCACTTGCTCACACTAGACTTTCTTTTTGTGCTCATTAATATGTTCTTGAGCACAATAAGGGGCTTCCTTGAAGGGCTGATTTATACCACAGCTATAGGATTAAGGTTAGGGTTACAGTGAGGTGAATGTATAACTAAAATACCCATGGTACATGGAAATTTCCAGATGTGCTGGATCAGCGAGATTGATGGATGCATGCACATAACTAATCAGTCTTTGCAGGACGAAACACAACAATTTTCTCATGTGCGGCTCACCACATTGTGGTAAAGTTCTTCATTGAAAGGTTGGGGAGTGTTCTGCATGGGTTAACCCTGTGTAGTGAGCTTGTACAAGTGGTATGTGTTTTGCAGCTAATTTTACTATCGCGTTGGAGATTTTGTCTAACTGGAAGAGGTCTAATAGAAGGGAATTCTTCTAGGAGGAATTCCCAAATGCTTATATTTCCGGCTCTGCAGAGTTATCATTTTTCAGGTCTGCATTAGACAAGAGGGCTTCCTGAACTAATGAATTTTCAGGGATAGAGCAAAACGTTGCTCCTGGTATTTGGAATGTTGTTAATGACGAGAGTGGCTAAAGGCTGATTGATTGAATGGAGTGCTTGACAGAGATATCCTCTATGCTTCCTCCATTCCATGATGGTTTTGAATACTTCGGCCATGACAGCTTTTCATGTGTGCTTCACAATCACAAGTTGGTTTGAGGTTTTGCACGCAGCCTACATTCTTCGTCTTTGCTCACAGAACAGATCACTTTGGTAGTATCACATTGGCATTAAAGCGACACACGTCCTTTTGGTTAAGGATTGTGGCAGAGACTTCTATAATGTCATTTTTCCGAGTATTAATGAGCTGAGGATAAATCATAGCAGGTCTGCTTCTGTAATTTTCATTTTGGCAGAGATGTAAGTTCTGAGGAATATAATTTTTTTTCCAGGGTGCTAATCAGGTTGTTCACCTCTATCTTTACTAAAAATGAGGCATCTCTAGACAAACAAACGTCAATTGCATTCCCTATTGTTCTTTCAAATAAATTTGCATAGCTGGCTACTCTTGCCAAGTGTGCATATATGAAGCCAAACAAGTGCTCGGCCAAGTAGTCCTATAAATACATAGTAACACTAGTTAAAAGAGTGAATGATCCTTGGCAAATTTTACATAATGATAATGGCCTTGTTACGAGAAACTAATCTAAGAGCTTTAAAGTAGTGGAATGGATAGCGAGCTGCATGTTGCACCACAAAGGTTGTTGATAGTATTGCTCCTATTGCATTTGCCCTCAGTACTTGGTTGTAGTAGTTAGACATTGTCAGTTTCCTTAAACTATAACATTATCAGGCTTTTCTCATGTTTTGATGCTATCACTTGCATGAATAACAGGAAAAGCTCAGGGTTTTCTCTTTGAAGATGATGGTGATGGATATGGCTTCTCTCAGGGTGCTTATCTTTTAACTTACTACTCAGCCGAGCTTCTATCATCAAATGTTACACTTAAAGTCTCCAGGATTGAGGGATCATGGAAGAGGCCCAAACGCACATTACATGCTTATCTCTTGCTAGGAGGAGGTGCCATGGTAAGCCATCCATGATTCAATCAACTGAATGTATAAGGAGACATTTGATCTTTAATTATTTGTTTCTTCTCGGAAGATTGATGCACAGGGCACCGATGGGGACGACTTGGTCATTACGATGCCTTCAGAAGATGAAATCTCAGAGTTGGTCAGAAGAAGTGAAAAACAATACAGGACACAGATAGGTACTGATTCCATCACCAATTGTATCTGTATTGCATAATGATACTTACGCTGCTTTTTTTAACCCAGTAGTATTTTTCTCTTTTGAAAACATTTGTTGACCATCCTATCATGTGAATATTTTCCATGGAACCCAGTGGCATATGTTATTAGTGAATCATCTCACACCAAGTGAAAACATTAAAAAAAAGTAATGCAGTAACCTCTACCTGAATCCATCTTGACGAGATTTTTTTCGCCTGCACCTTCCTATATGGCTTCCATTTTACTTTAGCACATGCATATAAGTTTCCCATCTTTAACACTAGTTTTGTGCATGGTTGTGGGTTATACGATATTATGAGGAACTTTATAATTGCAGAGAAGGCAAGGCGTGTCCCAGATTTTGATAATGTTACGGGACAGAAGGGAGTAGAACTATCGAAAACTCCTGTTGAACTGAAAAGTGGTGATTGGTGTCTTAAAGTGGTTCCTTGGGTTGGTGGACGCATGATTTCTATGGTTCACGTCCCTTCTGGTAACTTTCGGGAGACATCATTTCCCTTTGTTCCATTGTTTCTAATTCTAGTCATTGTCAACTATTTGTAGATGGAAATGTCAAAAGTAGAGGGTTGGTAATTAGTAGTACTTGGCCAAGCGAGCACTCTGTATTTGAAGCAATTCATGCATTTTTGCTCTTGTGCTATATCTAATGAGTTGTAGTTTTAGGTACCACACCCCCCAACACACACAAGCACATGAGACACAGTTCCTTTAGGTCGAAATTGACTTGTGTTGCAAGTCTTGGGGCATTTCCAATTAATAATGAACTCAGATTCGTTGATTACTGTATCTTTTAGAATTTGAACATGTTTTTTATGTCCCGTGTTATGTTTTTCTCGCATAAAAAACACATAAATGACTAATCTTTGTAATTGGTTTCTTTTATGGGTTCTGTAGGTACTTCATGGCTTCAAAGTAGAATTGAAATTGATGGCTATGAAGAATATAGTGGTACTGAATACCGTTCATCAGGTTGCACCGAGCAATATGATGTCATCGGGTAGGGTAACTAGTAGCTATTACTTTTAGCTGCAACGAACGCTGTTTCTTTTTCCCTAAAAAAACCCATGATCTTTCACCTTGTTTTTCTTAATTTGTAATACCCGAAGTATAACTGGTGTGGCATCTGGATCATAGGAGATATCTCGATCAATCAGGTGAAGATGAATCTTTAAGCTTGGAGGGAGACATTGGTGGGGGATTAGTTCTTCAACGCCAGATATCTATCCCCAAAGCAAATCCTAAGATTGTTCAGATAGATTCTGCCATCATTGCACGGAGCGTTGGAGCAGGCTCTGGTGGATTTTCAAGGTCTGTTTTTATAATTATTATAGCTATTAAAGCAGTGTGGGTGCTTGACTGTTTTCATGTTTTATCTTCTAATTTGTTTTACCGTTATATGGAAGGGCCGATCTGTCTGTGCCATGATTATATAGTTTTTGCAAACTTTTGAGATCATGCTATGCATGAAACTGCTTAGATGGTCCAGGCAGACGAAGTTGGCATCGTCAAAGGCCAAGGGCTTGATGTTGATGTAAGATATTTGGTTGTCAGATTGTAGGTATCCCGTCGATTTAGAAACTCTCCCACGATCTAGGGGAGAACAAAATGGGTCTTTTGTCTTCATTTATTCTTAGATCGATTGTCAGACTTCTACACTACAGTATTGGTTAGTGAGCTTGGTCGCTGCATCGCTCCTACTATATGACATAAGTTGTAGGTAATCTATGTCGCATGCTTAATATGCAATTTAGTCCTCTTGAACTTGGGCACATTACAGTCCTTCACAATCAGGCATTTCGCTGGTCTTGGCTAATTGATGAAGTTGGATTAATTTGCATCTTAAATATATTTCTGAAAATAAATCTAAATACATTAGATGACGAGAAAAGGACTTAAACATGTTGAGATGGAAGAGAACTGAAAGTAATCCGACTTACTTCTTTGGTCTACTACTTCTATGTAGTTTGTTTGGGACTGTTAAATGAACGTTTACATGTGCATTGGTAAGCATCCTCATTATATGACTATGTATCTGACATTTGTGCATTTTCAAGTCAGACACCTAGAATCCTAAATTTCTATATTTCTCATAATATAGCGGCGGTTTTCTGCTAAGGTTTTCATAATAAATTGCTCCTTTGGCAGGTTGGTCTGCTTGCGGATACACCCACAGTTCGAGCTAAATCACCCTACAGAGGTCCTCATTTCCTTCACCTCTGTCAACGGATCAAGGCATAAGATCTTGCCCGAATCTGGTGAACATCATCTTGAGGGAGACCTTCGGCCCAACGGTAGTTTCTATTGTCTCCTTACCTCCAGATAACCTTTGCTATCTTGAAATAAAAGCAGCTTCTGCATACGATCAGTTGACCGATATCAGCACCCCCCTGAAAACTCTGGTATATTCGCAGGAGAATGGATGCTGGTCGACGAATGTGCAGGAATATGTCTCGTCAACCGGTTCAACCTAGACGAGGTAAACAAATGCCTGATTCATTGGGGAGACAGAGCGGTCACCATGGGACTCTGGTCGGAGGAGAGGCCGGTTTCCAAGGACACCCCCATCAAGATTTCCCACCACTACGAGGTCAAGCAGCTCGAGCAGTCTTAACAGTATCTGCATGTTTTATCGCATCAATAAAATATCCCAAGCATGCGTGATCGAGGAACAGAAGAAGTTTATCGTACAATAAGCGACTGATGCCAGCCATCGGTTACTTCTGATTTCAAAGAGAGTAGAGAATAAGGATTATAATAAATGTGTTTATATTCGTACTTGTTCCTATCCATTAAATAGAGGGGGTTTTTAACCGGCAGACCCTATAATCTTTGCCAATGACCTCTACGATCTTTGAAACATCGATATTCTTCCCTCGACCCCGTAAACTTGCTAACCTTTACCCTACAGACCCTGTTGTCGCCGGAGACTGGGAAGAAATGAGAGTTGGATGTTGCTAATTGGGAGAACGTGGATATTGTGTGATTGCCACCTTATTTTCAAATCTGGTGGCTCGGTTGATTGGCGCTCCTCTTGCATGCAAATTCTGCAAGGATCAAGTCCTTCCATCAAGAACTTTTGTCCACACTTAATTGTAAGGAATATGCATGCGGAGGTTTTCGCAGGAAATCAACATCGTCACAGGGCCGGTTTATTCTTCTGCCCTCCAATTTAAAGCAATTATTTTCTTAATAATTTCATTGTTTTACACTACTCAACACATGTACATCCAAGGGTTATTGTGCAAGAGTTAGTACGCTTAGAAGCAGGAGTTGTGTATTACGATTATAGGCGTTGTGGTGTAATTGAGATGAGATTTTAAGAGATCGTAGTACGATAATACGTGTGTTTCTATCGTTAAACTCTAAGCTTTGACCTATTATTCCTATATTACTTGAGTAATTTTATGCAATATTTATCCTAAGGCATGGATTGAAATATCCCAAGGTATTATCGATATATCCATGATATATTTATATCGGCAAGTTAACGATAATCAGGATATCGACATCAAATGATATCGAGTGATATATCAATGATATATAGTCTCATAACATTGATATCAACAAAGTTGATGTATTTAGTGAGACTTTCCACCATTTCGATTGATAGCGTTGCTATCAATACTATATCATCAATATCAACATTGTTGTTGATTTTACTATTTATTTTTATGAAACAAGAAGCTCGGAAGGTGACTTTTGACTTTGCAATCTTTCTAGTAGATTTGTTTAAGATTTTGTATAGTCATTCCATGTATTGACAAACGTGGATACAAATCCGATCGACATGAGTAAGTAATCGAATTTCTAATAGTAAATATTAGTCTACCAATATGGTATTATGGATCTAAGACAAGCTCTCGGTAGTGATTATCTTAGCTTGTGAAAAATGTTGGATTCTAATCTAATATTAGATCATCTTCTTTCATAATTCTAATTATCATGGAGTGATATATCATATAGTATACATGCTATTGTATGATATTTGTTTATTTCTAATTCGATATCACTAAGACTTTTGTTTATACATAGTGTACAATGTAACATATTGTTATTACCTTAAATAAATCTCCTTCATGTCTATAAGAGTATATTTGTACTTGAGTTACTTATTGTTTTAAGAATTGGGATTATTTTAAATTCACGATAAATTTTTCTTTTAACTCATTTTTCCCATTGATATATATGATATATCATGATATATTCATTTCTAGACTTATCAATATGAGATCAATATTATAAACTTTGCTCCAATCGACATCGATTGTTTTTAGTTCTATTAGAAAGCTTCCCTTCTAGTATATTTTAATTCTTCTTCTTTCATATATTTTAATTCATCTTCTTTCATTTAAAGTTATGAACAATGTTCTTTAAAAATTATGTGTTATTATGCTCATTCACTTATTTGTTTGATATATAATAGCTCAGCATTTTGTTTACACATAATATGTAATGTGATATAAAATTAATATGCTAGATGCATGCTTTTATATCTCTAAGTTTTTATGTTTCGAATTTCACCATTTCTTTCAAATACTTCTCAGCAGTTAATAATCAGCAGTCAAAAATTAGCATTGACAAAAGCAATGTGTGTGATATAATTTATATTTGTCTACTAAATACATCTCATTATAGGCATGTATTTGTATATTATTTATTGTTTCAAGAACTAAAATGATCTTAATTTGTGAAAAAAAAACATTTTTAAGTCATTTCTGAGATTTCCACCAATATCGTCGATATATCCTTGATATACCTTTTCTAGTCAACTGATACGATATTTATATCAATATTTGAAACTTTATCCTAGGACGTATTTTAATAAATATCAAATATCAATGCCATTGTTTAACACGGCCGCAGTTTCCATGAACTTTGCTTCCTTATGCAAGTCAAAATTCCTCTTCAACCAATCATCATCTGCCATGTCATAAGGCAACATGACCTCAACCCTTGCAACACATATTTTGGGGATCCAACAAAACCTACGGCACCCAAAGGGAGATGGAGAACGACCCCATTCATTACTTGCGAGAGAATCCTTTGCGGTACTGCAGTCTTTGCAGTAACCGTGCGAGTCGCTCGATCTTAATCGAGCAGTTCGCACGAATTCGCACTTTTGTGGGCCCATACCATGCAAATTCATGTGAACCATTCGATTAAGATCGAGCAATTCACATGGTTACTGCAGAGTTTGCAGTTTCGCAGACGATCATTCCTTACCACTGATTATCTTTTAATTGCAATCTCCGCATCCTTCGCCACATATATATATAGGGTCAATAAAATGAGAGCCAAATTCTGTGAGAGCATGAGAGCAGTGATTCTAGACCATTAGATTCTGTCATCTTTTTCCTCATTGATTGCAGGAGGAGAAAGAAGAGCAAAATCTAGTGGTTCAAATTCATTGCTCTCATGTTTTCTCAGATTTTGGCTCTCACAAGATCGCCCTATATATAGAGAGAGGGGGGGAGGGGTGATCTTGTGAGAGCCAAAATCTGTGAGAGAATAAGAGGACTTATTCTGAACCACTAGATTCTGTCATCTCTCTCCTCGTTGATTGTAGGAGGAGAGAGAACAACATAATCTAGTGGTCCATATTCAATGCTCTCATGCTCTCACGGGTTTTAGCTTTCACAGGATCACCCCTATACACACACATATATGAGCGTTGATCCCGTGAGATCATGAGAGCAGTGATTCTGGACCACTAGATTCAACCGGGAGAGAGAAGACCAGGAGAGAGAAGACAGAATCTAGTGGTCCAGAATCACTGCTCTCATGCTCTCACAGTTTTTTGCTCTCACAGGATCACTCCTCTCTCTCTCTCCCTTCCTCTCTCTCTCTCTCTCTCTCTCTCTATATATATATATATATAACTATGATATAGCGTGGTCTTTAAAGGCTCTATCCATTAATCGCAACAAGTAATAGAGCTCAAATCAAGAAGTTAGTGGTTGTTTTCATGACTAGCACCTTGATGTCCCATTGTCTGGTATATTTTTGACTTCCCTTCCAAGACTATTAGATATCCATAGATAAGACAAGGTGTGTCATTAGAGGGGTTGAAAGGAATGAACAGAGCTAATTTCAGCCGCTCCTTCGTTGTTGTAGTTTCGCACCAGCTTCTACTATATATATATATATAGAGAGAGAGAGAGAGAAGTGATCCTATGAGAGCAAAAAATTGTGAGAGCATGAGAGCAGTCATTCTGGATTACAAGATTCTATCTTCTCTCTCCTGCTTGAATCTAGTGGTCCAAAATGACTGCTCTCATGCTCTCACAGTTTTTTGCTCTCACAGGATCACTCCTCTCTCTCTCTATATATATATAGGGGTCATCCTGTGAAAATCAAATTATGTGAGCATGAGAGCAGTGAATCTGGACCCACTAAATTCTGCTCTTCTCTCTCCTCCTACAATCAATGAGGAGAGAGATGACATAATCTAGTGGTTCAGAATCAGTCCTCTCATGCTTTCACATATTTTGGCTCTCACAGGATCACCCTTAATCATGTGAGAGCAAAAAACTGTGATAGCATAAGAGCAGTTATCCTTGACCACTAGATTCAACTAGGAGAGAGAAGACCAGGAGAGAGAAGACAGAATCTAGTGGTTTAAAATCACTGCTTTCGTGCTCTCACAGTTTTTTGCTCTCACAAGATCACTTCTCAGATATATATAGAGATAGGAGTGATCATGTGAGAGCAAAAAACTGTGAGAGCGTGAGAACAGTGATTCTGGACCACTAGATTATGTCTTCTCTCTCATGATCTTCTCTCTCCTGATTGAATTTAGTGATCTAGAATCACTGCTCTCATGCTCTCACAGTTTTTGCTCTCACATGATCACTCCTCTATATATATATATAGAGAGAGAGAGAGAGAGGTGATCCTGTGAAAGTCAAAATCTGTGAGCATGAGAGCAGTGAATCAAGACCACTAGATTATGCTCTTCTCTCTCCTCTTGCAATCAATGAGGAGAGAGATGACATAATCTAGTGGTCCAGAATCAGTCCTCTCATGCTTTTACAGATTTTGGCTCTCACAGGACCACCCCTTAATCATGTGAGAGCAAAAAACTGTGAGAGCATAAGAGCAGTTATTCTTGACCACTAGATTCAACTAGGAGAGAGAAGACCAGGAGAGAGAAGACATAATCTAGTGGTTTAAAATCACTGCTTTCGTGCTCTCACAGTTTTTTGCTCTCACAAGATCACTTCTCAGATATATATAGAGATAGAAGTGATCATGTGAGAGCAAAAAACTGTGAGAGCGTGAGAGCAGTGATTCTGGACCACTAGATTATGTCTTCTCTCTCCTGATCTTCTCTCTCCTGATTGCATTTAGTGGTTTAGAATCACTGCTCTCATGCTCTCACAATTTTTGCTCTCACGTGATCACTCCTCTCTCTCTCTCTATATATATATATATAGAGAGAGAGAGAGAGGTGATCCTGTGAAAGTCAAAATCTGTGAGCATGAGAGCAGTGAATCAATACCACTAGATTATGCTCTTCTCTCTCCTCTTGCAATCAATGAGGAGAGAGATGACATAATCTAGTGGTCCAGAATCAGTCCTCTCATGCTTTTACAGATTTTGGCTCTCACAGGATCACCCTTTGATCATGAGAGAGAGAAAAACTGTGAGAGCATGAGAGCAGTTATTCTGGACTACTAGATTCAACCAAGAGAGAGAAGACTAGGTGAGAGAAGACGGAATCTGGTGGTTCAAAATCACTGCTCTGAGCAGTTATTCTGGACTACTAGATTCAACCAGGAGAGAGAAGACAAGGAGAGAGAAGACGGAATCTAGTGGTTCAAAACCACTGCTCTCATACTCTTACAGTTTTTTGCTCTCACAAGATCACTGCTCATATATATATATATATATATATATATATATATAGAGAGAGAGAGAGAGAGAGAGGAGAGGAGTGATCATGTGAGAGCAAAAAACTGTGAGAGCATGAGAGCAGTGATTCTGGACCACTAGATCGTGTCTTCTCTCTCCTGATTGAATTTAGTGGTCCAAAACTGCTCTCATGCTCTCACGGTTTTTGCTCTTACAGGATCACTCCTCTCTCTTTATAGCATGCTTCTCCACTTTACAGCAGTCCTTTGTTGTACAACAGAGGATCCGCTCTACGTCCACAACCTGCTCGGTATCAATCCCGACGGTCCAAGGCTACATGTGATTCAATCGAAGGAGTGCGAACCTATTTTTTTAAGAATTTAGAACTTTTTAGCAAAAACCAAATTAAATTCTTATTTGGGATGACATGAGATATGTAGGGGTCACGCGCATCAACTTCGGGTATTATGCCCCACTGGAGGAGATCAAGTTAGTGCTCAATGCGATAGACTTCGTCGTGCAGTACAGTCAGCGCTTCCTCGTGCTCTATGACTTCGACTGGAGGAGCGGCAACTGGATCTGCCGTGGTACCGAGATCAAGGAGTTGATGAAGACCATACCTTCCAGAAGAGGACATGAGTGTCGTGAACCGCATGGCAGAGTACATGCGTCTGACTGAATACACGCAGAGTACATGCGTGTCGTGAACCGCATGGCAGAGGCCCTCCCTGAATCGGTTCCTGAGAGGGATGTGTCTGACTGAATGTATGGATCCAGATCTTGTGACTTTTCTGTCAGTTTGTTGGTTGAACAATAGTGCTATCCACCATCGTGGATTCCATCGGCATTGCATTTGACGACTTGTCCTGCTCCTTTATGTTTGACTGGTGTTATTTTATGATGTTTTTTGAGATACTTACACTTGTATTAATCAAAACATTGTCAGTGATACTTGCCTCAATCTTTGCCTACAATTATGCATTCTTGCCGCATTAACGGCTCGTCTGTTTGTCGAATGTCTATGAGATAAAAACAACAGGTAGGTGCATCTAAAGAATGAACACCCACAAAAACTTATTTGATAATTGATGTCCAACTCAACCGGGGCATGGAAAACTTCTGTGATTCTCAATGGAACAGAAAACACCCTCCCTAGACACCCACTAATAAGTATACTGACTATGGGACACTAATCTATGCCGATCCTCTTACCTCCCAAGAAGGGGACCTTTTGTCCGAGACAGACTACCCTTTTTGAAATTCACAAATACAACGGCCACAAATCCAATCATTTGCTGTCCGTGAAGTCTGCATCAATGACATCGCCTTCCGGACCCTTTCCAGCACCACTTGATGGTCCAGCATCAGCCCCAGGAGCTGCCCCCGAACCAGAAGCACCGGGCTGGTTGTATAGCGATTGACCTATCTGCATGACTTCCTGGTTAAGCGCCGCGATCGCATCCTTGATGCTTTGCGTGTTGCCACCAGAAATGGTGGCTTTGAGCTCCTCAAGCTTGGCCTCGACCTTCTCCTTGACAGCAGCGGGTATCTTGTCCCGGAGCTCCTTCAATTGCTTCTCTGTTTGGTAGACGACCGAGTCAGCATGGTTCTTCGTGTCTATGGCATCTCTCTTCTCCTTGTCTTCCTTGGCAAATCTTTCTGCTTCCTTTACCATCCTGTCGACCTGCATATTTGTATTTCCCATTGTTATCGGGAAATTTTGATAGCAGGCGAGCAGAAGCCAAACCATAACAATACAACATGCAAAAAAAGACTATGGATCTATGATTTTTTTAGAGCTAACCATCAGGATTTGTTACCTCATCACTGGGCAATGTGCTGGCGCCAGTAATTGTGATATCCTGCTTCTTTCCCGTGCCCTTGTCTGCTGCACTGACTGAGAGGATTCCGTTGGCATCGATATCAAACTTCACCTCGATCTGAGGCACCCCACGTGGAGCTGGTGGTATTCCATCCAAGCGGAAGCTTCCAAGTGACTTATTGTCCCTCACAAACTCCCTTTCACCCTGAAGGACATTGATCTCCACACTAGTTTGCCCGTCAGCAGCTGTGGAGAACACTTCGGATTTGGAGGTAGGGAGAGTTGTGTTCCTCGGGATGATTTTCGTCATCACTCCACCCAGGGTCTCCAAACCTAGTGACAGTGGTATCACATCCAGAAGTACAATATCACTGACATCTCCCGCCAGCACTCCAGCCTAAAATTTGCATACATATCAGATTGGTTAATATTTCACACACGAAACTAACATCAAGGGCATCGCACCCAATATGAGGACCAAAACTTGCAAGTTCATGCAGACAATTCAATGAAAAATCTAACTGAAATTGGACAAGCTAGTACGCATGATGCTTGTGGCTTAACTACACAAACATTCAGTGATGGCTATTTTCACAACTCGTGTCATGAGGTTTGTTAACTTCAACTGATGGACACTAAATTACTTGGCTATATCAGACTATGAGAGAATGCCATACTAATCTAAAATTCGACAGGAAAAAATATCACTTTTTCGCTGAAGGTAAAGACAATTGGTTGTATTTAGATCTTTCTTAAGAGTAGAAGGGACTAAGTTAGTTATATTAAAAATGCCTGATTCCTCTTGGTTAGGATTGATCATGCACATTGACATCGAGAAAGTCAGGTCCAAGCCTCCAGCATTTTAGGCTTCCAGTGATTAAAGTCATCTCCAAAAACCTAAAATAGAACCAACCACTGTGCTTTGGAATGTTTCAGAGTCAAAGTTCTAACGTTCAAGTACCACAGATTACCCAGGTCCTATATTTTGTCCCATCATCCCATGTTTTTTCTATTCCCACACAACACATGAATTGTTCTTTTGACCAGCTAATCCCTGATATTGTGCAACCAGTTCACACAGCATTGTCCGTTAGACCCCTCTCCCAATGGGCAAGATGCGATGGATACAGGTCGTTGGACCAATATCTAAAGTGCCATGATTGATAATGAGACTATTATTTGATAGTTGCTCTCAAGTCTCAACAGTACAGTTCTGATTTCTGCGAAAAATGTGTATCACCGTTAATTGTGTTTGCACCTAGACAAACTCTACAGATGCTATAAAATACCTAATGATGAAATTACTAACAACTAGCAGATCTAATCTTTTGCTACTTCAGTCAAAATAAGCACCAAGATGGCCATGCTACTTTCAGTAGGCTAGCCAGGTTGGTGTTGAACCTTTCTTTTAGTCTAATAAGAAATCCAACAAGTGAACATTATAGATCAGATCAAAAAAAGAACCATATTCAAATAGCTTATAGACTGCATATAACTAGAAAGCATATTATATAATAAACTAAATATTTTTGTTAAGATCCTCCACTATTTTCTTCGCATGGTTAGACAGGTTGCGAGCTTGTAATTATTTTTATAGGTTTCAAACTTATATTTATGTACAACATATCACCAGAAAATACGAGAATCTCCACTCTGAAGAGAACAAACCTGCACTGCAGCTCCAAGTGCTACAACTTCATCTGGGTTAACAGTGACATTGGGGTCTTTCCCTGTCATCTTTTTCACAAGTTCTTGCACAGCAGGAATTCGTGTCGACCCACCAACAAGAATTACTTCATCCAGATCCTTGAATGCAAGTTTGGCATCCCTAAGTGCATTTTCAACCGGAGTCCTGAGTCTGCAAGCCAGAGCAGTTTTGAGTCTTTGGTCAATGTTAAAACAATCATCTCGCAAACATACAAGAAATAAAAAAAGGGCTTTGGCCACTTCGCATATTTTAAAGAGCAACAAGGCATAATTGTATGGCATCGTCAGTAGATGGTGTAAATAGGCCACTGGTAAAATTAAAACGGGATATTTCCATGTGCATTTCCATAAAAAAAGTGTAACTACATTATTGCATTGCATATTTCATAATTACAGCGTGACCCCTTTAAATTGCTAACTCTTACACAGTAACTCGTGTTGGTTACCTCCCATCCATTTAACTGCTAATCTCGATAGAATTTGCTAAAAAATCCCAAATTTAACCTTAAAGATAATTCATATTTACATTTATATATTTCCCACTTCTCCAACACAACCACACTCCTCTCAAGGGCGATCTCCATCATCCTCCTTGGTGAAGGAAAGCTTAGACGAAGTTTCCTGCACCTCTGCAAACTCCTCATGCAAATTCTCTACAGCACCTGATGAACTTCATGTGGCCCTGTGGAGTGAGCTTCTCGCAGTTAACCACAGTTGCTAAGCATCCTGTGCTCAATACTGCACAGTCTGCACCTCGTAACATCCACTTACACACATCTCCACCCCCATATCCCACACATACTCCAACTTCACCAGCACATACCCCACCCGCGTGCTAGCAGCATCCTGCACTCACTACTACACCTCTAGCAGCTACTCACTCACATACCCACCCCACATCTCCCGCACATACTCAAGCTCCACCAGTAAATACCCCACCCGCAAGCCTAACACTGGTGTGCCCAATCCACACCCCAGATGCCCCAGCATGTCCAACTAACGCCCTTGGCAACCATCTCCACCAGCCCCAGATAGCACTGACAGTCTCATCAAAATTACAGTGGAGAAGCATCTGACAGATTACTATTCTTGGCAAACTCCTCCCCTCTTAGTTACTATAGTGGAAGTGCAATAGTACCATAATTATCAAAGAAAAATTCGAACTTTTAATATATACAGGAGCTGAGGGTGAGGCTAAATTTGCCATAACATGCTGATAATTGTTAGATAAATTCTTGCTTGATTTCAGCATTGTTGGAGTTTGGCTGTGTGGGATTAGATTGAATTGAATTGCATGGAAAAGTTCAAACTATACGGTTGCAGCATAACGATTGGTCAAAACTTGTCATGTGTGTACCATGCTTTGGGAAAGGGATTGCGACTAGTCTGCAGTGAGCGTTGTGTGCTGATGTTACTTGGAGTATATGATTCTTGCATCGTTCATAAGATGTATTTGCAATATAATCTGAATCCTTTTTCAAGAGAAAATTAAAAGAAAAAAATTTCCATAGACCCCTTGACGTGTAGGATATCATTGTATGCCTTCATCAACAAATGTACGCTCCCATGGTATGTCCATGACAGAAGTTTGCTCTCATATGCCGAAGGATGACCGATAGAGGTTAAAGGACACTCTCATGCACACCAGTTTGAGAGACTTTCAACCTCTATTTTGAAAAAGTGCCCCTTCCAACTTTGTGTTGATAAAAATAGAAAAAGGACCGAGTTAAAGACCATATCATCCATGTCATTTATCACTGAGACTAGAAGCACGTGTTAGTTATTACAACTAAAACGGAGATCAGAATTCTGAAAAGCTAACCTGTCAAGCAAATCAGAACATAGCTCTTCAAATTTGGCTCTTGTGAGAGTTGTCTCTATATGTTTGGGGCCCTCAGCAGTTGCAGTTATAAATGGCAAACTGACATGATGAAGATAATCGTTAGTATGTGCTCCAGTTAAGAGAACTGCTTGATAGAAGAAATAGTGGATTACCTGAGGTTTGTTTGAGTCAAAGATGACAGTTCCATCTTAGCCTTTTCAGCAGTCTCCGTGAGTCGTTGGAGGGCTTGTTTGTCTTTCAAAAGATCAATACCTTCATCCCTTTTAAAGCCTGTGGCAAGCCAGTCAACAATTCTCTGTGCACCAAAGGTAAAACAAAATCAATGCTAAATTTATGTGGTTGTAAACATTTATCAAATTCGGATAATAGTAAAAAGCACAGGCAAAGAAAGAAAATTTCTAACTAGAATTATTATTTCCCACCAAATATTTTCAACAACCCTACACCTAGACTGTGCACAATAACAATAACACGGATTCAAAGATCCAAAGGTCGCATTTTTTCCAAGCCATGACTATTGCTTTGACCTAATTGCTATTGTTAGTAGTAATACTAGAAAATATATCACTATCCACATACAGTGATGGCCAAAACACTAGAAAAAAAGGTCAAACACAAAAAGCATCAGAGAAAAACAGGTGTTGACAATTGACAACAAACAAAAGAAGCCATGCAAACTAACCAAAATTTTGGTAGTTAGGAGTCTCAACAACCAACCTTGTCAAAGTCATCACCACCTAGATGGGTGTCACCAGAAGTTGAAAGCACCTCAAAAACACCGTCACCAACCTCAAGAACTGCATACAAAATGGCAAGGCAAAAATCAATAAATAGATAACAGTTAGTCACATTAATAATATAAAAATGAACAAGCAAAGAAGAATAATCACATTACAAATAAGTACTAATAAACTGAAGTTTACAACCAAGAATAGTAATCTTTCTATATGACGCCTTCCGTAAAATGGATCATTACAAAATGAATATATGAACAACAATTCAGAAGTGAGTCTGTTGAGAACACAATTAGGCAGCTCGCAACAATTTTGAGGGAAGTGGGTATCAATCCAAACAAACAATATGATACTCCTAGTTAGAAAAGCTCGGGATTGCATGAGGCTGGGGCAGCAATGTCAGCCTAAGTCCGCGTAGTTTTGGTCAGAATACACCAGCAATTACATTTCAGGTCGCATCATTTAATATCTCGTGAACATAGACTCCCATGTGTAGTTAAGAATTAGCAAATCCAATTTACAGGAAAGGCTTAAGTTTGGTTTTGATTTTTTAGTACCGAACCACTGGCCTGCCACTATAAAAAAAGTGATACCCAGATATTTGTAATAGCTTTATTAAATAAATTGAGAAGTGGATGAACGTGGACACTCTTGCACGGTGTCATTACGAACCTAAAATAAATCAGAGCTTTGTCATTAAAAAAATAATGAACCTGTGCACTCTTGAATTATGTTATTATGAACAACTTCTCATGTTTTAATTCTTCCTTCAATAAACTCGCATATGAATGATCAGTCTGAATTTATTAAGAGCCAACCCAAACCCAACTGCCAAGCCTTTGAACTTTGTGATGAATGTGTCCGGACAACATAAAGCACGAAATGAAACAAGCATGCAATAGAAAGTATATCTTGAATTAAGCAGTAGCAAGTTTACAAAACAATAGCGAGTTTTTCCTGACATTTCGTTCTCATAAGCCTAAGGCGATGCATACACATAGACGGCTAAACGGGATACAATTTCCATCCTAGTCAATAATTGGACTGTATTAAAATAAAAAATGGTTCCCAATATAACTAGAATTTATCATTTCAGTTTTTTTATACAATTGCAACTTCGTTTTTTACCTCTAAAGATGCATTTGAATTGTTATTTCTTTCTACATTGACTGCATTTGGATGTTGTGATTATGTAAAGGATGTATATAGCTGCTCAAGAGCAGTAACTATTCCGGTTATAAAGAGGAGCTCCGTGACATGCATGATTTCTTTTCTTTGAACATGCACCTCCAATTATGATACGCCTATGTCCTGTGTTCATTCTTCTTTAATATTCACATGATAGGTGTATTGGCTGCTGAACCAGCAGCAAATATGGGATATAGCCAAGAAAAGGTTGGATATTTAGCCAAAATCTAGAAGGTAGTGTGTTAGGATTCTAATCTTCAACGCACTAAATGAATTAATGGGTGGAATACTCCAAACTCAAAAACCAATTACATCTAGAACTATTTTCTTATCATAAGTTGACAACTGGCTACAAGAGAATAATAGCCGTCAGGAAATCAGAAAATAAACAACTAGCACCTGGATGGAATTAATCTAGGTAAAAAGAGCAAATTGAACGATGATTAGTGTAAAAAACAATATCATCCTGTAAACATCAGATGTTTTTGGGAAGAAATACCTGAGACATCAAATGTACCACCTCCTAGATCGAATACAAGAATGGTTTCATTACTCTTCTTCTCGAATCCATAAGCCAGTGATGCTGCGGTTGGTTCATTAATAATACGCAAAACTTCCAGGCCAGCAATGCGTCCTGCATCTTTAGTTGCAGTTCTCTGAGAGTCATTGAAGTATGCAGGGACAGTTACAACAGCTTTTGTGACTTTATCGTTCAAAAATTTCGACGCATCATCAACCAGCTTCCTCAGAACCTAAACAATTAACCAGAAACACAATGAGACATGCCACTACCATTATCATTATTAATAATAAAAAGAAAAAGAAACCCAACATAAATAAGAAAAACACATTAAAGAGCCGGCTTTGAGTAAAATGCAGAATCTGTTTAGTAAGGCAGTCTGATAACCAATGAATAAATTACAACTGATAGCCAAAGAAAAGTGATACTCTTTGCAGACTTACTGTCTTTGAGTGTGTTTTTTAAGCCAAAGAAGGACTAGTTTAGTTTATATATTGATTGATTTGTAACCAACAAAGGAGTGGTCAAATTGCAGTGTGGACATGGAAGGGTCCAAATTGATGTCTTGCCGATGCTAATTTATTTATCCTAAACAACAATCTTACGTCAATTCCCTGCTTAAACATGGTGTGTGTACATAGAATAAATGCGGAAACAATTTCCTTGTGTGAGGGGGACCCAATAGATGAAGCTGTGGAAAATTTCTTATAGAAAGGTCACACAGAAAGCATTGAAAATATAAAATTAGATATTTAAAAAATGGATCAATTGATGTATTTATTACCCATAGCAATCAATCCCTCTAAATGGCAGTGTTGAATAACAAAATCTTAATAGCAAGCATTGTATTTGAACTTACTACACTGTCTAGCTAGTAGCTACTCTGGTTAGGGGATCATGTCCTTCTAAGGGAAAGTTGTAGACAGGTCAAAGACAGTATCTACTTAGGCTAAATCGATCAAATCCTCACCTGTGCAGATATCTCTTCAGCTGCAAACTGCTTCCCGATAGCAGGGCAATCGAGCTTCACGTTCCCATTCTCATCCCTGATAACCTTGTAAGACACTTGCTTCGACTCCTCGTCCACCTCCGACATCTTTCTCCCTATGAACCTCTTTACTGAGAAGAATGTATTCTCGGGGTTCACCACCGCCTGACGCTTCGCTATCTGCCCGACCAGGCGGTCCCCGTTCTTCGTGTACGCAACAACCGACGGCGTGGTGCGCTGCCCTTCCGCGTTGGTTACAATTGTCGGCTTCCCACCCTCCATAGCCGCCACGGCGGAGTTCGTCGTCCCGAGGTCGATACCCACCACCTTCTCCGCCACGACACGAACAGGCCCGACGGCGGCGGCACGTCGCCGCCGGAGCCTGAGGGAGGGGAACCGGGCGGCAGGGCCGAAAATGATGGAGGATGAGGAGGAGAGGCGCGGCGGGGCGGATGGAAGAGGCGCGGCAGCGGTGGTGGCGAGGCGGAGGGGATGAAGGGCGGCGGAGGCCATTAGGGTTAGAGGGAGGGGGAGGAGGGGAGGTGGAAGGTGAGGGGAGAATGGATAAGGGAGACGTAGAGGAGAAGTATGTGCGGGGAGGAAGTGAGGAGGGGGAGGCGGAGGGAGGGGTTTTAATTTAACATGGGGGGGGGGTGTTGGGGTTTGCGGGTTAGGTCGTGACACGTGGCGAACGAAGGTGCTCCTTTCTAGAAGGATCTACGGGGGAAAGGGAGGTGGAAGGGATTCGAGGGTTTTGGGCCGGCCGGGTCCAGCTCGAAGCCCAGCCCAAAAAGCCCGGCCCGGCCCAGGCCCAAAGGAATATCGGGCCGGGCTTGGGCCCAATATTTAGGCTCAAATTTTTTTTGGGCCGGGCTCGGGCTTGGCTCGGCCCAGCCCGACCTGGCCCAAGGGCCCGACCCGAAGAGGGCCCGAATCCTTTCTCACATCCTACATGTATGAAAATTCCCACCTATTTCTTGTGCACTCTCTTCCTGTATCATGTCTTCATACAATGTTTATAAATCAAGAAAGTCAAGCGTGTGACATGAGTTGATGATCAATGTATTCCAATTAAGAATTAGTTTTCCTTAATTAGTATTTGGTTTAGATTCTTTTGGTTATTCTTGAATTTGTTAATATTTATACTTTTCAATCAAAACATTTTCTATTATTGTACATTTATCCAATATGGGTCTTATGCCCATTTTTTAATATGTAGGATCTGGTGCACATGTTATTGTTAACTGGGTAAGTTTGGTTCACTCTTTCAATTTCTATAAATGAGGGACATTCATGGTATCTAGCATTGAGTGCACGTGTAAATTCGGATTTGGTAGAATTGAATTTTAGTTTCACAAGTATTATGGTACATGTTTTAATCAATTTTGGCTTATATAACTTGAGTTGAGATTAACTTGAAATAAAAGAGTCAAAGTTAATAATATCCTAATTGGGAGATGGGCCGGCCCAGCCCAAGCCCGGCCCAAAGGAATTGGGCCGGGCCTGGGCTTGGGCCGAACAAAAAAAAAATTTTGCGGGCCTAGGCCCGGCCCAAGGCCCGAATTTTTTAAGCGGGCTTGGGCCTGTGCCCTTCAAAGCCCGGCCCAGCCCGACCCATGCTCATCCCTATCTTCTCCCCCATTTTGATTTTGCTGGGATTGATGGGTGATCTTCGAATCTATTTTGATCAGATTCGTTCGGACCAATCTGAAGTCAGTTTATCTCCTATACTTCTCTGCAAGTGGTTGAGTCTTATTTAAAATTTTCATTCTTGCTTGGAGACACGAGTGGTAACTTAGGCTTGTTTGGTTGCCGGTGTACATCGGGATACACCGACATACCGATGGCTCCAACCCTCCCAATTTGAATTGAGATTAGTTGTATTGACCCTATGATTTCCTTGATATAATATTTTTAAACTATGTTTAAATAAAATTATTAACATAAAAAATATATTATAATCATTAAAAAATTAATATAACATACAATCAATGCCACGTCACATCATAATTAGCATCTCAACCCTCTAAACAGCTATTATTCACACAGGGTTACCCCAACCCAACCCAATTATATAACAGGAGTCTGCCTCGAGAAATGTCGATTCGATTATACAAGAACAATCGCCGAAGAGAAGGTCAAAGAATTCTATGAGAACTCCCAAACTGTAACTAAGAAGAGAAGTATAAAGTACAAGATTACATAGTGGTCCAATCACTCTCCCTTTATACGTAGAAGAGTAAAAAAATCAGGAAGACTCGTTACTTTTCTCTCTGTTAATTTTCTGCTGAATAATTCGTTATATTTAGCTTCATGAACACTGATTATTCTTAGTTAGGCTTGGTCAAGGTGCGAGCTAGGTTGAACCATAGGCCAGAGTTCTAAAACACCAGACATGTCCCATCGGTCATGCTCAAACCCGATCCATGGTCCGAATGTAAAGTATTTTTCTCATGTTTTAATCTAATTTATAGAGATAAATAATTTTTTTAATATCATTTAATATTTGTAAATCTAAGTTACCATGATATGCGTTTCTTGAGATGTAAACTATAAAAAAGCGATATAATATTGATAATGTAAAATAAAAGCTTGAAGTATATTGTATTAGATGTATGTAAATTGTAATTTTTAAATATATCATTTAATATTTGTAAATATAAGTTCCTATTGAGGGCCTTGGGATGCATATGTCACCTATTGAGTATCGTATTATCATTAAAAAACGTCTTATGATTCCTCTTTTTCCAGCTAACGAGCCTTGCCCAATATGCCACAAATCATGCTTGGACACTTTTGGGAGCATGCAATTCATTGACTTGAACTCTCAGGTTTTAAATATAGATGATTTTGTAACGGGTGTCTTTTATGATGTACTCAGACATGCTGGAGTTGCTTCAAAGAAAGAAGCACCTGTGAATTTTTTGACGGATCCACAAGAGGGGAGATCAACTCAGACCAGCAAATGTTTAATACTGGGACATTTACACCCATAACCATGAGTAATTCCATAACTACCTCATGTACCCAAGATAATCACGAATTACATGAGAAATCCCGAGTAGCTACTCCGCCTCACATCTATAACCTTATGTTAGTTTTAACCGTCAATTATAACCAAACCATAAAGTTAATCTAACCTAGCATCAATCCAACGGTTAAAATTAATTCAAAACTAAAAAAAAGAACCCCCGTCTTCCAACTGTTGCCGGAGGTTGGGGGCTTGACGAGATGGAGAAACTTGCTGGGGGGTGGCGTTGGGGTGAGGAGCTTCAGGGGGGTACCGCAGGGGGTGGTGCGGATGGTACCGTAGGTGCGGGGGGCCTTCCAGGCTTGCGGCTTGACGACAGGGGGGTCGCCTCTTGCTACCGCATGTGCGGGGGGGCCTTCAGGAGGATGGTGCTGCGGGGGAGGTGGCGCGGGTGGGGGAGGGTACCGCAGGTGCGGGGGGCCTTCCAGGCTTGCGGCTTGACAGCAGGGGGGTCGCCTCTTGCTACCGCAGGTGCGGGGGGCCTTCAGGAGGATGGTGACAGGGGGCTTTCAGGCAGTGGTGCCGCGGAGGGGGCCTTCCAAGCGGATGGTGCCGCGAGGGGGGAGGGGGTGGGGCTTCGACGAGTGGAAGCAGCAGGCGATGGAGAAGAAGCGCATGCGGGCTCGGTGGGGTGGACCTTGCAGTCAATCCGAGGACCTTGTGGAGGCTCCGTTGGGAAGGAGGTCGGGGAAGTGGGGGTCGGGCTTCTTGTGAGAGGACGACGACGGAGGGACTGGGTTGTATGGTCGGAGGTTGAGGGAACAAGGGAGGAGTCATTCATAAATAAAGAGAAATTTGGGTGTAAAATGTAAAATTCTTACCGGATACCGTCATAGTTAACGGAAAAATAGGTGGCAATTAACCCGGGGTTATGAATATAAGAGTTAAGCACTATTCAAGGTCCTGAATGTAATTCGTGATTATAGAGGGTTTCTGGGGTAATTATGGAATTGCTCAGGATTACGGGTGTAAATATCCCTTTAATATTTGGATGGGCTGGAGGGAAGCATGCATGTGTGATTTGACTGGAGTTTCTCTACTAGTGAGTCCGATAAGGAGTGATTTTATTGCGGTATGCGCTGCACAGAAATCCATCTCGGCTAAAGTTGCTAAGCATGAGAAGGCTTGTATTGACAATCAACATATATTCATTCCTTTGATTTTGACACCTTCGGATTCCTGGCAACTAAAGCAGTAGGGCTCCTCAAAAGGGTCCAAAGAATTATGCATAGCAATGTTATGGTTCCCAGATCTATAGATGTTGTATTTTCGAAGAATGGGATTTACCATCCAAAAGGGATTGGTGGCGCAGCTTGTTGCCCGTATCTCATCAATCTCTTTATAATAGTTTTATGTTTATTTAAAAGTTTTAGTTGATTGTGCATTAAATTAAAAAATATATATCTTTTATATATGTGAGCTGGATCATGCTAGGCTTTGTGACACATGTCCACGGTCCGTCCAGTTGACGAGCGGACCAAAGAGCAAGCCGGACCGGGCTGGCCCATTCATGAAATCTCTTAGCCCAAGTCCGACCCATGAACGGAATGGACGCACAGACCCCCGGCTCATTGGCCAGATCTACTCTTCATTCCACATAAATCAGTTAAAGATAGACCACGAGAACTCCTTATTATAACCCTGTTTTGCAGAATTCCACCAATCAAAGAGCATTGCCTTTTTATTCCGTATTCTTTATCCACGTCAAATGGAGCCTTGTGAAGGATCATTACTGAATTATTACATCGTGTCTTTGATGGAGGCTCCATATTATCGAGCTTCTCTACTGAGCTTATGAAGATATCATGTAATTAGTATGCTCGAGGCATGCAAGTATGTAGATATGCATATGTTTACGTGGATATTGTTTTTCCTCCTCCAATTTTTATATATACGGATACTTAGGGCGTGTTCGGTAGGAGGTTAAGGGGGAATGGAATAAGGGGAATAAGCCCCCATTTTCCTCCCAACGCGGTTCCCCATGGTACGACTATTCCCCATTATTTCATCTTATTTCACTTTTATTCCTATCTTTATCCCACCTTACATATCTTTATTTCACCTTATTCTCCTTATTCTTATCCTCCAGCCGAACGGATAATAGACCCTTTATTCCCATTATTCCCCATCCTTATTCCTGCTTATTCTCCTACCGAACGGGCCCTTAGACAAAATTTTGTCTATATGACGTTCCTTTTAACACATCAAACACACTTCCCATCTCGATTTAATAAGGTCGGTACCTTATATTAGGAGTCATTGTGTTTCAACCACATCAAATTCTCTTATTTTTTTTTAAAGAAACCTGCAAAGGTTGCGCAATGTGTGCAGGAAAAAAGTCATGTTTAAGTTAATACTTTAGCCTTTTTAATCGAGTCTCTCGAAATGGACTAGGATCTTTTATCACTCCAACTGAGTATGAACGGATTTCGTCAAAAATTTTCTCTGACTAATGCCAACAATATGCTGAATCAAATTACTTTGGAGTGCAGCTTCCTCGAGTACATATGGCTCAACATTTTAGTATGAAGTGTCAAACACTTGTAGATACTGTAGACTTAGAATAAGAAGAAATATTTACAAGCCATTTGGTGAATGTGGAGATGAGTCAACCTGTCCCAAGTCCGACCCAAAGGAATTGGGTTGAGCCTGGGCTTGCGGCCGAACCACAAAAAAGTTGTAAGTCAGGGCCCGACCTAAGACCCGGATTTTGTAGATAGGCTTGGAACCCTGCCCAGCTCAGCCCATGCCATCCCTATACGCCTCTTTCGAGGGACATCTCTCGACTTTCCAATTCTTTTGTAACTGTTAACACAATTCGATCATGAATGAACTCACAAACAACCATCAAACAGAACAGATCTAAAGATCAAACACATGAAAAAGAGGAAGAAAATGATTTGGGGGAGAACCACTTGCCATAAACAAGGTAAATGAGCTTGATGTTCTTGTTGTCGTTGGCAACGTCCTTGTAGGAGACCTGTTTGGACTTGTCATCCACTTTTGACATCTTCCTCCCAATGAACTGCTTCATCGAGAAGGTGTTCTCAGGGTTCGCCATCGCTTGTCGCTTCACGATCTGCCCGATCGGCTAGTCCCCGCCTTTCTTATATGCCACAATGGATGGCATAGTCTGTTGCCCCTTTGCATTCGTCACGATCGTCAGCTTCCCGCCCTCCATGGCCACCACCGCCGAGTTCGTTGTCCCTAGCTCAATGCCCATTGCCTTCCTTGCCACTATCCCCGTAGGCATGATAACACAACGACACCTCCTTGATGTCCAAGATGTGGGGCTCCTTGTCAAGGAAGGGGAAGGTGGAGGAGGCCATGGCTGTGTGGGGAAGGTGTGCGGAGGAGGAGAGAGCGGTAGGAAGGGGACACAAGGGTGGGGGGTGGGGGTGGTTTGAGAGGAGAGCAAATCGTCTGTTGTAATCCCAGTTACAACATACATGATGTAATTCTTGATTTTTCCTTCCGCAATTGTGATTCCAAAATCCAGCATCATACATTGAATATTGGGCTAATGCTCTACATATCCTCTAAATTCCGCACTAATCAGAGGTTATTTGCTATTTTATCTTTATATTGGAAAATCCGAGTAATATTTAAGCAGATTAAAATCCATTTATATTATGTTTAAAAAGAGCACTGATTTTAGAATAGTAAGATAAATATCAAATAACATCTGATTAACGTGAAATTTAAAAGATACGTATAGCATTAACCCAATTTCCAATCTACAAGATCGGGCTTTGAATTGAAGTCACAAAAGAAGAAAAAAGAAGAAGAAATTACAACAGCAACTGGGATTGCAACATATGATATGCTCTCATGTTTTAGGGAGAGGGGGACATGACGTGGAATGTTAAGGCTAGGGGTGCTAATCGAATCGAATACATTTGAATCCACTTAGATTCAGATTCAATTCATTATAAAATTTTCAAATCCGAATTCGAATCGAATATTAAACGAATTTCTAATCTAAATTCAAATTCAATTCGTTTGGAGTTTCGAATATTCAAATTCGATTCATTTTATATCGAATTAAAATTTTATTTTATAAATTAATTAATAATAAAAATTATATTAATAATATTTTAAGTTCCAAAGGATTGAATAGACTTTGTGATACTCATAAGTGAAAAAATAATTGATATAAATAAAAAAACTTTTAACATAAATGGTAAAATTCAATAGATAATATAAATTGCATTAAAGTATCTAACTTTTGTTGTTCATGTATGTCTCTTGCAATCCTCATTTGCTCTTTTTGTACCTATGGTGAATTGAATATATAAAGAAAAAATAATTATTGACATCTTCATAAACCATTGATCTTTTCTTTTTGTACCTATGATGAAAATTCAATCAATGCATCTCCACCTTTCAACTGACACTCCACCAACTTTCTCATTCTCTTTGGTAAATGATTCATAAATCATTGATCTTCTCTTTTTATCAATCTTATTAATTATTTCAGGAATTGATTTTTCTATTTCTTCACCCTCTTCTTCCACTTTTTCATTAATATCATCATGATACCTAATGACCCTCTCATGGACACTATCTCGAGAAGATGGTTTGTTTTAATTAGACCTTTAAAAATAAAATGAAAACACGTGAGTCAAAACTATATATCAAATTCTATACCAGTAGAGAAATACAAGATATAGATTAATAGATATACATGTCCAAAATAATAACCAGAAGATTGTGTCCTACATTTCTCTGAAGAATCCTCCATATCTTCCCTCCCATTGTGACCTATCTCCATGATATCTGAGAAAAAAAAGAATCACTAAATTCCATCAGAACCATAAAAAGTCGATGTGAACTGACTTATGGAGCTGAATCCAACATCTGAGGTGTATAAAAACCGACAAACCAGATTGAGAACTCAGTTGGTATGGTTCTGATCTTCAATTTTCTAATATGTAACATTTTTCTACATCAAGCATCAGTTCATGCTTACCTCATTTCCATGCACTCTTATAAGGGCATAGTTGAGCTTATTAAAGATTATGATGATATTTCCTTCTTAATAACCTAGTCCCCTTCTAATCTTGATGAGAAATGGAATTTAGTTGGAGTTATGATCTTTTGCACATTTAGCCATTTAGGCAAAGCTCAAAATCCATGAAATCTATTCATACTATAATTGTCTTTAAGATATTATTTGTGTTCAAATGCTTGGTTATCCTTATCATAAGATCTAGATATTATGATGGACATAAGGATTAAGAGTGTGATTAAGAAAAAGCTTGTTAGAAATTTGAAATCTATGACCTCGGGATGGTTTTTAAAAATTTAGTATGTGTTTGTTTGCAGATGATGTATTTTAGAATCACATAAATTATTTGGATAGGACCTAAAACTTAAGATTTTAGGGTAAAGGGGGGGGGGGGATAATACCAGTAGTTGCAGGGGTGATGGAGAGATGCTAGCGACATTGGTGAGTTTAGAACCGTTGTTGTTTTCGACGGCGGGGGAGAGCAGGAGCTGGTGGTGGGGTTGGCTATTGGGAGGGTGGTGTTGTCAGTGGTGGGAGCGAGCAGGAGCGGGAGACTGGAGCCGACGACATTGGAGAGAGGGAGCAGGAGCGGGAGGCTGGAGCTGGTGGCATTGGAGAGAGCAAGTAGGAGCCTGGAGCCAGCAATGTTGGAGAGAACGGGCAGGAGCGAGAGGTTGGAGCCAGCGACATTGGAGAGCAAAAGCAAATGTTAGGATTTTTTTCTCATGAATGACGAGGGGGGAGAGAGAATTTGGGGGAGTAAATATGGGATATGGTGCATGCAGTGGGCATCCCAAAATTATGATTTTTAGAATAAGATGATGAAAATTTTATTTATTTAAGTTGTGTATCATGTGTGAGGATTTTACAAAATATATACTACATTTATTTATATATATAGATTTATACCATATCATATATGTGTGTATCGAATCGAATCGAATTATTATCGAACGAATCCAAGTGAATTCATATTCGATTCATTTGGAAATCGAATCCAAAAGTTAAATTCAAATTCAGTTCATTTGATTTTGAATCGAACTTTTTTCGAATTTTTATTGAACGAATCCTAATCGAATTCGAATGATTCAATTCAGTTAGCAGTCCTAGTTAAAACTTGATTACGACACATGTCATGCAAACTTCTTTGAAGTACACGAGGATGTATGGTTTGACTTTTGAGTAATCGCAGAATTTAAAAGCTTAAGATCGCACCGGCCTGTTTAAATTGAGAGTAATCCATAAACGATAAACCTACGAGAATGCCGATGGATTCCACGTGGTGCCATTTCGAGCAACCGCGGTCCGTGATGCTCGAATCTATTTTTTATATTAAATTAATCTCAAATGTCAAGACGATTGAAGCTATGTACCAGTGGATTAAACACGTATACACATATAAAACACATATTATTCTTGTATGGAATGGGAATGTTTGTCGGCTCTTTGTTAAATTTGAAGCAAAGAGAGATCAATACATTCCATTGAATCAGATTGTTATCTTGACCACTGAAATGTAAACAATGAGACGGCCATTAAAATTTGCAGAACTTTACTTCTATTCCAATCCTACTTTTCCGATTTGTTGTTTTTATTTTTAAATTAAAAATAAAAAAAACTATTACTTTTACTAAAACAAAAAATGTACTATCCAAAACTAGGTCAACTTACCGACACATGTGGCTTATACGGGCTAGAATTAGATCAGAGCCTGAATGATACATCAAACTCGACCCACTGGTCCGAAGGAGTAAACCAACCCAATGTCCGTAATTTATAATTAATTAATCATGGAACCATACTGCTCAAATTACTATCACGTCTTAATTATGAGGGCATGTTTGGTTGTTTGCGTACAATAGAGTATACCATCGTACCCCTGGCTCCAACCCTCATAATCTGGGTTGGAGAACTTATATTTATAACTATATTCAAATAAATTTATTAACAAAAAACATATTGTAGTCATTAGAAAAGTTAATATACATAATCAAGATCACATCACATCACAATTATCAATCCAACCCTCTAAACAACTACTATTCACATGAAATATCTCAATCCAACCCAACCCAATTACAAACAACTCCTATTGCTTAAGGAGGGGTTGAGTCTCCATTGCAATTTTTGAAGCATGTGTGACATGATCGGAACAAGTACCATTACCAAGTTTGGATTTTTCCTAACGATCATGGATATCTCAAAACATGCATGACATAACAAGGACTCTGCACATAATAACACGAGCTATGTCTTATATTATGTTAACTAATATATAAACTAATATCAAATATTGTACTCGGATATCTGGATCTAGATCCGGATATTCAAGCCATTACCATATCCATATTTGTATCCGAAATTTTTTTACAATCCATATCCATAGAGTATGCGATTAATGTTCAGATACATATATCCATATCTGATAATTTTTTGAATACGATAAGCAGATATTCGGATATATATGTATTGATTTTCATCATTACCAACCACTCACATGAGGGTAATGGTACCTAATATATAATCATATATATATATATAAACAAAACATTGACAATATGCACAAAAATAATGCTACAGAACCGTGAACTGTGCCATGTCCACGGTCCTTAATATATTGTATGATGTTCATACGTTTTCTCAAATATACTTACGTCTTTGTATTTTTACAAAATTTACAGCCATGTCCTACCATTAGCGTAATACATTGCCACATGTATAACAATGAAAGGACACAAATGTGAATTTTGTATGAATACAGAGGCATAAGTGTAGTTATAAAAGAAGTTGGGGCAATATATATAATTTAAAACTTAAAAGGATACAAACGTAAAAATCTTACTTTTAATCATATCTCTCTTTAATCAATTCCTGCACGCCGTCCGCCATTTCCCGCCAATCCATCCCCAACCTTCGTTTCCCAGAACCCTAATTCTCGAACTGCCTTCTCATCCTTCGAGTTCCCTTCGTGATCAGCGGCAACGCGTTCGATCTGCCGCTTCTGGCGATTCGTCTTGCGGTGGGAGTGAGGCGATCACAATCACAAGGTCGATGCTCGATAAATTATATCCATTTTATCCGCTCCTTAGCTTTGTTTCTGCACTTTTTTTTTCTGATAGTCGTTTGGGTACCTGTTGAAATCCGGGCTCTGCTTCTGCAGCCCTAATCCAACATGTTCGAATCGGAAGATTTCGCACATCATGCCGTTTAACATATTCGCGGAAATTAGGTAAGGAACGAGCATAGGTAATACCATGGAGTCGAGTTTGGACTTTTACTTTAAACTCACTTGCATAAACGGGGCCTAAGGTTGTTTTCGGAATGGTACATTTACGGAAAGCCGGATTTTTAGCATGAGCGCAAGCTTACCTGAAAGTAAAGATGCGAAACAGCTACAATGCCAGCATTATCGACGAAAATTCATGTACACTGCAACTACAAAACATAATTAGCCATATTCAAGACCCTAAATCGTAAACCGTTAAAACACTAAACCTTTAGGGTGTGTTTGGTTCGTGGGTTATCCTTGGGGTGGATAACCCGGTTTTGTGTTTGTGTGTTTGGTTGATGGGTTAAGGGTTGGGGGGTTTGTGTGATGCGATTGCATTGGAATTTGAAAAAGTTGGTAGTTATTATGGTATGATTGTATTGAAATTTGAAAAAGTGGGTGGTTGTTGTGATGTGATTGTATTGAAGTTTGAATAGTAAGTAGAAGTTGAGTATTTTATGATTTTTAGATGATATGATGGTATAATATATATTTTTTTGATTGGAAAGAGAGCGGGCCTCACTAGTGGGTTGGGAATATGGGTTTTGGGGGGCAACCCACCCAAAGTGGGGGGTAACCCCCCTTATTAAGGCGGGTTAAACTGGTAGAGGGTAACCCGTTTTTGGATTTTGATGTTTGGATAGAGCGTTAAACTGGGGTGGGTTAGAAGTGGGTTTGGGGTGATATGATTGTATTGAAGTTTGAAAAAGTGAGTAGTTATTGTGATGTGATTGCATTGAAGTTTGAAAAAGTGAGTAGAAGTGGAGTAGTTTATATTTTTTATATAATATGATGGTATAATATATTATTTTTTGATAAGATTGATGATGTAAAATTGATTTATTTAATTTTTAAAAAAAGAATAAAGTGGGGCCCACGAGGAGAGTGGGGAATGTGGGTTAAGGGGAGTAAACTCCCCAAAGGGGAGTTTACCCCGACACCCGAACGGGCCCTTAGGGTCTGTTTGGTTGCTGGGTTGGGTTGGAGTAATCATGTGAATAGTAAACTGTAAGGAGGATTGGGAAGGTTGGAAGGAGGGGTACACCGGTGTATCCCAACCCAACCCTGCAACCAAACGAACCCTTAAACCCTAAGCTCCCTCTCCAAGAGGCAGCTTACTTATGATAAAAAACCCCATGGATTCCCTCGCAACAGTAGCAGGAGAAACCACCCCTTGAAATGGCAGTTCCCTTTCGGATTCTTTTTAAAAATGGTGGCACCGGCAGTGAAGGCCTAAAACCAAAGCTACCTCTTAAGTATGGCACGTAACAAAAAAAAGGTACTTTTGCCACCATATATGGCGAATGGCGTTTTCCCTTAAGTTGCAGTATATGCGAATTTTCCTCCAGCACTGTCGACAGGTGCAATTGTTATTTTGCATCCAAACATGCCAAGTCATTTGATCTTGTCGAACAAGTTTGAGTCCTGATATGTGATAATGAGCCTCGTAAATGGCCAGCGAAATGTCAGAGTACACTTTTCCATTATTGCAAGTTGTGCTGATGAAAGAAAAAATGATTAGGTGGTATCATTGTTGTCCTATCACCTATACGTGATAGTTGCTATATGGAGATTAGCAGAAATGAGAAATGGTCAGAGAGGAGAAGGGATGAGAGGGATGGTGCACAATGGGGATTGGGTAGAGGTATGAGAAAGGTGGTAGAACTAGAAGCGAGGTGCTTTTACCCATGCCTTTGATGTTGAATCATTTTGTGCCCCGATATGGGGAACAAGAATGCTGAAATGACTTCTAGTTTGGGTGGTCGGACCAATTGTTGCTTCTACTCATGGTTTTAAAAAGCATCGCCTCGAGGCGTAAAGGCGTATGCCTCAAGGCGAGGCACATCAAAATCGGCCTGATGCGCACGCCTTAGGTTCCCTAGGTGGGACGTGCGCCTTGATTGTGTGTGAGGCGTTCGAGGCATGAGGCGGAGGCGTAAGCCTCGAGCACGAGTTTTTTTACCTTTTTGATTATGTGCTTTGCACATGACTTTATTTTTTTGTAAGCGTTATATTTTCTATTTTTGTGTTTTTTTGCATATTTCTATATATAGCTCCAAGCAAAGAGAAGAGATCGCTCGAAACAAGCGAAGCTCCATGATATTGTATACATCATATTCAATTTATCATACATCTACACATACCAATTCTATTGCACACATATTTTTGTTTGAATTGTAATAAATATTTTATATTAGTTGCAAGTTTGCAACTTGATATTGTTATTTGGTTATACAAGTTGTGAATTTTAGAATAGTTATCACATATATGAAGAAGCAATGCTGAAAAATAAACACGTGAAGTAAAATAATTATTACATTTTATTGTGAATAGCTGGATAAAAATAATATCATTATGATATGGCGGGAGGGGATGCATATGACGGTTCTCCAACTACATCCAACGAAACAAATGGTTAGGATTCAAGGTATATTAATATTTTTTTTACTTCTCACTAAAGATTATGTTCTATTGTACTTTAGTAGTAAGTAGAGACTTTAGTTCAATACTCATATAGAATCATTGAAGTTGGAATTGGAATTGATATTCTGTATATTAGTAGCTTAGTATTACTTTTTTTGAACTTCAATGCCTTCATCGCTTATGTATTGTATCTTTTACTAGTTTTTAATTATTCTTGAATACCATTTTGGTAAAACTTAATATTATTATATTTTTTTGAATGTATTTTGCTTTAATTTTAATTTTTCTTAAAAAATCAAGGCTTACGCCTCGACTGTCTCGAGGCTTACGCGTCGCCTCAATTTCGGAAAAACGCCTCGGACTACCTCGTGCTTTTTAAACCTTGCTTCTACTGCAATGAGCGAGCCCATCTTGTCAGGTTACATGAAGATTTGATGGTTTGCTTTAGGCATATGAAAGTTGGTCACCCATTACCATTGTAATGTCCACATTCAACTGAAGGTCTGGAATATGAAGAAGGCGATTGGGTGTGCGAAGGGGTGAACATATAAGTCGAGGAAAATTAATAGGAAGCCACTATATGGTAGGAGTTGGCAGATTTATTTTGGTGGACCTCCTGATCTTGAACAAGTGAAGGCATCTATTGGACCAGGGTTTGCTAGGGGCACAGTCCTATTGGAGGAAAACTGATGTAGGTGTATGTACTCTTGGTGGATATCTACTTCCTTCTTGTGGATCGAGTGGTGATGAGAACATAACTCGTTTACCTATGTCATTGCTTGCACAACTAATGCAACCTATATATAACTCCGGGGTTCATTGTGAAATTTTCTATTTATCGTTGAGAAAATTACACAGAAGTCTCTGAATTATAAACCCAATTTCAATGTTGTACTAAAACATTAAAAAGTAACTATGTGATACTCGATCTTTAAGATTTGTATTGAATTGCTTTTAATTTTAAACTAATTTGACATAAGGCTAGAATGACAAAACAAAACAACTACATTCAGTAGTGGCTGACTATATTGGAGCAAATTTAAAGATCCTGTACCACATTATTACTTTCTAAAGTTCATGTATAATAACATTGAAATTGAATGAATAGTCCATGGACTTTTATGTAGTTTACTCTACATTTTTATAGGACATGAACGCAAAATCCCCATGGTAACTGTTAGAAAAATAGGAAGCAAAAGCGAAACATGGATAAAAAATAAAGAAAAATAAGAACAGCGGGATTTACGTGGAACCCTACTCTGTGAGGAGCGGGATGAAACCACGGGAGAAGCCCTCAAAGGGGCATATGTAGCATTGCTTTTTCCCAACTGATACAGGAGGTCTGGGGCTCTATATATAGCCTCCACAAAACCTTCAAGTCCCACCACTGGACAATGTGGGACTAAACAACTGGATGGGGTAAATGGATCTTGGAGGGATCTATTTACCCTCCTACAACACAATAGGCGCACATAACAAATACTCCATCACTCCCCCTCAAGCTGGAGCATGCAATGCTCAGCTTGGACAAACAGAAAGAAACTCAACCCACGCTACAAGACACTACGGACGATATCAACCCAACACGCACAACTGCTACTGTCGAGGACATTGCTTCTCATACCGTGCAGGTGATGAGGACGAGCGGACTGGAGTGTGAGTCTGATGAATTTCCTCGTCGGAGAGCATGCGCTCTGAACTGCGCATGTCAGAGTCACTGCAACTGAAATGAGTCTCCTCGTCGGAGTACTTTGGCCCGCCACAACTCGTGGACAATTGCTCCATCTCTGAAAAGGGCCAAACTGGAAAAGGGCCATGGCTGTGCAATCCTTGTCGGAGTCCACGGTCGCTGGAGAATGGAGTCTGAAAAAGTCTCCTTGTCGGAGAACTGGGTCTCTCCCATCTGACACAGAGAATGGCACACTATTCTGTTGTCCCTATGATACCACATGAAAACTCTGGCCGAAACAACAAGAAGAAGGATGGGGACCACGACAATGATGGCAAACATGTGCTCATCTGAAAGAAGACCGCAAACATGTGCGGGTCTGAAAACGAGTCTCTCTCTGGAGAAATCGAAAATGTGCCTCACAACATAGAGTGCCTCGAACTTGGACTCTGACCAATCCGAGTGTCGAGTCTGAATCTGCATATCATACCGTGGACTCGTAATCTGAACATCGAGTTTGAAATTGCGTATGGAAAATCTTCATCTGAAAACTGTAGAGTCTGAACATCTGGTTGGCCTGGAATCTGACATCTGAATCTGGATCATGGAACAGAACTGACTCTACATAATACTCTCCCTTTCTCCCATACTTGTCAGAAAATGACATCGACAAAGTTGGGAGAATACATGAAGAAACGATGAAAACATGAATGACAATTGATTTTTTTTTCACGGCTATATTTTTTTCTTTCTTTTTTTAGCCATCATTTTTCAATCATTTTTTATAAGCCGTGGATTTTTCCGACTTTCCTTTTTTTAAAAAAACTTCCGTACGGCTTTTTTTTGTACGTGCCTCTTTTCTTCTTCTATTTCTTTTCCCTTTTTTTAACACCTTACGACCCAACGGGCCCATGGATATACTCATCCCCTCACATTTTTTTACCTGGGCCCTAACAAGAAAAACACACATATTTTTTTTAAATGCAACCCACCGTAGGGTTTAACCCTATTCAGGGTTTTTGGACGAAAGGACGCTGCCGCTTGCCGGAGAATCACGCGCCGCCTGCGATGGGAGAGGCGCATCGCCGCGATGGATCGTCGCTAGGTCGAGCGTCGCCAACGACGAGGAGGAGAAACTGGAGATGCACGAGGGGCTCCCACGCGCGATGGGTTTCACGCCTTTGTTGGTGCTTGCCGCCTGCAAGGGAGTTGCGGAAGAGCGCCGCTTGCACCTGGCTGGGAGGAGGTCGCGGTTGCCGTGCAGGACCTGTAAGCTGGGATGTTAGGGCGCAAAGGCTGGTGCAACTTGGGCTTGCTGCATCTGGAGGATGCATTATGGTGACGTGATGGGTGCCTCCTGAGCACCTTCGGGTTGATGCGGGGCCGACGACTAGGGAGGGAACGCCGCCAGGAGGTCGAGCGGCAGGCAGATCTACCGCCTGGAGGGAAGCATGGCTGATGGCTATCGAGATGGACGGCGCTGCCTCACTTTATCTGGAGGAAGCGCGAGTCTGGAGTGAGGATCGCCTGGGGCCAGGAAGTACACAACCTACATCGTTTGACGGTTGCCTGGACTGTTGAGAATAGGAAGGGCTCCACCTTGAGTTATCTTCATTGTAGGAGTCGTGCTTGATGTTGGAAGCCCAGAATTGGAAGGATTTTCTTCTTCTTTGGTTGTCGATCTGTGCAGCCTCCATTGGGGCTACAGAGTGAACCCTTATATCTCTTATTGAATCAGAATATGCACAAATCTCCAAACAAATTATGAATAATCTTCAAAAAATTCTTCACGGAAAACTTAGGGTTGAAACCATAGAATTGTTTCTCGAATCCCGAATACAAAAAATTAAGAACATAAACATCCTCGATGATCGACCTGCTCTGATACCATGCTAGAAAAATAGGAAACGGAAGCGAAACATGGATACAAGATAAAGAAAAATAAGAATAGCGGGATTTACGTGGAACCCTACTCCGTAAGGAGCGGGATGAAACCACGGGAGAAGCCCTCAAAGGGGCATATGTAGCATTGCTTTTTCTCCACTGATACAGGAGGTCTGGGGCTCTATATATAGTCTCCACAAAGCCTCTAAGTCCCACCACCGGACAATGTGGGACTAAACAACTGGATGGGGCAAATGGATCCTGGAGGGATCCATTTACCCTCCTACAACACAATAGGCGCACATAACAAATACTCCAACAGTAACTTTGGGGAGCAACATCCTATTCATAGGATGCTTTTTAAATTATATTTTATTCTGTTTATTGTTAGGAGGACATGTAACTTCTCGTACAATGTCCTTAGATTTTCTCCCTTCCTTGTAACCTTCCTTTTTTTTCTCTTGTATCGATCTTTTCTCTCATTTTCCCTCTTTATATCCTTTTTTACACCTCTATAATTCATATTCCTCTCCCATATATTCCTCACGCATACTCTCTTCATCTTTTCTACGGAGACTTACTATTTCACTCTTAAAAGCATGGATATACCCTTGATCCTATGGGTAGGGATCCGTGGTTAGAGGATTTTGAAACCTGATTAGCGAGTTTCATTTAGACATTCTTAATGCATGTATACATGAAGGTTTTGCAGTTGGACGTTTTTTATTTATGCGAAGCAATGCTTCAGGGATTCTAGCATGCATAAGTTAAAAGGGTTTCCTAACCAAATGGAAGCACACACCTTTACTGAGAGGGGTTGTGACCCTCCATGTAGCTTATATTTGTAAGGTTGCGGTTAGTAAAACTTGGGTTCAGTGGACGATTGGGCATTAGAAATATTCGGAGCTAAAAGTGGATGGTCCTTGGTAGTTCCAATGCTTAATCGTCCACTGAACCCAAGTTTTACTAAACGCAACCTTACAAAAGGGACTGCAAATACAATCTACGCAGTTACAAAAGGGACTGCAAATACAATCAGTGCACCGAACCCTTTTAGCTCCGAATATTTCCACAACTTTTAACATTAAAGTTGTGGAACACTCAATGTTAAAAGAGACTGACAGTTCCACAACTAAGAGAGGAGTTTATATGTGTGGTGCATCAGTCAAGATTGGATGTACATACGGACAACAGAAAGATGTATTAAAAATTTAAGCATAGATTGGAATATCCTAATATATGGTTTATATATCAAGGATATATTCTCTCCATAGATGCAGGATACTAATATCACCCTAGACATCATTTTCCCCCATATCAAACAAGTAACGACAATATATCATCCCCTATCACCTTTTTCGATGTACTTTGAAGTATTTAGTGCAAACTTTCCACTATTTTGACCGGTATTGTGTTGATGCCGGGTATTCAATCACTTGTATTAACCATATTGCTTGATTTTGGTGCTTGTTTTCATGAGAGAAAAGCTTGGGAGGAAATTTGTTTTTTAAAAGCTTTATAGGTTCACTAGGTTGATTTGTTCAGGATTTGGTATAACTACTACTAGTTTTAGTGCATTTGAATACAAATATGACACGAACAAATAGTTGAATTCCTAACTAATAAGTATTAATAATCAATTGATATAACTCCAAGGTGAGCATCAATTGGTATTGATTGTCTTTAATTCATATAGAAATTTTAATTTCCAATCTATATTAGATCATTGTTTTTTCTTTCGAATTTGTAATTATCATGGATGTTGTACTCTATAGTCTACATGTTATTGTACTTGTTTGTTAGATATCCAACGTCACTTATGCTTCTTCTACATACTATGCAATATAACATGATGTTACTGTGCAAAATACACTTATGTCATGTTTTTAAGAGTAATTTGTATACTACTTATTTTTATTAGAATTAAGATGATTTTAATTCACAAAAAGTTCATCTTTTTGAGTCATTTTCAAGATTTCCACCAACATTTGCAATACATTCCTGATATATCCCGTTCTTGGCCTACTGATATGATATAAATATTTCAAACCCTGGATCCTAGGTAGAATCAAGGTTTAAAGTGATGACATCGAATCATCGATGCCTTTTCTCCAATAACAAAAAGGGTGCACCAATTAAATCACAGAATTGTGTCAAAGTTGATTAAAACCAATTAATTTTTAAGAATAAAGTTTCTACTAGTTCCTAAATGCACAAGTAATTTAATTCTACTATCATCTTACATTTGGGAGTTTAAGAGAAGTTGATATGTTTGGAGATGAAATAATGAATTACTCATTGATGAGGCTCTAGGTTTATCTTATATAGGAGAGAAACCTGTTGGGCAAATTATATAAAGAAGATAAATAAAATAAAAATTACATAAACAATATGAAAGATAAGAAATATCTCAACATTTCCCCTCAAGCTGGAGCGTAGATTTCAATTAGACTCAACTTGGAGCAACATCTCTGATAAGACCCTCTGGCTAAGGCCTTAGTAAGTACATCTGCTGTCTGATCTCCGGAGTTGACATGAGTAGTGGCTATGAGACATTTCTGTATCGTGTGACTCATGTCACGAGTTAAGTGTCAGTCCACCTCTATGTGCTTGGTCCTTTCATGGAAGGTAGGGTTGTTTACAATCAAAAGGGCATCATGGTTGTCGCATTGGAGGTGCATGAGAAGAGACACCTCAATAGTCATGCTAGAAAAAACAGTTCTGACCCACATCATCTATGTACTAGCCTGCATCATGACCCTGTATTCTGACTCAACACTAGATCTGGAAACCACAGTATGCTTCTTGCTCTTCCATGAAACCGGGGAACTTCCTATGAACATGACAAAGCCCGAGGTAGACTTCCTATCCTTGGGACACCCAGCATAATCTGCGTCTGCACATACTGTAACTACAAGGGATGTACCTCTGCTGAATAGAAGTCGAGTGCCAGGTGAGACCTTCATATACATCATAATCAACTGCATCCATATATGCTTGTTTGGGTTGCTCCATAAATTGACTCACTTGGCTCACGACAAAGAATATATCTGGCCTGGTGATGGTTACATCCAGGAGCCTGCCAACAAGCTTCATGTGCCTCCTTTTGTCGTCCTCCTCAATGTCATCATCGTAGAGCTTCATGCTCAGGTCCATAGGAGAAGTGGCATGTCTGCAATCTGCCATGCTTGTCTCAAAAAGAAGATCACAAGGTCTTGCTGGTTCCAGGCAAACTCCAGTCCAAGGAAGTAGCGTAAACTACCAAGGTCCTTGGTCACAAACTGCTGACCTAGGAAATCCGTGGCAATCTAAATATCCTGGTTGTCATCCCTTGTAACAATGATATCATCAACATAGACAAGAATAACAACTGTACATCTCTGAGTCATGTGAACAAACATAGAGTGATTGGCAGTCGATCGCACAAATCCATGTTGCTCTATCAAGTTCGAGAGCTTCTGGAACCATGCTCTTGGACTTTGCTTAAGGTCGTAAATAACATTGTGAAGCATGTGCACCTTCTGACACTCCTCCTCAACAGCCAACCCAGTTGGTTGTTGCATGTTGACCTCCTCATGTAGATCACCATATAGAAAAACATTCTTCACATCAAGCTGATAGAGGGGAAAATCCGGTGTCACTGCAACAGATAGAAGAATACACAAAGTAGAATGTCTGGCAACTGGAGAAAAAGTATCCTGATAGTCCACCGTATACGCTCGGGTGAACCCACATGCCGCAAGTCTCTCCTTGTAGTGATCTACACTACCATCTGCTCGGTGCTTCACTGTGAACATCCACTTGCACCCAACAACAGATGCACCTATTGAAGCTGAAATAATGCTCCAAGTGCCACACGACTGTAGCACAACCATCTTTCCATGGCTAGATGCCATTGACTATCTTGAATATCCTCCTGATATGTCCGTGGTTTCTTCACGGCTGACAGTATCAAGGTAAATCTCATGAAATCATCGGAAAGTCTGCTCAAAGAAACATGAGCTGCAAGAGGATATGTAGCACATGTACATCTCTACTTTCGCAGAACAATCAACACATCCAGATCATCTACCATATCCTAAACTTGTAAGTTTCTCTCTTGAGAGGGTACTCGCTCATCCTGTAGGGAATCCTGCTGCACAGATAACTCATTAGTGCTATCAGCAGAAATAATGTGTTCAATACATACCTGAGGCGTGTTGGATGATGGGAAAGACTTGTGAGCAGGGGAAACATAGTGAGACATGCGAGTAAACACACATGGCAAAGATTGAGTCGTGGTAAGTGGGGTCTAGGGGCAACCACATAAACAGGTGGAGCAGGAGTAGGCACATGAGATCGTGGTGGAGATGGCAATGGTAGTGGTGGTGGAGTGGGATATGGTAGAGCAGGAGTAGATGTAGTTGGTAATATGACTGTAAGAGGTGGAGGCATGTAGGTCTCCTCATCAGAGTCTGATAGGGTCAGTCTGTCACCTGTAGGAGAGAAATACATGACAACTCTGACACAGTGTTTCCATCGAAGCGGATCAAAGCAACGGTACCCCTTTTGGGTACGAGAGTAGCCAACAAAAACATACTTGACAACTCTAGGGGAGAGCTTGTCATGACGTGGTGAGAAATCATGAACATAGGAGACAGATCCTAAAACACGAGGTGTAAGGGAGAACATATCCTTCTTCGAAAACGCAATCAAGAAAGGGACCTTCTCTTCTAATGCAGAGGAGGGCATACGGTTCACTAAGTAGCATATAGTGAGAATTGCTCACCCTAGTAAGCGTAAGGAGCACGACTCTGAATCAAGGGGTTCTGGTCACATCGAGTAAGTGACGGTGTTTGCGCTCGACAATACCATTCTGTTGAGATGTATAAGCGCATGAGGTCTTGCGAACAATGCGAAGAGATCTAAGAAACTCAGATAGTTGTAAGGTGCAAAACTCTAAGGCACTATTAGAACACATATATTTAACATTGATAGAAAAAATATTCTTTATCTCATTAATGAAAGACTCGATAATAGACCCAACCTCAAACTTATTCTTTAAAAGAAATGTCCAAGAAAGTATAGAAGAATCATTTACATCGATCAAATAGAATCGATGTCCCTGGTGATCAGGGACACGACTCGGACCTTAGATATCTAAATGAAAAGCTCAAACATCTGAGAACTGCTGCGACTTTGACGAGATAGAAAGGAAGAGTGGTGTTGCTCCCCAAGCTAGCAAGCCTGATTGATATCTACGCTCCAGCTTGAGGGGGAGTGTTGGGATATTTGTTATCTTTCATATTGTTTATGTAATTTTTATATGGTTCATGTGGCAATCCTCTAGCGGTTTAGAGTTGACGATGGGGGGGGGGGCATGAATTAGGTCAGGGCTTCGGTCTAGGATCGTTGCTCTGATGCCATGTGGAGATGAAAGAATAAATTACTTCTTGATGAGGCCCTAGTGTTCTCTTATACAAGAGAGAAACATGTTGAGCAAATTACATAAAGAAATCAAAGAAAATAAAAATTACATAAACAATGTGAAAGATAATAAATATCTCCCCAGTATGCAATGAAATCACGTGCCTTTATTGTATCAAAAGTTGTTATAACAACACATTGTATAAAAAGTATTTATTAAAAATACATCTTACTAAATTATTACATTTTTAACCATAAATAATTAGTTAAAAAAGTAGAAGGTTACGTAATGAAAGTACGAAAAATACAATATTCATCTAAAAATTAAAGACAAAAGTAAGAAAAAAGCAATGAAGAAGCAATAGTAGCGGTAACAAGCCCTCTTTATAATGTTGTAGCAACTGTTGAAATCTACGTCTTTGGAATGTTGGTAATAGTGTCATGTCTATTTATATTAACCTTATTGGTCGATATTTTAAGAGTGTTTAGAATATACCTCCCAAATTTCTCCTCCTAACATTAAAGATCGAGATGCCGCCAGTATGCTATTGGCATCTAAGGAGGAAATCCACCAATATTGATGCCGATAGAGCCGGGGAAATGATACAAGCTGCTGATGGCATGCCACACCATCTGAATCTATGGGTAGAATTTCTGTTGGCAGGGGAATGAAAGATAGTGGCTGACTTCGTAGGTTGGTTGTTCACCTGTCAACAAGTGAAGGTTGAGTACCAAAATCGTGCAATATTGCTTGGGCCTCTCCGTATTCTTAAGTGAAAGTGGGAGAGCCATACTGTTGACTTTTTGTGTGGCGTTTCTCATATCATGACGGGATTCAGCTCTATTTGGATTATTATAGATCGATCGACCAAGTCAACATACTTCATTTTGGTTAAGTATATTGTTAGCGTTATTGTATTTTCCTTTGTATTTGAGTCTTGTAACCCATCGAGGTCATATTCCTCTTTTATATTCTCCAGGGTTTTCTTTATGTAAGAAACCCTAGTCTCATGGAATAAACACAATGATTCATTCTCTTCTCCACATGGTATTAGAGCAGCGGTACTAGATCGGTGTTCTGACCTAAATCCCACCGCCATGCCACCATAAGCTACACTCGCACGGGCCCTTCTCTCGCTCCAGGGCCTTGTACTGGGCACCATCGCATTTCCATAGGACAACCCCCCCGTTGCTGGATCGCAGGCTCATGCCAAGGTCCTATTGATCACCACCGACCCTTCCTCGAGCCTCATCGGGCATCGCCAACCCTTCCTCACCCTCATAGGGCCAACACCAAGTTAGGTGTCACCGGACCTTCCTCAACCATCATCGGTTGTCGCCAGCACTTCCAAAGGTGCTATCAGGTGCAACCAACACCTCCAGAGTTGTCGCTGGCCCTTCTAGGGCATCATCGGGCACCGACAACACCTCCGGAGGTGCCATCAAGTGCATCCAACACCTCCAGAGGTGCCTCCAGCCCTTCTAGGGCATCATCCCTACTTGATAGGCTCCCACCAGCAACTCTATAAGCACCGCCTACCCTTATAGGGCTTTGCCAAGTTCTCTTAAACCTTCTGATCTGTTGTACTACTCTTATTCAGACCTTCTACATGTCCGAGCGTGATTTTTAGGGCGCTTTTCCTCCCTCATATGCATACTTGAACAACATGACTTCTTTGATCTCTTTATCCGACCATCATGACATATACTCCTAACTCGCAGACACTCACCTGGTTATCAACTAGATGACCAACAATGTTGAGGCACATATTGCATCGAACATGCTTTTCAAAGACACATCCAAGGAGATGTGGGATGATCTTGAGCAAACATACTTCCAGAAGACTACTAAGTCGCACATCGCTGTCATCTACATGCGGATCTGGCCCGCATCTTAGGGTGACTATACCTTAATTGAGTACATGTATCTCACTAGCCAATACAAAGAACTTGCAATTTTTCAACCCTCATGTTGTACCAAACACGTACAAAAGCATTCGGACTGGCATGTGTATCATTTTCTTTGATGGACTGCATCCTCGATATCATGCAATGTTCAGGAAGGTGCTATGCGGTATTCAGTCAGAGGGGTCACTGCATAGAGAGTATGCGGTATGTGGGAGAGTATGCGGGGAGTATGCGGTTTTATGTGGTTTGGTATTTTTTATTATTGAAAATATAAATATTTAATATTATAGTAATATCATTAGTCGGGAGAGTGTGCAGGGAGTATGCGGTTATATGCGGGAAAGTATGCGATTTTATGCGGGGAGTATGCGGTTTTATGCTATTATGCTGGTGGGGTTATTTGGTTTTAGATTAAATAAAAAAAGTTCTATCAGAAAAGCGACCGAGTATGCGGCCGCATAGGGGGTATACTCGGTCGAGTATGCGGGTCAACCCGCATACATGGTCGTTTCGTCATACTCAGAGCGGCAAGGCTACCGAGTACGAGTATACGACTTACTCGGTCGTTTTTCTGAACACTGATATCCGGCAGTGAAGAAACAATTTCTGATATCCGACACACTACCAACAATGAACATAATCTTTGGACGTCTCAAAGAGCTGGAGACATTAGGTACATGTCCCTTTACTTTACCTCTCACGGAGAATTCTACTCGCTTCACATCATCTGGGAGAGGAGGACGACAGAGCTTTCGAGAAGGTTGTGGACATGACTTTGGTTGTGGTCGTGGACATGATTTTGGCTGTGACCGTGGACGAGATACTACTGCTCTCCAGTACTTACAATGCATTCACTATGGTCGCTGGAATCATCCATCCGAACGATGCTGGTAGAAGTTTGGCGTACCTCCTTATCAAGCCAATAATGCCTATGAGAATGCCTACGATATTGCAGAGGCATCTTCTGATCAGGATTCCTGTGGGCAGACGATCCAACTCAATGTTGTTGATTACTCTCGTCTCATTTGATGCAAATCCTCCAGACACTTGGGTCTGCTTTTTCTACTAGTGAGGCTCCCACTGCTACTTTGGCTACCACTTCAGGTACAATAGCCAACTATGCAACCACTACTACTCCTACTTGGATTATTGACTCGGGAGCTTGTACTCACTTGATAGGAGAAGGTAGTCTACTAACCTTTTCAAAACCCTCTTCATCAGTGAAGTCGGTTCGAGTCGCTAATAGGGCTCGCTGGCATGTTACTACCATCGGAACCATGGAGTTCTCCTCCAAGCTCCGACTGTCTGGGGTCCACTGTGCTCCCGATTTCTCTTTTAGCTTATTGTATGTTCATAAGCTTTGTTGTAAGCTTAATTGTCATGTGTTACTTGATGAGTTTTGTCGCTATTTTCAGGCCATTCATACGAGACAAATTTTTTTGGTGGGGGCATGAGAAGAGTGGCCTCTATTATCTTGACATTCGCTCAGATTCTAAGTTTGTTGGTGTTGCGTCCATCTCTAAAGACCTATTTCTATGGCGTCTGCGCCTTGGGCATCCTTTTACCAAGGCTCTCTCCATAATGTTCCCTGAACTCTTTACTATGAAGTCCTTTCAGTGCCAGGTGTATGAGTTTGAGAAACATCATTGGGAGAGTTTGAGAAACATCATTGGGTTTTTTTCCTATTCATGTTGAGTTACGTCGTACCACTCTTTTTGAGTTAATTCATTGTGATGTTTAATTACCTTGTCCGTCGAGAACTCTGAGTGGTCATAGATATTTTGTCTTTATGGATGATTATAGTAGATCCTCTTGGGTTTATCTAATAAACGATTGCTCAAAGATTAATAAGATTGCCAAGAATTTATTTCAATATGTCAAAACTTCTTTTCTTGCATGTGTGCAAATTATTAGAACCGATAATGCTCTGGAGTTCACAGAATAGGACTTGACATCTTTCTTTGCCTCCCATTGGAATGTTCATCAAACATCATGTCCGTATACCTCTCAGCAAAATGAGATAGCGGAAAGGAAACTCGGGCATCTTATTGATATTGCTATGTCGTTACTGATGTCCATCTCATAAACAATGTCTCATCTTTTATCCTAAAGGGGACACTCCTTTCTCTCTACTATACTCCAACGAGTCTCCTTTTCCTTTACCACTGAGGATTTTTGGGTGCATTGTGTTTGTTTACTACTTCCATGTGACCAAGCTTGTAAAAGTCGACCGACTAGGCTAGTCGAGTCGGGGGGAGGGGGTAACGACTCGACTAGGCCAGTCGGCAATTAGTTAGTCAACCCGACTAATCAAACCAACTAGTCGGCCTAGTCGACCGACTAATTGGCCGACTTTTACATCAAGCTTATTATTTTTAGTTTTTTTACCTTTTTTAGAGCAAACTTATACTTATATGCTTAATGTTATATCTAAAGTCAATTCTTTTGTTTCATTGTGATAGTATAGAAAATGTACTAAGCTATATTAATATATAAGAATATATGTATGAAAAATCATTTATATATTTAAAATAAAAAAAATCAAAACCAACTAATAGCCGATTAAATCCGATTAGTCACCCGACTGCCGATTAGTCCTTAGTCAGTGACCCTGCCGATCGAGTATCGACCTAACGCTTTCTGTAACCTTGCATGCGATTGATAAATTGTCACCTAGGGCCACGAAGTGCGTCTTCTTGGGTACTCTCGTACTCAGAAAGGCTATCAATATTCAATACTATGATCTTGTCGGGCGTCGATACTATATTTCTGCGGATGTCGCTTTCTTTGAGCAGACTAGCTTCTTTACCCAGATTGTAGGTGACATCCTTTGGATCTATAACCTCCACCGATCGTTTATAAACGCAAGCACTCCACTGTACCTGCTTCCGTACCTTTGCATGTTCCTTTTTTTTGCAAGATGTGCACTCTTCCAGTGCTCCCACCACTGTTGCCCTGGATGTGCTTGAGGAGCTTCCTATATCTATCTCAAACAAAAAAGCAATGTACTTTTCATCCTATGTCACACTTTACTTCTATTGATGATTTATCTAGATGCGACAAGAGGTTTGTAGATGCCATGATGGCCACTACTATTCCCAGAGATCATCATAGTGCACTGCAGTATCGTGGCTGGCGACATGGCATGGACAAGGAGATGGATGTCCTTATCTCCCAAGGCACGTGTGTTCTTGTGCCGTGCCCCCCACGAGTTCGTCTGGTTACATGCATGTTGATCTTCACGACCAAACAATTGCATGATGGGTCCATTAAAAATATTGATAGCCAGATTAGTTGCAAAAAGCTTCATGCAAACCTATGGGGTTGATTATTTTGAGACGTCTTCAGTTGTTGGAATGGGGTCCATACTATTGCTGCTAATAAGGTTGGGTCCATTTTTCAACTTGATGTGAAAAACACCTTCCTCTATGGTGACCTCAAGGAGGAGGTTTATATGATACAACCACAGGGTTACGTAATCAAGAGGGAGTGTGTATGCCGACTACGTAAGGCCATCTATGGTCTGAAGTAGAGCCCTAGGGCATGGTTTGATAAACTTACTACTGAGATCAACACTTTCGGTTTTCAGAGGATGACATCTAACTACTCTGTCTTCGTCAGACGACGGTCTACTGGAACCGTTATACTTGTTGTCCATGTTGATGATATGGTTGTCACTAGAGATGACGAATTCAGCATTTTAGAGACCAAGACTTTCCTCCAAAAGGTCTTTGTCACGAAGGATCTTGGCCAACTCCATTACTTTCTTGGCATTGAGGTGATACACACTGCATAGGGGTTCCGTCTCTCACAATGGCGGTATTGCCTTGACATTCTTATTGAGACTGGACTACTTGGATGCAAGCCATCTGACATCACTGCAGAAGCGAGGAAACATTCACATACTGATCCTACATTTGAGGATACTATATGTTATAGAAGTATAGTGGGTAAACTTTTCTATCTCATTGTTACTAGGCAGATATATCATATGTTGTGAGCAGAGCCGACCGACACATGGAGACCCGTTTGCAGTCATTGATAGGATTTTCTTTTGATCCTTTGATACTTGAATTAATCTTTTGGACGTGGAATCTTCTTTGGGATTAATGGTCACAGTGATGTCTCCACCTATACAAATGCTGACAATGCCAGTTTGTCCGAGGACCGTCGACCCACTACAGGCTGCGCCATGCTCGTTGGAGGCAACCTAGTTACTTGGTGAAGCAAGAAGCAGACATTGGTCTCCAAATCGAGTGCAGAGGCAGAATACAGGTCAATGGCCAAGCCATCTATGAGATCACATGGCTTGTCTCCTTTTTAAAGGAACTTGAACTTTCAATTGTTACTCCCGTAGCTTTATACTCAACTAGTAAGGAATCTTCCTGAGAAGTAGACCCAACCCGCATGTAGATATCTGATAGGCGAGATTTGGTCGTCTCTTCAGAATATGTCTGAGCCAATTCATTCTATATATCCTCGATCATATCCTTGTAAAGGAGGTTAGCCGCGATGTGAGGCCCACCATTGTTGGTCATCCATATCTTGACCCGATAGTTGTCTCTCAATCAAGAATCATATCCCTTCTCTGTATCTTTAAGTGGCACCTTTGTTTGAATGATCTGACCGCTAATAAACACCTTGAAGGCTTGAGACCAAAGTATACAGTTGTCTACACCCTTTAGTTTGATAGAAGTCCATTGAACCACCACTGAAGAGGTAGATATCATGAGTTTTGTCTCGGCTGGAGTCGTGGCCATTGCAGTTAAAGAAAGAAGATCGAAGAGATTATGAAGAGATTATGAAGCTATATACCCAAGCATTGGGATGGACTAGTGGTACTAGAACTGCTAAAGATAGTGGCGGGAGGGGTCATTGGACTGCCCATGGGGCTGCCGTGTGAGATGGAGGCGATGACTGTAAGGCTAGCGCTAGCAGGGCAACGAGGATGTCGCTAGAAAGGGGCGACAATGGTGGAGCTATCGTAGACGGTTGTGGTGATGTGCGACAGAAGCAACAACATTGCTATGGGAGGTGTGCACGTTGAGAGGGGGTGGACTGCATGCTTGGGCTGCAATGGTTGGCATGGAGAAGAGGCTAGCGACGACGACCGGATTTAGGACAAGAACTTTGATCTAAGACTGTTGTTTTGATACCATGTAGAGTAAATTAGAGAACTGATGGAATGAATTTTATTCGAAGGATAGGGTTTTTTATTAGCATGAAACCTTGAAGTCTTACCGATAGAAAGGCACATAATAGTCCTCAACATGACTCCTAAACATACAAGGGATTCAAAATAGAAAGTGCAGAAATAGAAACATAGTTGGCCAATAAAGGCCCAATAATAAATAATGTCAATAAATAAAATTAGTGAAAAGTTGGATTTTTTACTTTTAAGCAATCTCTTCCCTTACTTGGAGCAGCCCTTGAAATCGGTAAAAAAAATTAAATATTAATGAGAGAAGCCTTAGGCTAGAATATTGATGTTGTGTGAATTCACTTACTACTATATTGGTAGGAGCTTCTTTGGTTCTGCCTCTTCTGCAACTTCGGGCATATATAATTCAGGGATATGTGCAATCAAGGGCCAATCATGTCCTCTCTGTCTTTGACAGCACTTAATCAAGTTTGGGCATCCAACAATTTCCAGCCTCTCCATGCCCGTAGGGAGACCCTTTCTGGGCAATGACTGCAGCATTGGGCAGTATAGTATTAACATACTTTTGAGTGATGGAAGCTTATACAATCCTTCTGGAAGGTACTGCAAATTTGGACAGTCTGTGAGTTCTAGGTGTTGCAGAGAAGAAATGATTTGAAGTCCCTCTTCTTCTTCTTTGGAAAATGACACAAGGTAGACACAACTTTGGATTATGATCTTCTGGAGTGAACTGAGTTTGTGCACTAACCTGGAAGAAAGCAGTGACACATTATCAATTGAAAGAGATTGAAGGGGCAAGGGCGAATCTAAGTTCTCCAGTGGTGAGATTGATGATGATACAGTATTCATGAGCTTTGGACACCTCTCTATCCACATGCACTTTAACGAGGTGAGAGCCTGCAGTTCCAAATACGTTAGTTCTCCACAACCCTCTATAGACAAATTTTCAAGCGAAGTCTTTTGTCTCAGAGCTTCACTTGGTAGGCCAACAAGGTCTGGGCAACCTTCCAATCTCAACACCTTCAGGGACTGAAGTCCTTCATGAAGCCATTTTGGCTCTACCAATTCTTTGCAACAACTAATTTCCAACTCCTCAAGAAATTTCAGGTGAGGAAATACTTTTTCCAAATGGAGAGAAGATATATCCAGGCAACCTTGTATAAAGAAGGAAGATAAATATCTGAATCTATCTATCATGCACTTTTGGAGAGAGCTGAGATCGTTACCATTCTCCCTGTTATGGTTCCTAAAAGTTCCGAATATCTCAACTTCTGCTTCTGAGGAATAATCATCATCCTCTTCGGAAGAAAAACTATATGTGAGAAAAATCGGAGCTAAGGATCCCACTTCTTCTGGATGATATTTAACTTTTAAAACCTTGAGCGCTGTTAGATATTGTAATACGTCTCGAACACAATATGTTAGGCTGAGATAATTCATTTTCATCGAGAAAGTCAATGAAATTTGATTTTGCAGCATGATGAATAAGGATTCATTCAAAACACCTGGACAATCTTCGATTTGAAGATATTTCACTTGTTGTGACAAAGGCAAAGTGCATCCTTCTAGCTTGGAACAACTGTTGATGACAAGTTCCTTCAAGCAAGGGAAATGACAACCTTCTGTGGCCATCGACCATTTGACCATTCTGGCAAGTCGCAGAACTCCAGTTTCTCAAGTTGAGGAAAACTTACCCCTTTAGTTCCAGTGAATTCCACACCTATGCATTCAATGATGTTCATCCCTTTTATTAATACACGTTTCAGAAAGGGTAATTCTCCTAGGCATGGAAGCTTTTTCACTTTCTGGCAGTTGTATATGCTAACTGTCTCCAAAAATTCAATTGATCTGGTGTTCATCCAGTGTGGAAATTCAACACCGCCATAAAATTTAATTGTTATATCTTTGAGGTTTGGAGGTGGCTCTAAATTTTGAAGAATCTCCTCATCGGCCCTGGGGTTTCTTCTATCGGTGACAATGCTGTTGTAATTCCATTCAAGTTTCAGCTTGTGAAGGTGCAATTTATTGTTCAGAATACCTGGTCTAACCTCTTTCTTGTTTCTGATGTTCTGCAGATTCCGAATGCAGAGTCTTCCGTGTAGTTCATTCATGTATTTTAGCTCTTCAATTTCCCGTCCTTTGTCCCTCGAAACACTGAACACTTCTAGTTCTTGAAGGGAAGTTAGTTTTCCTAGACCAATTATATTTGACACCAATCCAGCATCCGCTACTAGGTGGCGCAGATTCAGTAAGTTGCATATGCCTCTAGGCAAATCCTCCAGGAAAATGCAGTCCTTCAGCCTCAATGTTTGAAGGTTGTAAAGCTTGCAAGAGGAGCTTGGCAGCTTTCTTAAGTAAGTGTTACTGAGATCTAGATAGCGGAGGTGTTTTAAGCTACCAACAGAGTCTGGCACCTGAAGAATTTCACTGTAACTCAGGTCTAATGTTCGCAGAAGCTTCAGTTTGTCCAATAGTTCATCAAGATCATTTCGCATGGAAGGCCAGCTAGATAGATAATTTGAATCGCCCTGTCGGTAATGCCAGAAGAAGTTCAACAAGGTCCTAGCTTTCTTGAGGCCATACAGAGTTTCAAATTTTATATGTGAATTAAATGATATATGCCGAATAGACTGGTTGTTTGCATAGAGATCAGGGGAGTGCCCTTTCTCAATGCATAGGCATTCATCAATGGAGACTATTTTAGCTAGATCATGTAGTAAGTCATGCATGACATACCCAGTCACAGATGGTGCGAGGAGAGACTTGCGAACTAAGTCGTCGAAGTAATCACCCCCAATTTCTTCCATGCTCCATCCTAGTGTTGTTCTGATAAAACCCTGTGCTACCCACATCTGAGCAACGGTCTGCTTATCAAAAACATACTTCTTCGGAAACAAGGCGCAGTAGGCGAAGCAGCGTTTAAGATGAGCAGGCAGGTGATGGTAACTGCGTCTCAGGGCCAGAAGAATATCATGCTCACCTTGAGGATGTGCCCATATATCAGCTTCCAGGATGCCCCTCCACCTCCATTCTTCCGTTTTGCAAAATAAGAGGTCGCTGAGATTCTTCACTGCCAGCGGAACACCAGCAGCTTTCTTAAAAATCTCTTTACCAATCACCTCCAATTTTGGAGGTAAAACAAGATTGCGACTAGCAAAAGTATGGTATTCGAATATATTCCAGCAGTCTGCAGTGGACAAAGGTTCCAGATATATGGGATTCATGGACTTCATGGCCTTTGCAACATTCTCGCTTCGAGTGGTGATCAAGACTACACTGCCCTTGTCCCCACAAATGAGGGGACATCTCAACCTGCTCCATTGAGAGTGGTCCTCGTTCCAAATATCATCCAACACGAGCAAAAATCTCTTCCCTCTCAGTTTATCTGCAACTTTGCGCTGGAGAAATTCCAAATTCCCAATATCAGGGCATATCTCCCCACATGACTCCAATATTCCTCTAGTTACCCTCCGGATATCGAAATCCTCTGAAACCCAAACCCACATCTTCATTTCATAGATCTCATCGATTCTTGCATCATGGAATATGAGCTGTGCAAGGGTAGTTTTGCCGAGCCCTCCCATGCCAATGATGGGTAAGACAGAAAGCTTGGAGTCCACTACTGAATGTTTGCTGTCGCACCCCAACAACAACCGTATGATCTCCTCTTTCTCACGTTCCCTGCCAGACACCTCAATGTCACCTGACAAAGAACTTGTTTCCCACTCTCTTTTACACATCTCCACCATATGGAAACCGTTGCAACTGCTGTCAGATGTCCGGTCCAACCGGAGCTCACCCCACTCTTGTGCAATGCCCTTCATCTTACCGAGGATCTTGTCAATCATCTTGCCGATTTTCTTGTCTCTGCCCTGGAGATTTATGGATGATATGAAGCTACCCTCTTCTCGTTTCCATAGAAGCTCAGTGGCAAACATGTCCAGTGCATCCTCTGCATCATAAGCCACATCCTTGAGCTCTTTTAACCACATGGACAGGCTGGGGTCTTTGAGCAGCTGCCGCTCGTCGACCTCGGCCATGATGGACTGGATCCTGACGACTGTGTTGGAGAGCCTCTTGAGGTTATCACTGACACCAAAGAGGGATCCAAACTCCTGCAGCGGGGAGGAGGCAAGCTTGTCGAAGAGTGCCTGCAAGGAGGCGGATAGGAAGGCTCCACCTACGGTGAGAACGATAGCAAGCTCTGCCATGTGTGTTCTTCCCGATTGGGTCCTATACTATTGCTGGTTTGTGCAGACTGCATAGAGGGCGTTTACTCGTGGACTTTTTGGGATGGAACTGTTCATAGGCTCCCCTGGATGGAATTTGGCTGCTGATGGATGTATGTGGCTCACGTCTTTCTTTCTTTTTTCTTTATCAAGTGGGCTTCTATCGATTCCTTATATTTAACCACATTGCAGTTGCACTTGCACCCATGAATTCTCATATTTCCAGCAATATTGCCTTTTGAAAACCCCCCTTTTTTTAACTTAGGTATCCTATGAATGGAAGCATGTTGCTCTAATCCTTGATGCGGGTTCTGGAGATCCAATTCCTTCCTAACATGTGATGCATGATTTATGCCCCTAAATCTGAGCCGTCCAATAAAATCTGATGGCTCCTCCGTCATCCAGCTTCTGCACTTGATTTGCATTGCCTTCATCATGTTCCAAATCCTAAGCAACCATCTCATTTTTCTTCTGTTCGTTTGGAGAATAAGCATTGTAATAAGGGGATTGTTAGAGTAATTATGCTATTTTTTTCTTTTAATTGTCCCTTCTCTGTAATTTACCCATAGAGCTTTTCTCCTATATAAGAGAGCTCTAGGGTTAGATTAAATGTTATCTCTTTTATTCCCTTCAACATGGTATCAGAGCGACGGTCCTACACCGGAATTCTCGAACCCTAACCCACCCCTACCCGCCGGCCTCTCTCTCCATCGGCGCCGCCTCACGCCGCACGCGCGGCTGGGCTACCGCTCGCGCTCAATCTGATCGCCCCTGATCGCGTGACTCTCTCAAATCCCCTGCAATCTCAAATCGCCGCTGTGTGCGAGGGGGCTGTGTGCGAGGGGGCAAATCGCAATCTCGCCCTCCTGGTGACACCCTAATCTCGCCCTCCTGGCGACGCAAATCCTGGCGACGCCCTAATCGCCTGAAGTCTCAAATCCCGGCGACGCCCTAATCGCCATCTCGCCCTACAGTCTGAAGTCCTAATCGCCTGAAGTCGCCTGAAGTCGCCATCTCGCCCTACAGTCTGAAGTTGCCTGAAGTCCTGTGCTGATTCGCCAGTCCTAATCGACCTCATCGCCTGGCGACGCAAAGCCTCCAGCCTCCAGTCTGAAGTCGTATGTGCTTGCGCGTTTCCTGTGCACGCAAGTCCTGTGCACGCAAGTCCTGTTGCGCGCAAAGCCTGAAGTACAAGTTCTGTCCAGCCGAAGTCGTGCTATATGTCCTAGCCGAAGTTCTGTCCAGCTTCACAAGTTCACATGATCTGCACTATATGTCCTAGCCGTGCTTCACATGTTCTGTGCGCGTGACCGCTTTGTGTCTATGTACAAGTAGACATCGTCGTCTGATTGTGTAACCCCAGTTACAGGTTATTGTTGTCGTCATGTCAGACAACAAGGTAGATTTTCCATCTCTGAGTGCCTTCAAAGGTCCAGCACCCGTTGTGAAGATGGATGGTACGAACTATGAACTGTGGGTCATGCAGTTCATGAGTCTTATGCAGTGCAATGGCAAGAAGCATATCCTCACACAAGAGGAACCTGTTGACAAGACTGGGGTTAATGCCTCATGGGAGGCTGACGACGCCTACGCGCGTGTTTGGCTATCCGGTACTGTGACCATGGAAATAGCCAACGATATTCTGAGTCAACCCACTGCGAAGGCGATGTGGGATATACTGGCAGCCACATATTCTCCGGCAAAGAACGAGTCCAAGATCTTACAACTCCAACATGACATCTTTACCTCGAAGCAGAACGGGCGTCCTCTCCATACCCTGTACACCTCTCTGAGGGGTATGTTTGAGAAGCTACACGGATATATTCCATTGACAGCTACACCAGAGCAGCTCAAAGCGTACAGGGACTCGGTGATGACTGGAGTGTTTTTAGCAGCCCTTGATCCAGAGTATGATGCCGCCCGAGCACAGATTCTTACAGATGCCACCATACCACCTATGGAAGAGGCCTATCGCAGGTTGAGTAGACTATCCATATCGCATGGTGGAGTTCCGACACCTTCAGCCATGGCTTCTTCTCGCGGCAGAGGAGGCTACTCCCATTTCAGAGGTAGAGGTGGTCGTGGTCGAGGAGGGGGTAACAGACCTCCTAGACAGCCGTGCACCTACTGTCGCAGGACTGGACACACTGAGGAAACATGCTACTCTAAGCATGAGTTTCCTACTACTACGACACGTGTGGCGGAGCAGGCTCAGCAGGAAGGCGGTCCTTCCCTAGTCGCGGATCAGAGGTTTGAGGAGTTAGTATCGAGACTCCGGGAGATCATGCCTAGCCAGGGACCAGCTGGTACTTCAGGATCTTCAGAGATAATCGGATCAGCATCCTCTTCAGGTACAACGTATGCACTTACTAGTTGTTACAGAGCAGATCTATCAGAATGGATTATGGACTCAGGAGCATCTCACCATTTATGTGGTGACAAAAAGCAATTGGATGATTTTACTGCGACTCAGACAGGACGCTCCGTGGTAATTGCTGACGGAACACACTCTCCCATTACTGGTCATGGGGAGGTGCAATTGACCCCTGGGATACGACTTCAGAACGTTCTTTATGCTCCTGATTTTTCCATGAATCTACTATCCATTAGTCAAATCACTAAAGATTTACATTGTCGTGCCATATTTGACCCATCTGCTCTTGTGTTTCAGGATATACTAACGGGCAGAGTGATTGGAACTGGCTGTGAGCAAGGGGGTCTTTATAGACTGGTGCAATCTCCTTATGCTGGTGTCTCTTCTATGAAGGCTGGATCGGTGTCACCCTACACTTGGCATCTTCGATTTGGCCATCTTCCATTGCAAAAGATGGTCCATCTTCTTCCACAGATTTCTCCCAAGTCTAATTTTCAGTGTGAGGCATGCCAACTTGGCAAACATCATAGGTCGTCATTTCCGAGTCGTATAGGTCCAAGTCGTCATGGTCTGTTTGAGCTGCTACATTTTGATATTTGGGGTCCCAGTCGTGTCCCTGATCTTCAAGGACACAGGTTTTATCTTGTTGCTGTTGATGAATTTTCTAGGTTATGTTGGGTTTTTCTACTTAAAAATAAGTCTGATGCTGCGTCTGTTATCCAGTCTTTCATTATTGAAATAAAAAATATTTATTCTGCTCGAGTGAAGTTCATACGGTCTGATAATGTTCTTGAATTATGTAGTTCTCATATCTCAAAATTCCTTATGTCTCAAGGAATTGTGCATCAGAAGTCATGTGCTTACACTTCCCAAATAAATGGGCTAGCTGAGCGGAAACATCGTCATTTGTTGGACATTACCAGGACCCTTTTGATTCAGAGTCGTGCCCCTCGCTCCTATTGGGGGGATGCGGTTCTAACTGCTTGTTATCTGGTCAACCGTATGCCTTCATCAGTGTTAGGAGAGAAGATCCCATTCTTGACTGCGTTTCCCGAGAAGGATCTTTTCTCACTAACACCTCGCGTCTTTGGCTCTGTTGCATTTGTTCATCTCTTCTCTCCTGGTCTTGACAAGCTCTCTCCCAGAGCTGTCAAATGTGTTTTTGTGGGTTATTCCAAAATCCAAAAAGGGTATCGGTGTTTTGATCCAGTTAGACGACGGTACCATGTTAGTGCTGATGTCACCTTCTTTGAATCCATTATGTATTTCTCTCCTACAGGTGACAGCCTCACTCATTCAGACGAAGGAGATGATATCTATGTCCCTCCTCCACCATCTATTCCATGCTCTACTCTGCCGCCACCACAACCACAGCCTATACCACCACCACCTCCACCACCACCTTCTACTTTTTATCCTCAGGTCTATCAGCGTCGACTCTCTGCTCATGTGCCTCCTCCATCATCCAGCACGCCCGAGGTATGTAATGAACATTTGAGTACTACTAATGGCACGGGTGATTTGCATGCGCAGACAGATGTACAGGGCACATATGATACTACCGCTACTCCAGGTGATGATCTTGATCTTCCTATTGCCCATAGAAGGCAAAAGCGTGCGCGGACAATGAATCCCAAATATGGGATGTACTTTGCATCACAGGCCTCTTTGGAGCGGTTGTCCCCGGAGTTTCGCAAATTCGTCCTTGGGTTATCCGCAGTGGAAATCCCAAGGTCATATCAGGAGGCACTACAGAGCAGTCCATGGCGTTTGGCTATGGAAGAGGAGATGGCGGCATTGCAGTCACGTGGTACGTGGAGTGTTGTGCATCCTCCACCAGGTGCGTCCATAGTCGGAAGCAAATGGGTTTTTACTGTTAAGCATAGGGCTGATGGTACGGTTGATAGATACAAAGCCAGGTTGGTTGCTTGTGGCTTCACCCAAACATATGGGGTGGACTATCAGGAGACGTTTTCTCCAGTAGCCCGTCATTCTACCTTACGGATTCTCATTGCAGTTGCTATTGTCCGTGACTGGCCCCTGTTTCAGTTAGATGTCAAGAACGCTTTCTTGTACGGTGACTTGCAGGAAGAGGTCTCTATGCAGCAGCCACCAGGGTTTGCTGCTGAGGGGGAGTCCAGTATGGTGTGCCGTCTTCATAAGGCCATATATGGCCTGAAGCAGAGTCCACGGGCTTGGTTTCAGAAGCTCTCGGAGTTGATTGAACAGAAGGGCTTCGTCAGATCTACAGCAGATCATACTCTCTTTGTAAAGAGAGACCAGCAAGGTATTGTGATCATCTTAGTGTATGCGGATGATATTGTTATCACTGGTAGTAATAAGCAGGGCATTCAAGCGGCCAAGGATTTTCTTAGTAAGCAGTTTGTTACGAAGGATCTGGGCACACTTCGTTACTTTTTGGGATTGGAGTTTGCAAGAAATGAGCACGGCATGGTAATGACACAGCGGAAGTATGTTACTGATCTGTTATCTGAGACAGGAATGGCAGGATGTAGACCAGCTACTACTCCTATGGATCCTAATGTCAAACTCTATGATGATGACTCTGAGGAGGTGGACAAGAGACGGTATAGAGAGCTCGTGGGGAAGTTGTTATATGTCACTATTACCCGACCAGATATATCCTTTGCTGTCAGTAGGGTAAGTCAATTTATGGAGCAACCCAGACAGGCTCACATGAATGCTGTTTTTATGATCTTGAGATATCTGAAGTCGTCTCCAGGTGCTGGTCTTCTGTTTAGGAAAGATACCTCTATATCTGTCACAGGTTGTGCTGATGCAGACTATGCTGGGTGCCCTAATGATAGAAAGTCTACTTCAGGCTTTATTGTATTTGTTGGCAGCTCACCAGTAGCATGGAAGAGTAAGAAACAAACTGTCGTGGCTCGATCCAGTGCAGAGTCAGAATATAGGGCAATGGCCCAAGGTAGTGCTGAGATGATGTGGGTTAAATCGGTCTTGACTGATCTAACTATTGAAGTACCTCTTCCCATGCCTCTTAAATGTGATAATCAGGCAGCCTTGTTCATAGCCAATAATCCAGCCTTCCATGAAAGGACAAAACACATTGAAGTGGATTGTCATTATACACGGGACTTAATTCAAGGGGCTTATTTCAACTTCTTATGTATCATCAGGAGAGCAGATTGCAGACATGTTCACCAAGGCTCTTGCTAGAGGTCCTTTTCATCTGTGTTGTTCCAAGCTGAGCATGATAGATATATATGCTCCAGCTTGAGGGGGAGTGTTAGAGTAATTACGCTATTTTTTTTCTTTTAATTGTCCCTTCTCTGTAATTTACCCATAGAGCTTTTCTCCTATATAAGAGAGCTCTAGGGTTAGATTAAATGTTATCTCTTTCATTCCCTTCAACAGGGATCAATCCCCACTTGATGCGGTTCTCAAGAGTACGGTTGTTCCCATCAACACGCTATTATTTCACCTTATTCCACCATTATTCCTGTCTTTATTCCACCTTACCTGCTCTTATTCCACATTATTCTCCTTATTCCTATCTTTCCAGCCAAATAGAGAATAGACCCTTATTCTTGCTTATTCCCGAGCCGAACACATGTATTTCATATTTGCTATGTTATATAAGCCATAAGAAAAGGGAAACTCGAGGGTCAAATGGCTTCTTCCACAATCGTGAATTGAACGAGGAAATCATTCCCCACGATTAGTTGGTATATTTGCTTATTTGAGGCCTCTCGACAATTTTTTGTTGGGAAAATAATTTAATCCTCCACCGAGTTCAGTTGGATTGATGCTAAACGATTTTTAAGTTCACATATGTTATTCCACAGACGAAGAGGCACCCTAAAATGTAAGCGTGGCAACCAATTGTTGGGTTCTCTAAATTTGTTCATTGTCAAAGCCATAGATCTTTTTCGTTCCTGGCGTGTGCCCAGACCTCAGGGAATCTATCCCTCAAGGCTTGTCCAAGACCCATGGGGCCTGATTTAGTAGCTTTTCCAAACAACCGAATACTTTCTATTTGTATTGAGATTTAACGGTATTTGTTTTCCCCTAACATAAATAGATTTGAGCAACTGATTGGCCGAGGGGTTATTCAATCAACTCTGTTATCTTCTATCAGTTGCTTCTTGTCTCCGTTTTACTTCTGGAGTTACACTTACTGCATCATTAGAACTTTTTACATTTCGTCGCTGCTGTGAAGTATACCCCTATAATTTCCCTTCCATTATGTTAAGTTTCAGTCTTCAGATGTAGAATTGCTCTACACAGGGTATCTTCTACAGGGAAGAAATTCCTTCAAGGATAACTTTCTGCATCCTGATGAAAGCCGTACCATTTTTTTAATCTTGTTTTGGTTCCGATTGGAAATGTTGTTACAGATGAATATCCAACATGTGCTATAAAGAAAGCCCTTAAAGCAGTTTTCGATCAGTTCATGTATTCTGCTTAGAAAACAAAACGTAATCCCAATCCTTCATCCCTAAGTCATGTCGGTTTACTCGTTTATGCTCCTTGACTGCGAAAATGCAATTATTGTAATTTTCTACTTTCAGATATCATGAGACCTGCAATTGGGATGTGGGGTTAGAAGTCTGCCAGTTAAGTTTAATTCGTATCTATCTCAAACAGAGTGGTGTATATATAGAGAAGCTAATGTTTAGCATGTATAATATATGATTATTTGCGAGGGATATGGACGAAAATTCATTCACAATTATTGACACATGAAAAGGATGGAGAGAAGGACATGAAAGCCACATGGTTTCTTTTGTGCTTGATCTTTAACTAATGGCAGAAATAAAGCACGACCTCAATAATAGATTGATGTTCTCCATTTAAAAATTTGGGATGCTGTTTTTATTTTAACTATGAAAGCACTTGGCCTAACCACTTCTTATAGTGGACTGAAGCTTTCAGTGATATTGTTTGGTCTAGATTTTTTTTGTCGGGAAGAATAAGTTTTCTATTTCGTCTTCGTTTGCTGGATGTGCATGAGAAGATTTTCTCAGTATTCTCACATAGAGAAACAAGTTTAATGGAAGAAAAGGGGATGGGTGAGATTAGAGTGTGTATGTGCACGCACGCATGCTTGTGTGGATGCAGGACAAGAGGACTAAGGTCTATTTGAGGAGGTTGGAATGAAGATGAGGTTGAAGCTAGAGGGTTATTATGGTGAATACGAGGTGCTCAATGTGGGTGGGGGTCAGAGCACTACTGCGGGAGCAACACGGTTGGCTTCAGGGGCGTCGGGACAAGGCTTGAGGTGCTAATGGTGCAGTTGGATATGTTCAGAAGCACCAAGGCAGGTCTGTGTTACCATAGCAAAATTAGGGGGAACCATGGTAAGAGTAGAAACATTGAAATCTGGATGGGTCCAAACCATGACCGTTCATGTGGTAGTTTTGAGTGGAAGGCATTAGATCTACCAGCTGATATCTATACAAGCAAATATGGTTGAGGTCCAACTGGAACTAAAATCCAAATGATTTTATTTCATTTAACCTTTTTCCACTGATTTAGTTGAGTTATTTTATTCAACCGAAATAATGCCCAAATCTGCCTAGGAAGCAAGACAGTGTTCGAGCATCTAACTACCACTATTTTTGTTGAACAATTCCATCGAACCAAAGTGAGTCAAGAACCGGTGGCAGCAGTTGCGTAGGGCCACAACCTATGGAGTATGGATGGATAGGACAGACGAGAACTGATGGCGGCAATTGCGCCACGAGAACTGATGGCGGCACTCCCTATAAATACCTTTCATCGGCAGTTGGTGAGCTCACCCAAACAGTATAGAATTGAAATCGGAGAACAGAGTCTGTGTGTATATATTTTGTTATTATAGCAGTAAACTTGGTGATATAACATTCTGATTAATTAGTTACTGTTTTTTTATTAAAAGAAGTATTATAATCCTTATGCAGAAGAACAGATTGGCAGCACAGTTACAGCAATCCAACACGAACTCGTGATAGCAAAGAAAATACATTTTTCTTCACAAACCCTAATTTTATTTGCTTGTCATGCAGCTAAGTATATGCACTCTTCAAGTGTATGCATCCTTGCTCACGTCTTCGACCCCGCGAAACCAAGACTTCCGATCAAGCACCGAACCACTGTCGTGATTCAGTGAGCTCAAATGGCGATTACCACTGACCTCAGCTCGATCGAGGGGGCCAAATACTCCGGTTCTAGGGTGCGGTCCCCAGTATTTATCAGAATTGCTGTGAATTGCGTCATCTGGCAACACCACTGGTTGAGCCAGCTCTTCTTGGTTCTTGTCGTATGCCGATATGTGGATGCCCTTCCTGTCAAAAACATGAAGGCGTATGATGTTGTTGATCATTTGAATGTGCTAATTCTTTTACTCCAACCTACAGCATACTTAATTAGGACGAATAGATCACGATTGGGAAGAGATCTGTACTGACCGGAGAGTGCGGATTTGGTCTGGGTTTCCCCTCCTAGCTGCGCTCACGAGCAACCGGATGGCCTGCGGATTTCTCATCATGAAGCTCGGTAGTCGCAACTCAAGGATGGAGAGCAGCAAAAGAGGAAGCAGGGATTTGTAGGCACTGGCCTTTGATACGTACTTATATAGTGCTTTGGAGCCCATGGTATGGGAAAAAAACTTGGGTGCATCCAACACGATCTAGGAGGAGGATCCACAACTCAATCACCAGATCAAACGGAGTGCGACCAAAAGCAACATCTCCAACTCGACTCCAATGGCAATGCGAGCCAATAAATTATGTCCAACTCAACAACGGCTGGAAGTTTGGACTTTTCTCAGCACGCGAATCACGCAGGTGTGGCTAAAGGTGGAGTCAACTGGAGTTTGGGTTGGGTTACAATTGTGGCCCAACCCATCTTTTGCATTTTATACCCTAAACATTGGAAACAAATATGCACCCAACTCTTCCTTCGCAAAATGCAACGTGGCCAGTATGGTAATAAAATAAAAGGTAAATTGCAAACAACTATGCGTTTATTCTCAATTAAGGATCTTTTCTTAAATGTATAAAAAAAGGGCTTGAACTTATAACTTTAGAGTTTAACGTTGACATAAAAGGATTGTAGAAGCTCGTGAAAGCATGTATTTGAGATAAAAAAAGATAAGCCCCTCTTTGTTACGTTTGGAAAGTTAGGCTCCTAATTGGCATTCAATATATAGTTGGTATCTTTTTTTTTGTAATTCTTTACCCAAAAAATCTCATTTAGTTTTGATTCACAAAAATATTGAGAAGGATTCGATTTATAGAAAAAATGATGACCAAGTTTGTTCGCTTATTTAAATGAATCAAACTTGAATTGGAAAGGTTTCTCATGTTAATGAATCAAATCGCTTATACAAACTTTGATTGAAGCAAAAAAGAGTATATGACAAACATTATCTAGCTTTAATCAAAGAAAAATGAGTATAAGATGGTCATCATTTGAAGTTTGATCTAAATCAAATCTTTAACGATTCGAATTGAACCGTCAAACTCTAATCATCATTCTCATCCTGCCAAATCGAACTACTCCTGAACCCTTAAATATACTATGTTAACTGGATCAAATCTACGTAGGTTCGCTTAGATTTGACTACACAATCAAGACGCCACATGCTTCAAGATATTTCAAAAGTCTTCATGGTTAATTTACGTTTCCCATCCTAAAATATTTACCCATTGCATATAGAACCGAATGTATTTCATCAATATATATAAGGATAAATGGGGCTGCCCCTACTGGAGCTAACTTAGCTCCCCTCGCCCCATTTTCCCTATTTTTTTATTTTTTTTGAAAAATTTCTTTCGTGAATATTCATCACTATATCCCTATATTATGCTATTAAAATTTCGTGCGAAACAGAGACTCCTACGACCTCCATCCAGATAGTCATTTTTTAACGGTCACAGGATTTTTAAAATTGACCCCGTCTGGATGGAGGTCTAGGAGTCTCTGTTTCGCATAAATTTTAATAGCGTAATATAGGGATTTAATAATGAATTTACACGATTTTAGATTTCAAAAAAATAAAAAAACATGTGAAAAATGGGGTGGGGGGAGCTAAGTTAGCTCCCCCTAGGGGGCATACACATTTTTCCCATATATATAGGGAAAAAGGACCCTACACCGGCGGGTGAAGGAAACTTCCTACACCCGACCTAATTTTTCATTATTTTTTAATTTTTTAAAATAAAACCTTGGGGGATTTAGATCACTATATATCACCATGTTGTCATTCCAAATTCGACTTAATTCGAGACTTATATCATCTCCATCAAGACTACCAAATTTTAATGGTCTCAGGATTGCTGAAATTGACCACTTTTAGATGAACATGTTAGGAATGTTTATTTTGCATGAAACTTGAAACACTTATTCCCCTCAACTTATTAACTAAATCTCCCCAACTTTTAATTCAAAAAAAGTAAAAAAATAATCAAAAAATGGGGTAGGTGCAGGGAGTTTCCTACACCAAAGGGTGCAGGCTCCCTGCCCCCATACACACACACACATATAGATGGAGGGCATAAGAGTCTTTGTTTCTAACAAAATTCAAATGGCATATTGGAGGGATATATAGATGAATACACACACACACACACACATATAGATGCAGGCCCCCAATTTTAAGACCGTTAAAATTATCTGTTCTAGATGGAGGGCATAAGAGTCTTTGTTTCTAACGAAATTCAAATGGCATATTGGAGGGATATATAGATGAATATATACAGTGATATATTCCCCAAAATAAAAAAATGTGAGAGATTAAGCCCCGGTGCATGTAAAATTACATGCACCAGGGTGCATACTCCCTTCTCTCCGTCTCTCTCATTTAACCTTATATATATATATATATATGGGTTAAATGGGGCTGCCCCCTGGGAGTAGCTAACTTGGCTACTCCCACCCCTATTTTCCCCTTATTTTTTTATTTCTTTGGAAAATAAAAATTTGTAAATTCATCATTATATCCCTCTAACATTCTATTAAAATTTCGTCAGAAACAGAGACTCCTACGACATCCATCCAAACAGGGTCGATTTAAAAAATCCTGCGACCGTTAAAAAAATGATGTCTGGATGAAGGGCCTAGGAGTCTCTGTTTCTGATGAAATTTTAATAGAATATTAGAGGGATATAGTGATGAATATACAAATTTTTATTTTCCAAAGAAATATAAAAATGAGGGGAAAATAAAGGTGGGAGTAGCCAAGTTAGCTACTCCCAGGGGGCAGCCCCATTTTACCTATATATATATATATATATATATATATATATATATATAATGTGGAGGTGGGTTGGGCCACCATCCCCTGCTCCCACCAACCATCTTCCCCTGCTTTACACTTACTTACTCCCCTACAATGTCTTCATAGAAGAAGTTAACTCCTCAAATTATCTAATGTTGAACAATATAATGGACTCTTCATGCAGAAGATAACAATTGAGATCTTACTAGATGTGTCCATGGGGTCGGTAGCGAGCCATGTCCCTTAGCGACCCATTATTATCATGGCATATATAAGCCCAACTAAGATATTTCAACAGGTATTCGATTCTAATGAGTACTGTGATCATGTGAATGGGTCATGGGTACTCACGGATATTCATATTATAATATTAGAAATATTTTCATTTAGTTAAAATCATGAATGAACTGAACTACCTTTTATTTGCCAATATGCTGAATGCAGAAATGTCATCACGATACCATACCATAATAATAGTATAGGTATAGTATTTTATAGTATTAGTACCAACTAGGGGCACTGTAATTACTATGTTCATGACCAAGTCGAAAATTTTATTGAATACCAGCAATTAGAGTTGTTCAAAATGCATATAACCCGGTCCAGTTCAGGTTACAAGATCAACTGGTCGATCCGATCTGAATTAAGTGGTTGTTAATGGGATCCGATTACTTCTGAAACATTATTATTGATTTCTAAGGTAAAATTATTTATATCCACCAAAATATCATATCTATTTATTCATAATTTATTGCAAGATTATTCAATTGAAATACTGTAGAATTATTTTTATCCACGGACGTATCTAATTTATCACTGTATCCATTTATTCATAATTTTTTGCAAAATTGTTTAATTGAAGCATTTTCAACGAGTTCTATGATGAAGTTATTTGTGCCTGCAGATGTGTAGGCTCCATGTGTGATTTATTACCGTATCATATTATTCATATTTTATTGTAAGTGTGTTCGATTGAAACATTATTAATATACGGTAACATTATTTATATGCACTAATGTATAGTATCGACTATCTAATTTACTAATGTATCTGTTTATTCATGCTTTGGTATATACATCTACAGGGTGGAGCATTGGACTCGATCCAATCTGGAAAAGCCCAACCTAGATCTACCAACTCTCTTCGAGCCTTCGACCGGATCAAGGAGAAATCCCGACCAAGGCTCCACGATCATTCTAATTACAATCAATAAATTTTAAATAGGACATATAATTATTGAAAGGGGTTGATGGGGCTGCCCCTAGGGGGCAGTCAACATGGCTGCCCCACCCTATTTTTGGGCAAATTTTTTATTTTTTTGAAAAATATCACCATGTGTATTCACCTCTATATCCCTCCTATATATCACTCGAATTTCGTCAGAAACAGAGACTCCTACGGCCTCCATCTAGACATGACCGATTTAAAAAATCCTGCGATCCTTAAAAAAATGTCGTCTAGATGGAGGCCGTAGGAGTCTCTGTTTCTGATGAAATTCGAATGACATATAGAAGGGATATAGGGATGAATATACATGTGATATTTTTCCAAAAAAAATAAAAAAATTTACGAAAAATAAGGCGGGGGCAGCCCCATTTTTCCCTTATTGAAATCTTAAGTTCTAATCTCGAAATCGAATTCACGTTGATTTTGACGAAGCAATTTTCGATTTGACCAATGTAACATGTTTGCATTATTTAATATATTAAGTTGTTACAGTTAAATTAATACAGTTAGTCGCATTAATTTCTATTATATTAAATAATATAATTATTATATTATTTTTAATAAATAAATCAATATATGATGTATGAATTGGTTATTATAATTTATAATATATTAATAATATTATTTTTTATTATCGTAATATATGATGCAATTATTATATTATTTCTATTATGTCACATTGCAATGGTTTTAATACTAATTTGATAAATCAAGGTCATGCATTTATATTATTTAATATATTAACTTGTTATTTAAGTACTAATTTGATAGCATCTTATCGTTATATACAAAATATAAAGTAATTAACATGAAGACATGGTCTGGTCGAGCCAACCGGAGTTTCCTCGAGTTCGGGCTGGATCTGACTCGACTTTAAAACATTAGAAAAATTAGTACCCTCGCTAAGCCTATATATAAATCGGGTTCGGATCGGATCCGAGCTTTTACATGTTGAGTTAGGATCGGGTACGGGCCGATCCGGCCCAATGATCCACCATATACATTTATATCCATATCAAAATGGAAACAGATATTTCCATCTACACTTAAATTTAAGATAACATATTTATATATCTTCTAATAGCCACATCAAATCTGATTCATTTCATATTCGCATCAGTTTTTAGTGTATTACATTTTCGAATTTATTAATATATTTATTCATACTATATTTTTATCATAAAATAGATATCAATAACGTAATAACTATATATGTATCATATTTAACTTTTTGCATTCGTTTGAATCAATGGGTAAGTGAAAACTTCTTATCGGTACCCGCTAACTTACATTGATTTTTTGGATGGGACATGAGATATAATATGTACCCAACCCGATATTTCCAAACGGCACCTGTGAGTTTAGGTCAAAGTATACGGGTCAAACAAAGTACCGCTTGATCCGAATTTTTTGAACACCCCTTTTTAATATTCCCTTAACAAGCAAGCACATAACAAATTGCTATAAAAGACAAATTGACTGTTTATAGCAATTTGTCTTTATAAACAGCGTACCCCGATTTTTATAAAAGAGTTAGACAATTCAATTGGTATAATTATTTTAGTATCATATCAAATAGTTACATGTTCCCTTAACAACACGCACATAACACATCAACAAATTTATGTGAAAGATTAAACCATAATAAAATGATATTTTCATTCAAGCACAAAGTAAACATATTTGAAGATCTTGGTACCACCATCATAATCTCTTGTGCAAGAGGCGAAGGTTGGCGAAGTAGCGCGGGGGTGATGCGGTGAGGAAGGGAAGATGGGGCTCAAGAGAGTGGCGAGGGGGGGGGGGTCGAAAACCCCCCTCCTTCCTCGATCATGTTTTTCATCATCCCCAATTAGGACATGGCGATGACATCATAAGGGTGGTAGAAATGTGCCTCGCTAGCATCAAAGGAGATCTTGTTCCTTAAGCCAGAGTCGAGGTTGTAAGAGGATGGTGTCCACAAGGAGCATCGACGCAAGCTAAAGAGGGGGAGGCGTCTCACGATTTGTGCTTGAGTATAGAGATCAAAGAGAGAGAGAGAGAGAGATGGGTAGAGCGAGGAGGGAAAAGGGTGGATAAATTATTTAACAAAATTGTCAGCCAGAGGATCTATATGGAGTTAAATAAATTTAAGGGGGTTAGGTTAGCGAGGTAAAGTAACGACAAGGTTTAGGGTATAAGGCAGAGCGACTATCAAGTGTTCTACTTAGGGTTTAAAAAACCAGACTAGACCGGGCGGTCGGACCGGGAACTGGTCCCGACCCGGCCGGTTCAACCGGTTTTATGTAATTATTTTAAAAAAATAAAAATAAAAAATCGGGTCCGACCGGTGGTCGGACCAGCTTTACCCGGATGGTTGGATCGGGTTGACACGGATTGACCTAGTTTTGATGGTTTAGTATATTTTCAAAAAATAAAGGTTTAAATAATGAAATAATAGGATTTTATCACTTGTGCCCTTCTTAACTTCTACTATTTCAGTTATGTCCCTCTTTTTTGGAATATAACTTGTGCCACCACTTTCTTAGAGTAATTTTCTAGAAGCAACTATAAATAAATTATTATAATATTATATTCATATATAATGACTACCATATGTAGGGTTTTATTCGAAATAGACAATCATGTTATTCTATTGAAATATTTGGTATTTTATACGATTATTTCATTGATATATAAATACATATTTACATATATATATATATCCGATTTTATCGGTTAAAAAAATGGTTCGACCGGTCGGATCAGTAAATTACGTTCGGTACGGTTTTTTCCGAGTCAATAGGAATGATGATGTCATGCTCACATCATCGCCAGTCCGGCCGGTTTGGATCGATGGTCCGATTGGTCGGACCAAACCGAAGACTGACCGGTTCAATATCCAATCCGATTTTTAAAACCTTGATTTTACGTTCAATTCACAACTATAGATGGTTCGACACGTAATTATGAAAGTACAAAAGGTTACATATGTAAAAATCTGTGTAGCAAAGCAGATCACAAACAACCACGAGGTTACAATGTGAAAGAAAGAAATTTACTAGAAAACCCTACAAAAATTGGAAAGGCACACCGGTGGCAGGCCATGAATTTTCAAGAGAACCCCCATACCTTAGCGTTGGGTATTTTGCAGGTCTAGTCCCAACTTGGGAGCTGAAATTTGTCCTTTTTTTGCAGAGACCTTGTTGCAATATTTCCAGCAAGTTGTTGGGCACCATTCAGCTGCCCTAATTTCTATAGAACCCTCCCCAGTCATTGGCTTCTACACATTCCAGAGAGAGTGCAGCAACGGGGGTTTGGAACCCTCTCCATCTTCCTCCACGCATGCGAGAGAGAGGCCGAGCAGGAGTGAGGGTGCAGCAGCTCAGAGCTCATAGGAGCAATAGAGCGGAGCTCTATTGGAGCAGAAACTTGTAAAGCTCGAGAGTAGAGTAGTGAGGAGGCCGTGTTATGGACGACCTCAAGGGAGCCAAGCATCGATTTGGATCTCCACCCGGGAGCCCTCAAGGAAGACACTTTACCTTCTTAGATTTGTGCACATTTTGGTACCTTGGATACCTAAGGATAGTTAGTTGCTTGTACAAGAACTATCGGTTTTGCTCGTGGCTTGCATCTCAATTTTGTTGGGCAATAAAATTGAGAAGAACATTTGTCTTCATTTGACCTAGTGGAATCCTTGTCGGTCTTGCCCTATGGTTTTTCCCTTGCTCACACCAAGCAAGGGTTTCCACATAAAAATCCTTCTCTCTTTGGTTGCTTGTTGTGATTGCTTGTGCTTGCTTGTTTATCATTGTTGTCATTTGATTCCCATGTGGGGAACCCATATTAGTTATGCCATCCTTTGCTACAGGATAGGGATTTAGGTATACTAATTCCTATCCCAACAAGTGGTATCAGAGCACAGGTTGTGCAATATGAGCAAAGATGATGAGGACACTATGATTAAGCTCACAAGTAGCAACTGTCATATTTGGAAAGTCAAGATGGAAGATATTTTATATTATAAGGACCTCCACGATCCAGTGGAAGGAGAGACTGCCAAGCTGGAGAACATGACCGCATGTGAATGGACAAAATTGAATCGAAAGCCATTATAACCATTCAGAAATGGCTTGACATGTCAGTTTTCCATTATATGGTTGAAGAGACGGATGTGAAGGAGCTATGGGACAAACTGTCCAAATTCTAAGACCAGAAGACTGCAACCAACAAGGCATTCCTGATTCAGAAGCTGGGGAACTTGAAATATGAGGACATGACCACAGTGGCAGAGCATCTGAATGACTTCCAAAGCATCATCAACCAGTTGTGTTCCATGAGTCTAACGCTTGATGACGAGTTGCAGGCACTTATCCTGTTGGGTTCATTACCATACAGCAGAGAGACCCTAGTTGTTATTGTGACCAATTCTGTGAAGGACAGCAAGTTGACCATGCACATGGTCAATGGTAATCTCTTGAATGAGGAGATCATGCGTCGCTCATCCGGAGAGACATCCACATCTTCACATGTGTATGCAGTCGAGAGGAGAGAAAGATCTACTAGCAGAGAAAAGTCGCAGGAGAGGCAGAAATCCAAAGACAAGTCCAAGGGTTGAGGAAAGAGTCACCATTGCCAGAAGCCTAGTCACTGGAAGAGAGACTGCAGGATCTGAAGAGAGAACACGTTGAAGCCAAGAAAAATCAAAAGAATGAAGATGGGAATGTAGCTGTAGTTGTGTCAGATGACAGTGCAGATGAGGTGATTCTCACCATTCAGGATCGATGTTTGCATGCAGGGAATGACTTGGAGTGGGTCGTTGATACGATCGCCTCCTGTCATGTAACTCTACACGTGGAGTTCTTCACCACTTACACCAAGGGTGACTATGGACGAGTCTTGATGGGTAATGAAAGTTACTCTAAGATCATGGGAATTGGAACCATCTCGATTTAGACTAATGTTAGGTGCTCAATGACTCTGCAAAATGTAAGGCATGTTCTTGATGTGTGGCTTAGTCTTATATCTGGTTCACAACTAGATAGTGAAGGCTACCATCCGAACTTCACCGATAGCAACTACAAGATTAGCAAGGGTTCTCTCGTCATAGCTAGATGCATTCTATGTTGCACACTCTATATGACTAGAATGAAGGCCATGGATGGCAGTTTGCATGTCAGCGAGGTAGATACATCAGATTTGTGGCACCGTCGGCTTGGGCACATGAGCCAGAAGGGCTTGCAGCTTCTGAGGCTTGATCCCCTACCACAATGACATCACATTGTCTCCTTGTGATGCATGTGAGCTTAGGAAGAGCATGAGTGCACCTTTCAGAGTCAGATCTAAGTTGAAGGGAGACCTTCTACAATTGGTTCACTCGGATGTTTGTAGTCCCATAGACACAATCTCTTTGGGAGGCAATAGGTATTTTGTCACCTTCATTAATGATGCATCTAAGAAGGTGTGAGTATATGTGTTGAGGACGAACGATCAAGTATTCGATTGCTTTAAGAAGTTCCATGCCATGGTTGAGCACGAGACAAGGAAATTGCTAAAATGTCTACACAAAGACAATGGGGGAAAGTACACCTCCCTTAGCTTTCAGGGCTACTGTGCAGAGTATGGCATCAAGCATGAGAGGGTGGATCCAGGCACACCCCAGCACAATGGTCTTGCTGAGTGGATGAATAAGACCATTTTTGAGAGAGTCGTTGCATATTGAAGATAGTGAAGTTGCCCAAGACCTTTTGAGTTGAGGTAGTTCACACCGCATGCTACTTAATAAATCGATCTCCACCAATTCCTTTGGTCTTCCATATTCTAGAACGCTTTTGCACATGAAAGGACACCTCATATACTCATTTTGAGGGTGTTTGGATGCAAAGCGTATGCATTGGTACCAAAGGAGCGGAGAAAGAAGTTGGATGACAAGGTTGTGCCTTGTGTTTTCATTGTCAATGGAGATCAAGATTTTGGATACCGTCTCTGGGATCCAAGGAATATGTCTGTCGCCAGACACAGTGATGTGATTTTCTATAAGAATCAGACTTTGGCTGAGGACACTACTGAGAGTACTGATGCAGATGAGATTTCCATGGATGATGACAGTGATGAGGACATGGACCCCTCTCCAGCACATGGTACAGGTGGAGAGGATGAGCAACTAGAGCAGCACGAGCCATATGTATACTCCACCTGATGCAGGTCCAAGGGATCTGGGGCAAGGGGAGTAGCCTCATCCACATGCCGATGTAGCAGAGCCTCAGGTGAGGAGATTTGAGAGGTCACGTCAACCATCATCACATTACTCCACTTCCCGGTATGTGATGCTTACAGATGCACGTGAGCCATACACCTTTGAGGAGGCACAAATGCATAAAGATAAGGATCATCAGCGCAATGCAATGAATGAAGAGATGGTATCTCTTAGGAAAAATCACACCTATGACCTTGTTGAGTTTCCTAAAGGCAGGAGAGCATTGAAGAACAAATGGGTTTACAAGCTGAAGTCTGTTGATGCATGGTGGCAAGCAGGTCAAGTACAAGGCCAGATTGATGGTGAAAGGGTTTATCCAGAAAGGAGTGGACTATGATGAGATCTTCTCCTCCATAGTAAAGATGAATTCGGTGAGAATGGTGCTAGGACTTGTTGCTAGCATGTACCTTGAGCTGGAGTAGATGAATGTGAAGACGACGTTTCTTCACAGTGATTTGAAGGAAGAAATCTACATGAAGCAACCACAGGGATTTCAAGAGAAAGGGAAAGAGCACATGGTTTGCAGGTTGAGGAAGAATCTCTATGGCTTGAAGCAAGCCCCAAGACAGTGGTACTTCAAGTTTGATGCTTTCATGGCAAAGCAGAGCTTCAAGAGGACTACAGCTGATCCATGTGTATATGTTCGCCGCCTTCCCAATGATATGTTCGTCATTCTTTTGATTTGCGTGGATGATATGTTGATTGTAGGTCATGATTCCAACTTGATTGCGAAGCTCAAAAGAAAACTCTCCAAGGAGTTTGTGATGAAAGATTTGGGCAAGGCAAGCCACGTCTTTGAGATGCAGATTACATGAGCCAGGAAGAAACACATGTTGTGGTTATCACAGGAGAACTATGTTGAACGTGTGTTGGAATGGTTCAACATGAAGAATGCTAAGCTTATCAGCACACCCTTAGCCTCTCATTTCAAGTTGACTAAAGAGTCATGTCCATCCACTTCTGAAGAGAAAACAGAGATGGCCAAGATCTCATACTAGTCTGCAGTTGGGAGCCTAATGTATGCCATGGTTTGCACCAAATCTGACATAGCCTATGTTGTGGGCGTGGTGAGCAGATTCATGTCTAATCCGGGGAAAGATCATTGGGAGGCAGTTAAATGGATCTTGAGATACTTGAGAGGGACCTCAAGTATGTGTCTTGTGTTTGGGAGGTCAGATCCCAAACTATGTGGTTACACTGATGCAGATATGGCAGGAGACATGGACCAGAGAAAATCTACCTCAGGGTACATTTTCACATTTGCAGGGGGAGCCATATCATGGCAATCCAAGCCAAAGAAATGTGTTGCTCTCTCGACCACCGAGGCAGAATACATAGCAGCAACAGAGGTTGGGAAAGAGGTGTTGTAGCTACAACGCTTTCTTGGTGAGTTTGGATTGGATGACAGTGAGCTAATTGTGTTTTGGAGCGCTATAGACCTGAGCAAGAGTACCATGCATCGTGCTCGCACAAAACACATTGATGTGAGATACCATTGGTTGAGGGATGCAATTGATCAAAAGTAGCTCATGTTGAAGAAGATACACACTGATAAAAATCCTTCAGATATGTTGACCAAGGCAGTCACTCGTGACAAGCTTCAGCTTTACAGAGAGTTGAGCAATGTCACTTCTCCATGATCACCATCACTGGGCAACACCTCCTCGGGACTAGAGGGGGAGGTTGTTGAGTATTTTGCAGGTGCACTCCCAATTTGGTAGATGAAATTTGTCCCTTTTTGCAGGGACCTCTGTCGGCTGCCCCAAATTCTAGAGAACCCTCCCCAATCGTTGGCGTCTACACATTGTAGAGAGAGTGCAACAATGAGGATTTGGAACCCTCTCCATCTTCCTCCACGCTCGCAAGAGAGAGGCCGAGCAGGAGTGAGAGTGCATCAGCTCGGAGCTCATAGGAGCAACAGCTCAGAGCTCGATTGGAGCAGCAATTTGGGCTTGGGAGCAGCAGCTGGTCAAGCTCGAGAGAGGAGCAGCGAGAAGGTCGTGTTTTGGACGACCTCAAGGGAACCGAGCATCGATTTGGGTCTCCATCCGGTAGCCCTCAGGGAAACCACTTCACCTTCTTGGATTTGTGCACATTTTGGTACCTTGGATACCTAGGAATAGTTAGTTGATTGTACAAGAACTATCGGTTGTGCTCGTGGCTTGCATCTTGGTTTTGTTGGGCAATAAAATTGAGAACATTCGACTTCATTTGACCTAGTGGAATTGTTGCCAGTCTTGCCCCGTAGTTTTTCCCTTACTCACACCGAACAAGGGTTTCCATGTAAAAATCTTGTCTCTTTGGTTGCTTGTTGTGATTGCTTGTGCTTGCTTGTTTATCATCGTTGCCATTTGATTCCCGTGTGAGGAACCCATATTTGCTGTGCCATCCTTTGCTGTAGGATAGGGATTTAGGGATACTCATTCCTCTCCCAACACTTAGAACAGATCTGCATTTCACCCATTACAGATACTTGTTTTCTATTGAAAGCTGATGACAGCGGAAAAATGATCTCTCCTTCCCTGACATGCAACATAGTACACAAACCACAACTTTATGAGTTTTCTTCAAAATCGCGACATCCAAGTTCTGAATCTGCATATATAAAACATCGGCTCAGATGCCCAAATAGGCACAAACTGCTAATGAAGGGAAAATGTATCAAAACTCTCCCGACTTTTCTGGATTTATGTACGTATGTATCTCTAATACACAACCAAGATTCTTCCCATAATAAGGATTAACTACCCTAAATCAGCATCTTCAACTGTAAAGAAAGAGGAACTGTGCTCGCCCATTTTGGAAGTCATAAGCTAGTTACTGTTCCCAAGAGTTCTTACCATATTCTATTGCATCTTGTCATCACCTTTACTGGCATGTTCTGGATCTGGATCACATCCACCCTTGCATGGTGAGATTGAAGGAAAGTTCAAACAGAGGATCTGAGTAAGAAGAATGACCCGGTGATATTTACAATCTTTCCCTGGAAAGACACTGTTGAAGACAATGATCGAAGAACAAGAAGAACATATACAGCATAATACCTGTGTGGTCACATTTGCAATCTTAACCAAGACAATGTCACCTTTCGCCTGTATCGGCTGCATATCTGCACAATGGGAGGCAATAAGTAATTATACATACATATTACACACAAAATCTACTTTCCAGTCATTGTTGCCTCAAGTTTTGGAAAAAAGAAAAAAAACACTGTTTTTTTAAAAGCCAAAGGAAAACTATCCAGAGTGAATAGTCATCCATAATTTCATTAACAGAAAATAATTTTTATTGCGCTGTTACAGTACTCGTTTATGCTAATCAGTTGATTGTGCTTATTGTTTTATAGGTAATAAAACAATAAAAAATAGTTTTTTGAGTATATTTTTAGTTTATAAGTAAACTAGCATTGTTTTGTATATGTTAGTTTATTAATATTAGGTTCAATATCTTCCTAGTTCCTACTACATCATCTATAAACTATTTTAAAGGTGGATTTTTGCAGTTTCTTCTGCCACGTGGATAAGCCTTTGGCCTCCTCTCTGTTCTCCCTTCTCTGCTCCTCCCGCGCTCCGACGTTATTGAGAAATGCCCCCGCTCCCCCCTGATAATTCCCATCACGTAATAATTGTCCCTCTTCTTTTCTTTCTTTTTCTCACACCCTTCTCTCTCTCTCTTCCATCTTTACTTCTATTTCCGTTATTCCACAGGGAGTTTTGCATATATGCCCCTTAAAATATGATCATATTTTAATGCAAGCAACTTTAGTTATTTTTAGCTGAGATGATTTAATTTATATAGGACTTTATCATGCTTTAGTGGTATTTTATGATATAGTCATTTTAATGAGGTTTTGATTGTAACAAATTACAATACTTGGAGGGTTTGTACACTAGGCCCCTGATGAAAGGGATCGAGCCGAGGTCATGTCTCTCCACAAGGTGGATCGACAGTCGCTGAGGTGACCTCAGACAGAATCCCAAATCAATCAACAATTAACCCACAATAAAATATATGCAATTAATATCAAAAATGTGGAGTTAAAATTTATTATAACTCTACATACAAATGTGTATAGGTGTAAGCATGAGTAGAGGTCGAACACTGGGAGGCGAAAGATTGTGTGGTGAAAATGAGTGCACAACTATTCAAGTCAATGTTCATGTCCAATTCTTTATTGTTTTTGTGGGTTTCTGATTTTATAAATTTTTTAAATTTTATTTTTGTTTTTATAATTTTTATTTTTGTTTTATATTTTATATATTTTTTATTTTCTTTTTATATTTTTTAATTATATAATATAGATATATTTATATAAAGAGATATATATATAATAGAAGAGAGAGGAGTAATATAAGGATATATATTTATATGAAATATATATATTAGATATAATATTTTTTAGCTTTTTATATTTTTATATTTTTTGGTATTTTTTTTGGAATTTTACTAATTTTTATGTATTTTTAGTTCCAAAAATGTCCCTAATATGGGACTAATTAAATAGACCGAAACTAATTTGGGTTTTAAAAATATAAAATAAGTCTCAAAATTACCGAAATTAATTTTAATATGTAAATAATAATATATAGATAATTATAAAAGAGAAAAATATATTTTTGGTATTTTTCTAGGGTTTTTATCTTTTTTTGTAGGATTTTGGAGCTTTCTGATTTTTATATTTTTCTTTTTCTTATTTTTAGGGATTTTCAATTTCTGGACTCAATATATATAAATATACCATATATAATTTTTTTGTAATTTTTCAAAATGTTTTTATATTTTTTTGGTATTTTATAAATTAGACAGTGCAAAAAGGGCTCCTAATTGAATTTTAAATATTAGATAAAATGCAACAAATGCATGTTAAAAGTGTGGGCGTGAAAGTACACTACATGAAGCATCTACACTAATTTTTGTGGATTTTAGGAGCTAAATAGCTATTTTTAATAAATAGATAAAAGACATAAAAATAAAACAGCCTGGCAAGGGCATTTTTGCAAGTAAAATAACATACAAGGGGCTTTGTGCAAAAATACCAACGGGAATAAACATTTATTTTATTTTTTTGAACTACTTTACAATTATAAAAACCGCCAGGGTTTAACATGCAAAATTCCCAACCTCACGTGGGACTGCACGTGAGGCTGGGAGGGACTATTTTGTAAATACACAAAACCACAGGGGCCTCATAGCAAAAAGTACATTTATTTTACAACGTGAAAATTTATTTACAATATTAAAATCTAAATACAAAACGACGGGGGTATGGATTTGCAATTTACCCCATCAGGCGTGCGATCCAACGGCTGGGCTTCCTCCACTTGACACGCGTCGCCTCCTCCGTGCCAGATACCGCTTCGCCGATGAACGCTGGAGATTAGATCAGCCGATCTGATCTGACGGTGGAGCAATGGCTGCATCCCACGGTGCTGATCAAACTTGGGAGCTCCCTCTTGATCTGACGACTCCGGGGTGATCTGGAAGAACAGAGAAGAAGGTTGCGTGCGGTGACCTTCAATCGATCGGCATACGCTCCTCCGGCCCACTCCATCGCTGCCTGAGGTCTCTACACGTTCCTGGGAGCTCCCCGCATCGGCTGATGGCTTTCTTGAAGCACCTGGGGCTCCGTTGAGCTCGGGCGAGGTCGAAGACGATGATGAGCCCCAGGTGCTTGTTCTTCGTGATGAATCGAGCCTGGGCAAATCTTCAGGCGCTCCGAACCCTGCAAAAGACTGAGCACAAAAAAATGGGGGCTCCGGAGGTCGTTTTGGGGGTGGAATGGGTGATGGTGGAGCGGGGCGGAGATCTCCGGCGAAGGGCGGAGATGGGAGATCTGATCTTCGGATCCAGTAGGGATCCGGGTGGAATGAAGGGCCTGGGATGAAGAGAAATGAAAGGGGAAGGAGATGGTAGTGGAAGCGAAGGCGGAACAGGTCGGGGTCACCGTGAAATGCTCGCCAGAGCAAAGCTCCGGCGAACTACGAATCACCCAAACTACGCTACATCTAAGGTCTAATGATTAATCTAAGGACACCATTGAAATGCTAACATTAAAAGCTACTAAAAATGATTAAAAGGCGCAGCTCATACCTGGCATTTGGCCAAGGAGCAGAGGCCTCGCCGGAGCGGCGGCCGTAGGTGCAACCTCCTCCTCCGACTGATTCAAAGCGCCAGAGGGCTCCTCCTGTCACAAGGAACACTGCCGGGACTGAATGCGAGGAAGGGATTTAGAAAAAGGCTGACCAAAATTGCAGAGAAGGCGGAGATTCTTTATTTAAGAACAGGTGGCGCACCCTTATTGACCGAGCCATAACGGAGAAGCGGGGCTATGTACAAAAGAACAAATGAATGGGCGTGAATGTACATCGATCGGGGAACATTTCGTCTGAAGGCGGCGATGTCAGAAGATGGACGAGTCGAGCGGGAATAAAGGGAGAAGACGGGCGGAAAAGACCAGCCACGTCTAATCAGCCGCCTGGGGGTCGAGTTGACCAGGCGGTCAATGATAACAGGGTTGCGATTGGTCCACGTCAGCCCTGAAATTGACCCATTATTTTAACCTAATAAATGAATTTATTAAATTTTTCTTATAAAATAAAAAATGTTTATTAATTAATGTAGTATTTATTTATGATTTTTATTTATTTTTTTGATGTATTTTATTATGAATTTATTTTAATGATGTATTTATAAGTGTATTTACATGTATTTTGTATACTTTATTTTTTATTTTGTATATTTTTTTATTATTTTATATATTTATAGATTATTTTTGTGAGTATAAATATATTTTTATTTAATTTGTATGATTTTATTTACATTTTTAAATAAATAAGTGTATATACTATGTAGGTATACTTATAGGTATTTTACCTATATTATATATACATATTTTATTTATTTAATGGATTTTATTGGGTTTTATTTTGGATTTACATTTTTAATATATTATAAATAATATTTACAATTTAATAAAAATATGAAAGTATAAAATAATAAAAGAATGTATTCCCCTTTTATTTATATACATACATAACATAGGTATTTTGCCTATGTATTTTATAGACTTATTTTATTTTACAAATTCTTTTTGGTTTTCTTTTAATTTCAATAGGTACATGTATTATATATTATTTACAAAATTCTAAAAATATAAATTTATAGAAATAATGAATAATGAATAAATTAAATATTTTAATCGGATAGACTGTACAATGAGGGCCAAAAACCTAACTTTCACAGATGAACTCCAAAAATTATGAAACCAATTTTATTAAATAGTTCTTGAAAAGCTATATACAATTAAAGGTGATTTTGGTTGGTTTTGAGTTTTTATTTACAAGATATGGGTCTGTGAAGTTGAGATTCTGGCTTTTTATTCTGTGTATAAAATGTACACTGTGTATTATTTTTGTACAACTCAATTTTGTATTTTTATTCACATTATTATCTATAACTTTCTTGTACAAAATATTTCTATTTGATGAATAAATAAATATATAGAAAATAGGTGTCAAAATGCATAATTAATGAATAAATAAATGAGGAATTTATTGTATTATTGGCCCTTATCTCCCCCTACTTTATTCCTTGTTGACCAATTCCATTCTGGCCTTGGTCTAAGGGTTAGGGTCATAAAATATTTGCAATATTTTATTCCTTTTTCTTTTCTTCTCTTTATTCTATAATTTTGGTATTTAATGTACAATAAATACAATAAATAATAGATGCTATTATGTACAAATTGATGCTATTTACATGCATTTGCTGGGATTTTCAAGGCCAAAATGATAGAATAAAGGTGATGAAATGGAGATTCATCAGCCCCCTAAAGAAAGATCTTAATATTTTGGTACATAGCGTTTGATGTGTTATTATATTGTCATGATATGTTATGGCATACCCATTTAGGGAGGATTTGATTGTAATAAATCATGGTCATGGTTTTTTATACATATATGCAACCCTATAAACATCAAACATTGTCAAATTCCTTCAGACTCTTTGTATTTGCTTATAAGTTTTCCTTTTTTTAAGCAAATGTTTCTAAGATTGTACTCTATTAGTACCATTATTTTTTGGTGAGCCACATGAAAGGTCCTAAAAATTTGGGGTCTGAGTGGAATACATATCAAGAAAACAATATCAAGAAAACAATAGTGACATTTTGGTGCCTAAAGTTCCATTATTGTAATACTTCGTTATGATATATTTTAATGTTAAGATGATAAAAGGAACATCATGGATGTGATATATATGATCAGACTATTTCCGTAAATTGCATGAGTTATTGTTGCCTTCAATCAAACAAATTTATGGTAATGATTACTATAGTAACAACAATGAAATGTTAATTCTGAACTTGAGATTAGGTAAATCATAACTATAAGCCAACATATTGTCATTTTAATCTGAAATGTCGAGTCACCAAAATATAAGAGATTTTCATCATATTTTTTCAATGTGCTCCATATTTTTTGGGATGTTAAATGTGATTTATTCAATTTTTTAAGTTGAGTTAAGGATTTAAATAGTTTTATCTATACATAAATTATTATTTCTATCTTTTTTTATTGCTTTGACTTTTTGTACATACGCACACATGATAAGAAATTTGATTTTCTAAATTACTAAAATTAACACATTACAAAAAAAATCGACCTTAGGCAATGAATAGTTTAATATTCATCATCATATCCTCTGTAGTTAAACATAATAAAGAAGTATTATTCATTACTTGATTCTTTAAATTAGCAATGAATATTGCCCTTCGTTGCTATATTCTTATCAACGAATCATATAAACATTGATTATTTGTCGACATTCTCTTCTAATCGTTGTTAAATTTAGCAATGATTAATACAAATTATAACGAATAAAAAACGGATAAATCATCGTTATATGAATATTTAACAATGAGTCTGACATTCATTGCTAATTACAAGAACAAAAGATAATTTGACAATGAATAATACTCGATATCTCATCTTTATTAAGATATTGTGACGAATATTCAAATTATTCTTTGTCTTAGGTCAATTTTATTATACTGACATCATTAAATTGGAGGGATATGGATGCAAAATAATTGATGTTTAGAGGTACGTAATTTACTATACAAAGCATGTGGGTGTTTGTGTGATTACATATGTATATGCTTAGAATCATATAAGAGAAAAATTGGGCTGCCCCTTGCGGGCAGCCAAGAATGGCTGCCCCCGCGCCGTTTCGGCACGTTTTTTTATTTTTTTGAAAAATCTCGCCGTGTAAATCATCCCTATATCCCTCTTATATGCCATTCGAATTTCATCAGAAACAGAGACTCCTACGGCCTCCATCGAGATGGTGTCGATTTAAAAAATCCTGTTACCGTTAAAAAATGGCTGTCTTGATGGAGGCTGTAGGAGTCTCTGTTTCTGACGAAATTCGAATGACATATAGGAGGGATATAGGGATGAATATACATGGTGATATTTTTCAAAAATAAAAAATAAAAAACGCACCGAAACGGCGCGGGGGCAGCCATCTTGGCTGCCCGCAAGGGGCAGCCCCATTAATCTCATCATATAATTACTTATATGCCTGAATGCTATAAACTATTAACATTCAAATATATATATATGTGTGTGTGTGTAATTATAAGATTTACAAACATATCTATACAATTACATAAGATTTAGGTGTGTGTATAAAAGCTTCTTGGTATTTCAAAAGTATTATTTTCTTCAATTATGCTTACATATTTATCCTTTTAAGGATAACTTATAAAAAAATAGATCACATATATGTCTTAATTCTCACTTATTGTACTTATTTTGAAAAGTCTAAGTATACTGAACTATGAACTTTATGACTTAGTATCTATAGTTTAAAGTTGCGAAAGCCTAATTAATGCACTTTGACCTTCTGTTCCCTCTCGTATCAAGTCTTCAAACATTTATAATGCGATTTTTACCTAAGTGTTTCTATCTTTTACATGATCTGTAATCTATCCATGGCATAATTTTCATACATAATTCTTACTAATTCATTACAAGGAAGGAAATATCGGTATCGATACCGTTTCGATACAATGTCGGCGATATATCGACGCATATCGCCGAAACCCGGTATCCACCAAGGCATTTTCTCCTGTCGATATCCGATATCGTCCATATCGGTGATATATCGGTGACCTGTCGATACCGATATATCGCCGATATATCGACGATATATCGCGATATGGCGATCCCTGATTCATTAGTTCATAAAAATCCCCACGCATAAATATAACTATCCAAATTAAATTTTCTCCGCCGCGAAGCGCGGGGAGTATGTTCCTAGTTTCTCTAGCTTATGAGGTTAGATATCTTTTACTTAACTACGATAATTGTCTACAATATAATATACACATAGACACATACCACAAACATATTTACCAACACACCCATAAACACATATTAGCACTAGCTTTTCTCAGGCAAGCAGCTTGCCAAACATGCAACAGCATTTTTGGACCCTTGGCACCTTCGAGCATCTCTCGCTTTTCAAAACAAGATATGAAGCGCATGTCGTTCCATATTTTACCCATTTTCCATTCAGCTTTACCTGCAGATGTTTTCTGTTAATTTAATTTTATTGTGATCAGTGAGATTAATATTTAAATATTTATAATTGATTACATCAAGGCCGTTTTAGCTATTTATAGCTTTGTTGGAAGCTTAAACTTATAAAACACCTTTTGTCATAATTTTATATTGGTTAGTTCTGAAGTTTAGAACTTTACAATTTTTTTATATGCTTGACTTCTTTAGTTAGACAATAGAGAAGATAGCAACTGTATATTACTCTAGGTCAAGGATGGAGAGATTTGAGGAGTTATAAATGGGTGCACTACGATAATTAGTATATTAGAAAAGGTTGAGAGGTATTGAGTTAGCTGTGGCTACACAATGAGTGACCCTCAACACCAAATAACAACAACAACAAAGCCTTTGCCCACAATTAAGCAAGGTCGGCTACATGGATTCTTTGCCTCCATTCAGATCTACCTAGGGTCAATCCCGGACTTATATCTAAAAAACTAAGATCCCTTCGTATAGTCTCATTTCAACACTTCTTGGGCCGTCCTCACCCTCTCTTAGCCGGCTCAACATCCCATAACTCACCTATCCTAACTGGTGCATCAGCTGATCTTCTTTGCAGATGACCAAACCATCTTAAGTGGTTTTCTCGCATCTTATCCTCGATCGGAGCTACACCAACTTTCTTTCTGATTGCATCATTCCGAATCCGATCTTTACGTATGTCTCCACATATCCACCTTAACATTTTCATTTCTGCTACAGCCATTCTCTACACATGTCTATAGTTCATAAGCCAACATTCAGATCCATAGAGCATAGCAGGTCTCACGGCTGCTTTGTAAAACTTTCCTTTGATTTTTAAAGGAATTTTCTTATCACGGAGAACACCAGAGGCTCCTCTCCATTTTAGCCAGCCTGCATTTATTCTATTAGTAACATCTCCATCAATTTTCCATCATGTAGCAAAATAGATCCCATGTATCTAAAAGACTCTCTTCCGAATGTTATCGTCACCCATCTTCACCTCGATTCCTTCACCATTGCTTCCATCAAAGGTACACTCCATATATTCAGTCTTAGGCTCTTAGCCCTACTTATATGAAATTATTTAGTCTCCAAGGCATGTCTCCAGACCTCAAGCTTCTTATTTATTCCATTTCTAGTCTCATCAATCAAACACAATATCATCAGCAAATAACACACACCAAGGTATCTCATCATGAATGTGACTTGTCAACTCGTCCATAACCAAAGTAAAAAGAAATGGACTCAAAGACGAAGCTTCATGTAAACCATTGTTGATGTCAAAATAGTCAGTCTTCTCAGACTGGATCCTTACACAAGATAAAGCCCTGTCATACATATCCATAGAGCATAGCAGGTCTCACGGCTGCTTTGTAAAACTTTCTTTTGATTTTTAAAGGAATTTTCTTATCACAGAGAACACCAGAGGCTCCTCTCCATTTTAGCCAGCCTGCATTTATTCTATTAGTAACATCTCCATCAATTTTCCATCATGTAGAAAAATAGATCCCATGTATCTAAAAGACTCTCTCTTCCGAATGTTATCGTCACCCATCTTCACCTCGATTCCTTCATCATTGCTTCCATCAAAGGTGCACTCCATATATTCAGTCTTAGGCTCTTAGCCCTACTTATATGAAATCATTTAGTCTCCAAGGCATGTCTCCAGACCTCAAGCTTCTTATTTATTCCATTTCTAGTCTCATCAATCAACACAACATCATCAGCAAATAACATACACCAAGGTATCTCATCATGAATGTGACTTGTCAACTCGTCCATAACCAAAGTAAAAAGAAATGGACTCAAAGACGAAGCTTGATGTAAACCATTGTTGATGTCAAAATAGTCAGTCTTCTCAGACTGGATCCTTACACAAGATAAAGCCCTGTCATACATATCCATAGAGCATAGCAGGTCTCACGGCTGCTTTGTAAAACTTTCTTTTGATTTTTAAAGGAATTTTCTTATCACAGAGAACACCAGAGGCTCCTCTCCATTTTAGCCAGCCTGCATTTATTCTATTAGTAACATCTCCATCAATTTTCCATCATGTAGCAAAATAGATCCCATGTATCTAAAAGACTCTCTCTTCCGAATGTTATCGTCACCCATCTTCACCTCGATTCCTTCACCATTGCTTCCATCAAAGGTGCACTCCATATATTCAGTCTTAGGCTCTTAGCCCTACTTATATGAAATCATTTAGTCTCCAAGGCATATCTCCAGACCTCAAACTTCTGATTTATTCCATTTCTAGTTTCATCAATCAACACAATATCATCAGCAAATAACATACACCAAGGTATCTCATCATGAATGTGACTTGTCAACTCGTCCATAACCAAAGTAAAAAGAAATGGACTCAAAGACGAAGCTTGATGTAAACCAATGTTGATGTCAAAATAGTCAGCCTTCTCATACTGGATCCTTACACAAGATAAAGCCCTATCATACATATCCTTTATGAGGTTAATGTATAGGACATGTACTCGTCTCTTCTCCAAAACTCTCCACAATATCTCTCGTGGGACAGAATCATAAGCCTTCTCCAAATCAATAAAAATCATATGGAGGTTCTTCCTTTTACCTCTATAAATCTCCATTGTTCTCCTCGGTAAATGGATGGCTTCAATAGTTGAGCGATCGGACATGAATCCGAATTGGTTTTCTTTTATTTTGGAAACTTGCCTCAACCTTTTTTCGATCACACGTTCCCAAATTTTCATAGTGTGACTCATTAGCTTTCGAATGTCTCCTTTGTTCTTATAAAGAGGCACCACGATACTCTTCCTCCAATCTTCAAGCATTTTCTTAAGCCAAGTCACACCACGCTCACATAAAACTCTCCATACTTATATGGGATGTCATCCGGTCCAAAACCTTTCCCAGGTCTCATAACCTTCAAAGCATCATCTACTTCCTTTCTTTGTATTCGTCTATAGCTTGCACAATTCAAGTAACTTTCGCTACTAGCTAGATCACCCTCAACACCAAATGGTCTATATAATTCCTATTTAGTTCCATCCACGCTATATAAATTAGTAATATAGAGAGATGTTATTTAGGAGAAGGCACGAGGTCTTACTATTTATGAATGACAACCATTTCTATCATTGTATCAAGTATAAGATTTTAAGTGCAGCAGCTGATTAGTTTACCGTAAGTAAGAAAAAAAGCTCGTTAAAACATGTAATTAATATTTCAAGGTAAAAAGCTCGTTAAAACATGTAATTGATATTTCAAGGTTCCCTGCAATCCTATTAGTAGTAAAATTATGTTATGCATGCATTTAGGAATATTGTCAAAAACTTAACATTTTTAAATATATTGGTTTTACGCCATCTCAAAAAATTATGGGATCAACATGCCCTTTCTAAACTTGCTGAAAAGGCATTGGCATGGTCACTAAACACTCACAAGGCCAATAGAAACTGAGGCATCAGTTATGATTTTGCACAAGGATGGCAGGCATTAACAAGCCCATCCCTAATATTTCCATTATAGTCAGCGTGTGCATCATATATTGATTTCAAAATACTTGAATGAAAAATCTGAACTTCTACAAGACGAGGACCTTGGTGAAAAAATTGTCACTGAACTGGATTCAAAATTGACTCAACAATAACAAAGCCTTTTCCCACATTAAGTAGGGTCAGCTACATGGATTCTTTGCCTCCCTTCAGATCTGTCTTGGAACATTCTCGAGTTTAAGTACAAAAAACTAAGATCCCTTCGGATAGTCTCATTCCAATACTTCTTGGGCCTTCCACGCCCTCTCTTAGCCGGCTCAACATCCCAAAACTTGCATCTCCTAATCGGTGCATCAGCCGACCTTCATTGCAAATCGTCAAACCATCTTAAACGGTTTTCTCGCATCTTATCCTCAATCGGAGCTACACCCACTTTCCTTCTGATTGTATCATTCCGAATCCGATCTTTATGTGTATGTCCACACATCCATCTTAGCATTTTTATTTCTACTACTGACATTATCTTCATATGTCAATGGTTCACATGCCAACATTCATATCCATATGGCGTAGCAGGTCTCGCGGCTGATTTATAAAACTTTCCTTTGATTTTCAAGGGAATTTTTTTATCACATAGAATAATAGAGGCTCCTCTCCCCTTTAACCTACCTGCATTTATTCTATGAGTAACATCTCCATCAATTTCCCATCATGTTGCAAAATAGATCCCAAGTATCTAAAAGGATATTTCTTCTTAATGCTATCGTCACCAATCTTCACCTTGAAACGAAATATCATCTTAATCACCAATATCACCAATCTTCTTAATGCTATCGCTCCCATCAAAAGTGCACTCCATATATTCAGTCTTAGCCCTACTTAAACGAAATCCTTTAGTCTCTAATGCATGTCTCCAGATCTCAAGCTTCTCATTTACTCCATCTCTAGTCTCATCAATCAACACAATATCATCAACAAATAACATACATCAAGGTATCTCATCATGAATGTGACTAGTCAACTCGTCCGTAATCAAAGTAAAAAGGAATGGACCTGTGCAAGTTCAGAAAAGGGCAGGTCGATCCTAGAATTTTGTTGAGATGGTGTAAAACCAATATATTTAAAAAATGTTAAGTTGTTGATAATATATTCAAAATTGATCGGGTTGAAAAAATATTATGAGAAACCATAAAGAACCCAACGTGGAGTAATATAGAATATATATGCTCTGACATGTGCATGTTATCATTGCACAAAACTACATGGTTAACGAAGAGAGAAAACACTAGGTGTTGACAATATGACATGAACCTCAAGAGACCCATAATGATTCCAGTCTAAAACAGGGGAATGGCAAGAATTTTGAGACCAAAATCTAGATCAATATGTTCTCTAAGAAAACAAAGCCACAAAATAATACCTATTATGGAAATTATATGTTATCTTCTTTCCTCGCCCTCGGGGGTGTTGAACAGCACTTTTACTGTGCTCGGCTGAAGCTCGGAACCTGAAGTCGAGGTCTCATTAGGCGCAAGTGGGCTTAAGCTTAGAGGTGTGGGCGAAATTTCATCAGCTCCAGCTCTTCCCTCGGGATATCTTTCCTTACTCGAACCTGTCTGTACAACACATGCAGTAGTTGAACATAACACTGCTGCAACCCCCCTTTTCACTTTTAATTTGGCAATCTCTTCACAATATTTCACAACAGGTAAGATATTTGAATAATAGCCATGCACCAGAGTAAATGCCCACAATAGAAGTTTCCTGGGAACACTTAAATCCACAATATCAGTACCATGCTTTCCAGAATGCCAAGGTTCCCCGACTACATATTGGGATGATACCACTGTATACAAGCTGATACCAGATGGAAACGTTCCACAAGAACTATCGCGGTAAAAACTATAGGCGCATTTTAGTAATGATGTTGCTGCTTCCCTGTTATGTGCCAAAGCTTGTCGAACACGAATATTCCTGATTTTACACAATTCACTACACCATTTTCTCTCCAGTTCAACTGTTTCTGGATCATTATCCGAAGAGCTGTACAACTCATTTGGTTGCAGGTCTACAAAGAGCAGCAGGCTATTTTCCAGACAATCTAATGAGTTAGAGAATCCTGAATCAATGGCAGGAGTTATTAAAGCTAATTTCACAAGAATTGATCGACACCAAGCAAGAGAAGCATGTCTGCATATCTTAGCACAGTCAGGACTAGCCAATTTCGGGTTCTTGGATCGTTTGCGCATTTTCTCATTAATTCCTTCAAGGACATCGAGTCGGGCATTGCTTTCCGATAAATATATAAATTGATGTATGAACCCATAAAGGGATTTCTCTGATATTTCAGGGCACTTAATTTCCGGGTATGTGCTTATATCACCCCACAAATTCATGTGATCCATTAATATGTGAAACATTTTCTCTAAAAGATGCTCAAAAGAATTGGTAAAATCAGAAAGTCCTGAGGTTTCAGCATTGAGGATAGACATTGTCAAGACTTTGATATACCTTCCAAGAGCCAGTGGAACAATATCTCCAATGCACAATGAGAATCTTCTATCAGTTCGCAAATATGTGTAAGCCCTTTCTAGTGTGCACAAATCTTTTAGCTTCTCCAAGAAATTCAAATACAATAAGATATACTTCCGTATGCATGTAATGAACTTTCGTGAACTTTCTGGTAAATTAACCTCTAAATTTTTCTTGTTTCCACCATAACTTGGGGTTTTCCGTCTTGCCTTCTTAGCTGTACTGTCAATCTCCCACATGTTGATTGTAAAGGAAGACCTGGATGACCTGAAACAAAATGAAAGTTCATCCTTGGCCCGCTCAAGATCGCCCTTCTCATTTCTTTTGTAAAGTCCTTGAGCAATTGTGAACCTCGCTTTATGATAATGTTTTAAGTCCCCATCGGTGCAGATACAAAGTGCTGAAAGGCAATCATCATAAAGTAAGTGCCATACCTTCTCCAACTTTCCTTCAGCGCTCATTTTGTTTCTTATAGAGTCATCAACACTACAGTTTTCATCATTCAAAGGCTGGTCCAGACAATCCTGTCTGAATGAATTAAAAATTTCAGACACTGCTTGGTTTGTTGATTGATTGAAGGAGTACAATGAAACTGTTCGAAGTGCATCAACATTTTGCATTCCACACGTACAAAGTAATTTCAACCTTGACGCATGCATCCTGTAAAATGGATCGACTGCAGCAGGATTCAGTGATATAGCATCACTATAATACGAAAATGCTTTCTCCGGGGAATACGACATCTTTTCACATAGTTTTCCAAGATAGAATGCATGAATCCAATCAGGCTTGAGTGCAAGAGCTTTCTCAAAGTTCATCAGAGAGTTCCTGCAAAATGAAAACCATTCTGCATCCTTTGCGGGCACAACAGTTCGTTGATCATAAAATGGCACCACATTCTGAAGGCTATCATAGTATACTAGTCCCAACAATTCATGTATTTGACTTCGTTCACTTGAAGTACTTGCCAAAGCCAAGCTCATAAGCAAGCACCTTCTACTCCTCCTTCGACCTTTCTCCACCCTCCCAAGTAAAGCACAATTCTTTCCCCAATCAACTATCGTTACATGCTTGCTTCCATCATTTAATAGCAGGTCAACTTCCTCATCATATATGTTTGCAAGCTTCTGCCAGCTCTCAAAACGCAGAGGATTGTGGAGTAGGTCATATATTAAGAGATTGGCATTTTGCTCAACAAATTCTCTTCCTTCCTTGTTAAGCACAAATCCAGGAAGTTTATCGGTAGCACTTATATCTTCAGCTAACGCCATATAATAATACAAGTTATTGTAAACATCTGAGTACGGCCCAGATGTCACTGCTGATAATTTTTTCTCCACCTCATTACACTCACCACCGTACAATATCTTCACAATTGCATCATGATTCGCATCGACTCCAGCTACTTCAAATAGCTTCTCTTCAGATAAATTCGGACTATCTAAGAACTCTTCAATAAAATTATGGCCAAGGATGTCATCAACTGGGCGAGAAAAGTGTTTACGTATTGCTCTTAGAACTCTTCTAAGTTTCACCAGTCCAGCTCTAGAAGAAGCCTTTGCATAAGGCAAAATGTACTGGAAAACATCAGCACATTGTTCCTTTGTTTGATAATCTCCACGATTAGTGTTCTTGTGTATCGCAAGATCACCTTCACAGGATGAATCTTGACCAGATCTCAGATCCAATCCATACAAACAAAAGAAGCTTTGGTCAAGGGCGCCGTCAATTCCCAATTCCACCTTCTCCTTCTCTGAATCAACAAGAAGGCTGCTCCTATCAAATGTATCTGTATTATGAGTTTCTTCTTGATCCGGCATGAAGACGATGTCATCCTTCATTGACTCTATTTTTTTCTGGTTATTATCTTGTGCTGCCAAAATAGACAAATCTGGAGCTGAATCTTCATGAGCAGGCTTAGACAAAGAATCACTCTCCATTCCCCCATCCATTGGAGTATCCAATGACGATGATGATTTGTTCTGGTTCATGAACTTGTTTACCTTTTCAACGTGAGAAATTTCCCCATCAACTTGCTTAATCTCTGATCTCTCGCTATGCAAATGGGAACTTGATTTCAGCTTTACATCTAGAGCCAAAAGATGCTTTATAGCTAGCTTGAGAAATGTGCCTTCTTTACCTTCGCTGTCTTTGCCAGCACAACAAAGACCAAAATCGGCAAGCAAATCATGAATAGCAACAATCAGATCGATTTGTGTTTTAATTGGAACAGCAGGATTGACATGTTGGAGTTTACAAAAAGCTATGGCAGCATCTACAAGGCACTGAGTCTCAATTTGGTCTGTATGAAGTGGATCTGAAGATCCAGAGAGTTTATGCCCCAAGAGAGTTCTTCCTAAACCATACATAACTCTGAGCAGGGTATATTGGATGTCACCAATAATGCAAGTAAGAGTATTCAGATAACAGGGAGAGCCAGATTGATCCATGAAACTCTTTATTCGAGAAGCACACTGAGATATATTATTGACTTCATGGGCTATCCTATCTTTCCATTGCTTTTGTACAAGCTCAGAGTTTTCTAAATCGGCTGAATCATTTTTCTGCAGCGGCTTCTTGGAAGGTGATCCATCAGGCACACCAATTGAACCAGCAGCTAGAGCTAGCAATTGCAACTTACGCTTGTGAGAGTTCAAATAGACCTCAACTGGCAACTGTTCAACCCTTTCACAAGCAGATATAAGGATATCAAGTGCTGCTAGCTCGTCCAATGTGTTTTTATCCTCTAAGAAGACACCTGACAAGGTGGTGGTATTGATATCTTCTGTAAAGTGTAGGAGTGGTGCAAGCAGGTCAATGCAGTCTCTATACATCTGTTTGTCAATTAAATCGGTAGCTCTTGTCAAAAAAGTCTGAATCCTAAGTAAGTTAATCTGCTGTAATACTCTGTCTTGGCTTAACCATTTAATATGCTTGCAATGCAGAAGAAAGACGCAATACTCCGAGCTATTCTCCTTATTCTGATTTTTCAGAATTGAACAGCAAACAGAAAAGTTGTCTATAGCTTTTGCAGTGCTGCCAGAGATAAGGGACAAGGAGGCACTCAACCAAGAAAACCGAGCCCAAAATGCATGGCTATTTTCAATAATAGGCATGTCAACCCCAACCTCCCGCAACCTCATATTCGCTTTCTCCAAAGGACTAGCAAATTCACCATTTCTAGCCATGCCAATATTATCCAGAGCAAACAGATATTTCTTTGGATAATCAGGGCTTGTCAAATCCCAGATATCCATATCACGTGAACCACCTCCATTGGAATGAAGAGCTACCCACTCGATGACTTTGCAGAGGTGATAAGAGGCCTCGGAAAAGAGTTCTGAAGATGTGGATTCATCTGTTGCATCCAAGGCACGGTCGTAGCATAATTCAGCAAGAAAGAGGCTACAAAAATGTGTTCTATCTTGAGGCCACTGCCTCGTCAGTTTTTCTAAATCCAGAAGCTTGGCAGTACATTTCAGATGTGTGATTTGCTTCTGTGCAATCTCTTCTAGAAGCAGATGACCCAAATGATAAGCACCATAATTTTTTGAAGTTGAATTTATAAATTTTAAAACATCAGTATGCTCCTGAGATGGCAAGTAGACAGGGATTTCTGGACACTGGGACATAACATCGATAGCATCATCCTCGTTCCTTTTGCGACTAAAGACAAAGGGTTCCAGAAACTGAAAAACAATTTTGGCCAGATTCTTGCTGCTAGAACTATCTAACTCCTCTTTCCCAGGCTTGCGACTTCTCAAGCTTTCCAAACGACTACTTCGCCTCTCATGATGATGATCATCGTCAGCAGAACCTGATTTCACAGTGTCTCCAGCAGAATGCTTTGTACTGCTTGAAGCTTCATGGATTCCTCTAACACTATCAGCAGTCTCGTATGCCAACGGCAATTTAAAAACTATTGTGTAGTCTGCGTGAGAATCAGATCTGGCCTTCTCAGACTTCTGGTTTTCTGTTTCCGTGCTGCTCAGGTTGGTAGCCTTTGCATCATTCAAGTTAGCTTTGACCGTCTCCTCAGTTGCATTTTCCAGGATCTCCAGCTGGTTGCCCTTCTTCCCTGGAATGTAGGAGATGATCCCCAGGATCTCTTCTGCAAGTGCATCCCATGATACCCCAGATAAGCATACTTCCGTATATCGATTCACCTTTTTTGAAGGTATGTCTTCTTCTGCCTCGTTTGTAGCCTTCCTTTTATTAGAAAACTTGAGCCTCACATGATTAGGTTGAAGTTTATCGATACCACGAGGAGCAAAGGGAGCCGTCTCTCCATCTTCAATTGTTCGCTTTACATGCATCGCGCGAGAATGAGATGGCCAATGTCTGAGTATCAGATCCGCTATATAAAGACATGCAGCCTCGTCTCCGATGGCAATGAGCACCTCAAGGAGTTTCTCCATGCAGTTCCAATTGTTGGGACTACATAAAAGCCCCTGCTCAAATGCCCATCGTGAGGTACTCAATAGGCCCATAGAGCATGACAGCGTACCCAGCTGATTCCAGACAACCGAATCTTTGGCATCGATCTCCACAGCTTGAAGATAGCAATTGAGAGCATTATCATGATGAGCCGAGCCTTGTTTGAGGAAAACCGTAGCAAGGTTTTTCAGAGACAAGAATTTTAGCTGCACAAGATGATCATCACTGGCACGACCATCCTTAGCACCCAATATCAGAGGGTCGTGCAAAACAGCTTCTAGGAGTTCACGTGCCTTTGGATAAACTTCAGATTGCAGTTTCAGTAGGCCTTCATGGTATTTCTGAGAAAGATAAAATTCCTGAGCTTCCTTTGTGGGGGCAAGAGGCTCCCATTGGCCTCTGGTGTCCGGGTCATTAATAGCAGCGATCGAGAACATTGCATATGAATTTTTAAGTCCCGCCGAATTATCAGTATGGTCGTGGTCTTATCTCTACAACCAGAGCACGATATGTAAATGGATCGTCTATTCTACATAAACTATGGCAGTTGAACTAAATTTTTAATTTAGAAAAATAAATATCTAAAAAAGTTATCACAGTTGAATTAAATTTATGAATAAATGTGACCCAATAAAAGATCTAAGAAAAATAACTTTCAACTAGATCTTAAAACAGTTCCTCCACCAAATATCAATAGAAAAGTTAGCGCACGTGCTAGTTGACGACAATTGTCAAAGCATGTAAGTATCCAAACAAAACCAAATATCAACACAAATAACATCACTAATGTACTGAGATAGAATTAAAAAAGACATGGAAATTAATGAAGTTATATTTTCTACCAAGTTTGACATCATTTCCAAAGAATAATGGACATGTATGATTCAATTTAACTTCAAAAACTATATTTTAATACTCATAATCATCACATGATTCATGCAATTAGGGTTTATAAAGATTTATGTATTTAATGCAACTTCAACAATTATCAGACTCAAAAAATGTTAAACATTTAGCATGAATCTAGGCTACATGGTTCATGCAAATATCCCACGATTCATGCCACAATTCAAGAATTAGGGTTTATAAATATGATATATTAAACATTTAGCATAAAAATGTACCTAGGTTATTGGAGGCGGATGGGTTGTGGCAAAGGCGAAGAGGAGCTTCACGGCGAGGAGCTTCGCTGTCGAGGTTGGATTTGGAGACGGAGAAGCTTCGCATGGGTCCGGCGGAGGCGAAGGAGCTTCACAGAATGGAGGCGGAGGAGCTACATGGCACAGAGGCGGTGGAGGTGGAGAAGCTTCGCAGGCGGAGGGTTTGGGGAAGAGGGGTTTCGCGTGGGGTATATATCTGGAGATGGGTTTCGAGAAAGGTAATCCAAAGAGACAGAGAGTTTCGATTTGAGATATGGGTTATCGGATTCGGGTCTGGAGGATCCGTTTCCAATGAAGCCGCTAAACTTCAAGCTAAGGAACGACTTGCATATGCAACCCCGCATATAGGCAAGGTCGTATTCTATTGCGCTTACGTCAAGAAGGGGGTATAGGCATATGCGGTTGTATATGTGGCTACATGGACTGCTTTAGTGAACATTGTTATGACTGACAATGGCTCATACTAATCGGAAACGGTTAGACTTTCCATAAACATTAACCGGCATTAGACCTGACCAGAATGCAGGTCGAGCCGAACAGGCTGAGGTTAAAAATCATATGTCCAAAGCCGCCCATGGCCCATTTTATTCCTTTTCCATTGATTTTTTAAATGATATTCAATATGTATAAATGATTTTATTAGTACCAAATATACTTTATATAACTAATATACGTAGTTTACATGTTACTTGACATGTAAACTATTGAATTTTATTTAAAAATAGTGTCGCAAATGAAAAACTTAAAGCATGTCATATTAATACATGTATAATTTGACATATATTTATATATTTTTTTATTTTTTGCGGGTTGGGACGGCCAATGCTTAAATCTCCAAGCCAAGCCCGGCCCATGAGCGGGCTGTGCGGGTTGGATGGGCGGGCCCCCATCCCATTGGCCAGGTCTATCCGGCATGCATAAAATGAACACTCAATCAAAAAGAAAGGTTGTTTATGTTGTTACAAGAACCATAAACGTTGTTTGTTCTATCCAAACTTACTTTAAGATCTAGCAGTGTCGGATTGGATGTTAGATGATTGAAAAAACACCAAGGTTAAGATTTTCCCTTGAGCTGCATTTTGAAAAATGAGAAATATGTAAGACACCTTTTAATTCAGATGCATATCATAATAAAAGTTGTAAATAGTGCCCAAATAATTTCACAGTTGGCCAAACAAAAATAGATTAGCTAATATGGCAACTTATCGATCTTGCAAGTTCAAACCCTAATAGTTGGATCGTAGATCCTGAATTTATGGATTGATCAGATAAGGGTGGGCTAACGGAGGGATTTCAGGCTGAGGTTGGAGCCGCGGTCACAGAGAGGTGGGCAGCAGCGGTGAGGTGGTCACAGGGATTAGCAATGGTGGGTAGGGTTGTAAGGAGGATGGTGGGAAGCAGAGAATAATAAAAATAATATGGGAGAAATTTAAAGGGGAAATAGAAATTTGAATGACTGTAAACTAACATCCGATGATCTTAAAAACCTATCTTAAGTTTGATGTCAAAATAAGATTTGTAGACTAACTCAAATAGGTGGGAGCACACTCACATTTTTGCCATTATTTGAGAGCTTTCCTATGTTTATATAATAGCAAGGATATGAAACCCGATGGTGCAGTCCTACTTGTTTAAGGGATGTGTATGCCAACAAACCAAAGCAGTATCAACCGTTCAACTAATTGATGCAGGAGCGAGGAAACTTGTTCAAATTACCTTGGATGAGGTAATTCACATCATATTCTCTGTTGATAGCTGAAAGCATGCTCGCAGTATATTCTCTACTAATAACTAGGAACGTGACAAGTCAGATAAAACCCTTCTATTAGAGTTCATGTGATCGGGCATTGAATGTCTTCCACTGTGTCGGAGCCATTCTATAACGAAAGTATATATCGTGTTCTTATCTGAAACGGGATCTTATTCTTTTCTCAGACTCAAAATAACATGAAAATTAAATTTCCAAATGTTATTCAAATCAGACTTCCTTAACATGTTTTTTTACATGTGGAAGATTCCAATGATATCTAGAAAACTAAAGTTTGACACTCTTAAAAAGGAAATAATAATGATTCCAATTGAGCTGAAATTTAAGTGAACACGTGCTTGTATTAAATGATCGAAATTCAATTCAAAAATAACTTAACTTTGGTAAATTTAATTCATTTATAATATTATTGTTTTCATATTTTGACATAGTGATTTTTTGCTATAAATGATGTGAAGATTAATGTTAAATATGAGATAACATTTCTGCAATAATGATTAAATAAAGAAATTAATATATAAAAGTATACATTAATGATCAGCGGTTGTTCACAGTGAGTGAGGTGCTGAACACATTAACCATTGGCACGGTAGGGGAGAGTTGAATCGAGGATGAAGACACAATGTCTATAGTCAAGGGCAGGAAGGAGGATTATTGATCTGAACCAATGGCCGGAGGGGAAGGAGATCAATGGTGTAGGGAATTGTAAAATTAATAAACATTGATCTCATTCGTGGATCTAAAAATATTACTATTTTTATCACATCAGTGAGCCTTCAATGATCTTTTCTATTCCAAACCTCCATATCCATCATAAATGTGCTCTAAATTGAGAAATGACTCTCTCTCTCTCTCATTGTGATCGGGGTTCATCTAGGACAAAGTTGATTGTCCATACCCAATATAGGCAAATGAGTGGAGATGTTACCACTTTAGGTTTTTGCTTCCTATATACTCTTTAAACAAAATGTTGCAGACTATCATCTACTTTCTCCTTGTAGTGTCCTCTCTTTTTAATGCATTGATTCCTTCTTGATATTTTTTAATTTAACAATAAAAAAGATGCTTATTGAGTTCTAATTAGCCAATAACTGCATGGTTGGAAAAGCGAATGTATGGCTCCCCTATATGGCACATAGGGGATAGCATGTTAAGAGTTTTTTTTCGAATCGCGAATAAATTTTGGCACGCTAATGACTTATATACGGGAGGGTATATATATATATATATAGGGCTTATCCAATGGGCCATGTGCCCATTTGAGATGAGATGAGCCCACTCATATTTTACCAATATTTTCCATCATTTTGAGTTCAATGCTTATTTATTTACTGTTGTTATATCATATTCTTACTATTAGTAACTATTTTCATATAAAGAAGATCTTAGATTCACAAGAAATGGTCATTAGTAAGAATATAAATGAGACTAGTAATACAAATAATAATACAATCATTTTGTATGAATTTAAGGTTTTTTTCCTGAAAATAGTTACTAGTAGTAAGAATATGATATAACACTTGTAAACAAATACTTATTAAGCTCAAAAAGATAGGAAATAATGGTAAGAAATGAGTGGGCTCATCTCATCTCAAATGGGCACAGGGCTCATTGGATAATTTCCCTATATATATATATATATATATAGAGGAAAGGGAGCCTACTTTGTGAAGTAGGTAACTTACCTACTTCACATTTCACTTTTCGCAAAATTTTTTATTTTTTTTCAAAAATGCGACCATGGGTTTTCATAATTATATCCCTCTAATATGTCATTCAAATTTCGTCAGAAACAAAGACTCCTACGGCCTCCATCCATACAGTCATTTTTTAACGGTCACAGATTTGCTGTATTTTCCATGTTCTGGATGAAGGCCGTAGGAGTCTCCGTTTCTAATGAAATTTGAATGACATATTAGAGGGATATAATCATGAAAATCCACGGTGGTATTTTTGAAAAAAAATAAAAAATTTTGCAAAAAGTGAAATGTGAAGTAGGTAAGTTACCTACTTCACAAAGTAGGCTCCCTTTCCTCATATATATATATATATATATATATATATATATATATATATATATATATATATATATAACTGCACCTTTTTCTCCCTATGTGAGATGCCTCTCTTTTTCTTCTTGGCTCTACCTCCCACCGTAAGTGGTATAGATTGGTGAAATTTATACGGATTTGGGAAGTCTCCTATGCAGGTTTAATAACATTATGGATGCTACCCTAAACTTCTAAGTCGGCATAGAAGTTGACTTAACTACACAAAAGTTAACTCACTTCCAAACCAATGCCTAGGCATTCTTTATTACATTGGATATCCCTTATTTTAAGATTGACATTAAATGGGTCGTAGTAAATTCCAATCCGGAAAAAATGGATGTCACGTCATCTTTATTTTTTATTCCTAGAAATAAAATAAAGGATTACTTTAATTATTAAAATCTCATTTTAATTCATGCTTAACCACATCATCCTTTTAACATCATTATTCCACTATCCTTTGAATTACTTTCAACATTTTTATTTGGTTATTTGTGAAATATGATCCTAGCTTCATATAGAAAATCACAACACGTATGATTTTCTAGTAAAATCATCTTTGACTTAATATCATACATCAACATATCTTTTCTTATAAAGTCCACGGTTCATCCAACATACAAAATCATACACCTTCACTAAATAACTCTCAAAAAATCGCACATTATTCTATCAACTAATCTTTTCCCAAAATAGAAACACGAGAAGCATATCCCGTTAATGAAAATATGAACTGTCAAATATTATCCTTACAACCAACATAGGTTTTAATGAGCTGATGATAGATAATAAAGTGTATATATCAATCTTATCCTCGTGAACTTATGAAAATCTAATGTAAGATCCCGAAACTCCGATATATATATCGAGATAACATGATACATATTAGATATCGAATTCTCATTCAAATATGGTCTCGATACGGCTCGAGATCCAGATTCCGATCCAACTCCCTCGATAGTTTCGTTCTCCTATTGCATAGTACTCGACGAGACCTTTCCAACGGTACCAAGAACGTCCAAATCCGACATCAAACGAGGGAGATACGGTCGTTCACGATCGAGGGTCAGTAATCGGGCCCGGATCCGAACCCGGATTTGTTTAACCGAACCTGAGTATAAAGGGGGGCATGGCTAGGGCTAGGTCAACCAAACCTCTTTTTCCCTGACCTAAGCCGCCGGAGCTCTACCCTGAATCTTGCCGGAGCACCGACTGAGTCGCCGAATTTGTTCGATCACGAAGCTAAAAGTGCCAACGCAAAGATCACATCGCAGGGACACAATTCTCAATTGCGGAAGGTATAGATCCAACATCCTTGCTGTCATTTTCTGCAATTTTAATTTCCTATGGGTGGGATTCCGGTGTTATTGTCGGAATGTGTCGGGGTGGGTTTCGCAGGACTGTGTGTTTGGGTTGCCAAAATGGATGTGTGGCATGCACACGCGTAAGGTTCAGACATCGAACGATCTTAGTAGTGTGTATGTTGATAATGAGAAACTAGAGTTGGTAGTAGATTGTTAGGTTAGTGCTTTAAATATATGAATACCATAGCCCACCAAGGCCTTGCAAGAATGCATTTCCCTGAGAATGGCATGCACTCTGCATATGAGGAAATGATAAAATTAATAGAGAAACTAGAAGTAATGCTTCAGCATATGAGAAAAGATTTAAGTATTATGGTAGAAAACTTACTCTGGCAGTCTATATATGGTGACCAACTAGATTCGTTGCAGGTATATCCTTATAGATACAATGTTGTAGGTCATAATTTTTTTGTTCCTGACTTCTATCACTTGAATGCCTATAGACAAAGGACTCTTTTGTTAAAATCTTAGGCAATGGAAGTAGGCACACTACAAGTTGATTTGACATGCATGCTATTTTGAAAACTAGAGCACCACCAAAGTAGCTTATGCATCATGTTCTATTGTAAATTCCATTTTAAGCATGCTTAAGCGAGACTTTATTTGGTTAAGCGGCCACCTGGAAAGTATTCAGGTTAAGGTATGTGGAACATTTCAAAAATAAGGTTTGTGAGGAATTATGTGGATCTTGAGATGTTAAAATATTTTAAAACTCCCTTAATGATCTTTATAAAAGAATAGAAATAAACTCTCCTTGATGGATTAATGTTGCATACGGTCGCAGGACTTCAAAAACAATTTATGAAATAGGTAAAAGCTCTTGCGTGTTATTTTATTTAGCTTTTATCAACCATATAAAATAGGGAGCAAACGTAAGAGTTTCTTAGGCAGACATATTACTTATTTCTGTTTTCAGAATAGTTAGGAAGCATGACATGAAAAGTGCATGTAAAAAGCAAGCCAAATTGTATACAGATATTTAGGAATATTTATATTTTCATTCATTTAATAGGCTTGTCCAAACCTACTTTGTGAAGAAGCAGTGCCCTCAATGCTTTAGTTTCCCAGAAATGTTAGACCAGTAACTAATCAATTTCTGATCACGAGGAGAAAGCGTGAGATCACATCCCGCTCCTAGGTAATTCCTAAACCTCACTTCAACTAGTGAGCGCAAGGAGGTAAATAATAAAGACAAGAAATCAATGTTAGGACGAGCTTATAATCCACGGTAATGACGGAAGCAACGAAATCACTCAAGCAATAGTCTATCATTAAAAGTCGTGGAAACATTAGGATAAGGCGCATGTTGCTAGTGGCATGAGATCAAAGTTTTCAATTATCATCCACTCGCACTAACCTCTATTGCATCCGTTGAATTTCAAACTATGACTACCGTCTTTTTGAAACATAGCTCGATGTTTTTTTATTTTGCTCATAGTTCTGTGAACTATTGTGCCCGAGTGTCTCAGATGCATGCACTCGATTTTGCATTTTGGTATCACATGTTTATGATCATATTCAAACTCTATGATGACCAAATTTGTTGTCCCTATACTTGCCTAGTTGTAACATTCTTATGTATGGGTGCTCACCCTTTTGATGCTAGCTAGAGAAGCTAAACCAAATTAGGGACCATTTATGAATTGTTTCTCAAGCCACATAACATGTTAAAATGACACAATATGAATGAAATCATGAACTAATGTACATATATGAAAACGGATGTGTATACATTGACTATTTTCCTGGGTCAGCATTGACACTGCACACAGTTTATTGTTATGACCTTTGCGTTGGCCTTGGGTGGTGGAGTTGGTGCTTATAAGAATTATGGAGAATATTTTGTTCAAATCAAATAAACCCTTTATTATTATAATGTCAATTGGTAATATAAGTTTCAGAAGGATGAGACTCGTAAGATGAAACTTCTAAATCTCATGAGCATTCAAATCTTGTGAAAAAACCCATCAAGAATTAGAATTTTTTTTCAGTTTATTACAATCATACTGTGGAGGTGTACTTCAATGGATTTTTTTGCTCATTGGAATTATTAATTCTCATAAAAGTGCCCTACTTAGCACTTTGTGAAGACTATTTTGGAGTCTCTCCATCATTATGTGAACAAAAAAATCAGAAGTTGAATCAAGAGCTTGATATCTTGCTCATTGATGTAGGTGCACTTGTGTAAAGGGTGTTTTTTAAAGGAAAATGAGGACGTGGGCTCAAGATGAGGCACAACCAAAAGGACTTTACCAACTTCTTTAGGCATCTTATGACTAGAATTTGGTTGAGCTTCTCATAAGCAATATTAAAGCCCAATGTTCTATAGCTTATACGGGTAGCACGTGAAACCTACACGCGATACATTCCTATCTCTTTGGACAACTAATTCATTTTGAGGAACAAAAGCAATATTAATATATGTTGTTCCATAATCCGGATCCTCTTCTCTGCCGCCAATAATCGACCAATTGAAGTATGCTGAATGGTTAATGTTGCTTCCAAGGTCTGTCAACTTCAATGTTGTGGTTGATCTTCGATTACTCGAGCTTTCTGTCGTGAGAATACAGACAATTGTCTCAAGCTGATTTTTGTGCCTAAGCGATCTCATTTAAAGCAACTCGAAGATCAATCTTAGTGCTAAGGAAAATAATCTTCCAAGGAGAAGCATTCCTCCTTAGAAACTATGACAGAGTGTTAGACAACCGTAGATAATCCGGTCGAGAGATTAGTGCTACTTTAACTCATCGTGTGCTGCGTGCACTGCTCAGTGCTCCTCTTGGTGTCTTTGTGATTTTCCTTCCATGGTGTCGAGCAGCTTTGTGCCCAGGTTATGTGCCATGTGACGTGTGTTGCATGGTGTGTCTTTGTGTTCTCAACCTGTCGATGAGGCCTACAGGCTCTATGTAACTCCTCTTAAAAATGTGTGTTACTAACAGGGGGTGTGAGGGATGATCGTAAGCAGCATTAAACTACATTCCAAGCTCATTTTTTCTCACCGACATGACTTCCAGGTACTTATAGGTGTTGGCCCCACGTATAAGTACCTGGATTCACCCATGTGAGAAAAGACACCGAGATTATTTAATAAAAAGCCGTAAAATTACGTGATTAGTGGCGATTATCCAGGATCAAATGTATTGAATGAGATCATGCCCTTTCGTCGGGAACACTATCGATGGAATGTGGACTTAGGCGGTGCATGATGATTCACATGTTTAAATTTGAATCGGGAATCAAAACTACAGTTGTCAATTGAAGCTAGTGGACATGTTGGGAACTTACCTAGGATGCATTGTACCCTACCGCATGCCTACGGAGCCACCCCAACCCTACGACCTTTTTCTTGCCTTAGAGTCATAATGTGAGGTCTCACCCGGACCAAGATCACAGACTGTCCACGAAGCTTGGGTTGTATTTCTATTGTGATCCTACTCTATTATAAGTTAGAATTGGTGTACAATGCTTATTCATATGTGGATTGGAACTGTAAGTCGAGTTGTTAGAAGATGCTTTGTGTGGGATGGTTGTTCTTTGCGATGTGTTGTTTCTTAGTAGATGTTGGGAACCAGGAGGATGGTTATACCTTCTGGGTTTTCACCATTGTTTCTTGTACACTTTTCTGTTTACCTTTCTAGTTGTTGTTTTATATCAGTATTGTGCGGTATGCTCATATACCAATTTGCGTGAATTTGGTAGGTTCGCAGGAGCAGCAGCTGCAGCGGTAGGTGGATTGTAGTTGATTTGTTCAACTCTTTTGTGGTATAGTTGGTTCTTATCCTTTTCTTTATTGTACGTGCATTTCTTTTTGAGAAACATGATGTATCTATACATGTTTCTATATTTCTACAACAGTGTACAAAATTTTTGATGGACATAATGTTGTGAATGAAAATGGAATGACAAAAAACGTGGTTCTCCTTTCTTTACTGTTCACCTACATGTTTGTCCCAACTTGGTATTTTGAATGTATAATCGTATGCGTGGATGTGTATTGCCGAGTATCTGTACCGTGGGGCATCACAGTTTAGTATTAAAGCGAGGATTCTCTAATACACTCTACAATATGATTCTTATACGGCATTCGAAATATGGATAGTACACGGTTGTTGAGGCTACATGAATCTTGAGAGACTAGTAAATTCTTTTACATGTCTACATGTCTCTTAAAAGTACAAAAAAGTAAAGTAATGTTATGAAACTTGTGCAGGATCATGCTGCCACGATTCGATCTAGATGTGGCACAGTAATGGCCTTGTTAGTTCAGGCTACTCAAAGCATCCAACAGCGCCAGCAACAGCTTGAGCAAAGGCTGCATGACTAGTCTGACCCCTCCTATAGACCTTCAGGGAAGGAGGCCAATGTACATCCGATGCCGTCCCTAGATTCAGAGCAATATGAGGATCTAGATGCTTTACAGAAGCATCATACTACTTACGCTACTTACAGAGGTCCCATGTGCCACAGTTCTTGGGTATCACTACACCAGTTGACACAGAGTTGTAAATGGAGAATGTGTCCAAGGTGTTATGGATTATCCACGCTCCAACGGATAGTTGTCTTACCTTCGCAGAATTTTCACCAGCTGATATGTTGAGAGGTGGTGGAACTCCATCAAAGAGCACCTCACATAGCCCATTACTTGGGATGTATTCATGGATGAGTTTCTGAAGAATTCTATCCATACCATTGGGTTGAAGAGCAGAGGAGAAAGTTTGCAGAGCTGAGACAGGGCTCTCTGACAGCTTAGGAGTATTTGATCCTTTACATGGAGCTTGCATGCCACTCTCCTACCACCACAGCATACCTACGGGAGAACTTGCAGAAGTTCATCCCTGGCATGAGAGCAGAAGTACAATATCATTTGTCTACCTTGGATCTCAAAACTATCAAGGAGGTGACAACATAGGTGACAAGGTGGGAGGCTACTTAGAGACGACATCCTGCAGGACAGACTCGATCCCATACTGAACAGTACAATAGAACATCACATCGAGATTCACTCCGCACTCACAAAAATCATCGTTTCCACCCATTTGTGGCAACATTAGCTACTGGTTCGACTTCATCTCATACCTTGGGATAGGCTTTGGCTAGTCATGGTGCATCATCTTCTAGACCTCCGATATACCCCTAGAGCCGCAAAACGCAAGGGGACAGTATGGTTTCCAGAGGATCACTCTCACCACGAGTTTGTTTCCACTTTCATCAGCATGGCGACTTCATATCACAGCGTCCCCTACATGCTAGTGGTTCAGCTATACCTCAACAGAGGGCGAGGCCCAGTGGTTTGTCATTTACACATGGATCAGGTTTTCACCGTAGAGATGGAGGTTTCCAGCACCCTCCACCACAACAGAGATATAATGCGACATGATCCAACTATTCACCGACACAACGGGGGCACTTGAATGCCGTCACTCAAGAGCATGCCCATGCATCAACTTCAGTTGTCAAATGTATGATTTCTATGTAGAATTTTATATCACAATTTGTTTGATCTTGGTGCCACAGACTTGTTTTGCATATATCACTTAGTACCCACTCCAGGTGCAATATCGAGGATGCTACATGGGAACAAAGACCAACATAAGGTATAAGTTTTCTCATTTATTTTTTGGTATAAAAGTCTAAAACACTAGTTTAGTTCCTTTTGATATTATTATGTATTTCGTCCTTTTCTTTGAGATTTTTTTTATAGATCACACGGATATGAGACTAGTAGGAACACCCATAAAGTCTCGAGGATGAGACTTCCTTTAAGATTTTTTTTTAAATTTTAAGACCCCGAGACTCCTATATATATATATCGAGATGCCGTAATATAGATTAGATATTGAATTCCCATTCAAACCCGGTCTCAATACAACTCAAGACCCGGATTTCGGGCCGACTCTCTTAATAGTTTTATTCTCTTATTTTTATATTTCAAACATGATCGTTATCCCAATTAAACATATGAATCATCTATTGCTTACTACTCATCGAGACCTTCCAACGATACCAAGAACGTCCAAATCCGACATCGGCGAGGGAGATACGGTAGTTTTACGATCGAGGGTCGGTTACCGGACCCAGATCCGAACATGGATCCGTTTAACTGAACTCGAGTATAAAGGGGTCATGGCTAGGGCTAGGTCGACCATACATCTTTTTCCCTGACTTAAGCCCCGGAGCTTGAGTCACACACCTTAGGATAGGCTTTGGCTAGTCATGGTGCATCATCTTCTCGACCTCCTGTATACCCACAGAGCCGCAAAACACAAGGGGACAGTATGGTTTTCAGAGGATCACTCTCACCACGAGTTTGTTTCCACTTCCATCAGCCTGGCCACTTCATATCACGTCCCCTACGTGCTAGTGGTTCAGGTATGCCTCAACGGAGGGCGAGGCCCAGTGGTTTGTCATATACACATGGATCAGGTTTTCACCGTAGAGATGGAGGTTTCCAGCACCCTCCACCACAACAAAGATATAATGCAACATGATCCAGTTATTCACCGGCACAACGGAGGCACTTAAATGTCGTCATTCAAGAGCATACCCATGCATCAACTTCAGTTGTCAGATGTATGATTTCTATATGTAGAATTTTATATCACAGTTTGTTTGATCTTGGTGTCACACACTTGTTTTACATACATCACTTAGTACCCACACTAGGTGTAATATCGAGGATGCTACATGGGAACAAAGACCAACATAAGGTATAAGTTTTCTCATTAATTTATTGGTATAAAAGTCTAAAATACTAGTTTAGTTCCTTTTGATATTTTTATGTATTTCGTCCTTTTCTTTGAAATTTTTTTATGGATCACACGAATATGAGACTAGTAGGAACACCCATGAAGTCTCGAGGATGAGATCCTTTAAGATTTTTTTAATTTTAAGACCCCAAGACTCTGATATATATATATATATATCGAGATACCGTAATACATATTAGATACAAAATTCCCATTCAAATCCGGTGTTGATACAACTCGAGACCCGGATTTCAAGCTGACTCCCTTGATAGTTTATTCTCTTATTTTTAAATTTCAAACATGATCCGTTGTCCTAATTAAACATATGAATCATCTATTGCGTAGTACTCGTCGAGACCTTCCAACGATACTAAGAACATCCAAATCCAACATCGGGCGAGGGAGATACGGTAGTTTTACGATAGGGGTCGGTTACGGGGCCCATATCCGAACATGGATCCGTTTAACTGAACCCAGGTATAAAGGGGGACATGTCCAGGGCTAGGTCGACCATACCTCTTTTCCCCTGACTCAAGCTTCGGAGCTCAGCCTCGAAGCTCGTCGGAGTGCTGCCCGATTCGTCGAATTTGTTCGATCGTGAAGCCGAAGGCACCAACGCAAAGATCACATCGCACTGACTCGTTTCACATCTTCGAAGGATACAGATCCCCCATCCTTGCCGCCATTTTCTGCAGTTTTTATTTCCTATGGGTGGTATTCCAGAGTTATTGTCGGAATGTGCTAGGGTTTTACGGGGATGTGTGTTTAGGTTGTTGTAATGGGTATGTGTGGCATGTACACGTGTAAGGGTCGGGCCTTGAAAATTCTTGGTAGTGTGTATGTTGATAGTGAGAAACTAGAGTTGGCAGCATATTGTTAGGTTAGTGCTTTAAATATTTGAATACCGGAGCCCACCAAGGCCTTGCAAGAGTGCATTTCTTTAAGAATGACATGCACTCTGCATACGAGGAAATGACAAAATTAATAGAGAAAGCTAGAAGTAATGCTTCAACATATGAGAAGATATATGAGTATTGTGATAGAAAACTTACTCAGGCATATTTACATATGGTGACCAGCTAGATTCGTTGCGAGTATATCCTTATAGATACAGGGTATATAGATATTGAGGCATATTTATATTTTCATTCATTTCATAGTATCGTCCAAACCTACTTTGTGAAAAAATCACAGCTCTCAGTGCTTTAGTTTCCTAAGCGTAAAACCAGTAACTAATCAATTTCTGTTCATGAGGAGAAAGCCTGAGTCGCATCCCGCTCCAATAGGCAATTCCTTACCCTCACTTCAGCTGATGAGCATAGGGGGTAAATAATAAAGACCAAAAACCAGCTTTAGGATGTGCTTATAATCCACAGTATTAACGAAAGCAATGAAATCACTCAAGCAACAGTCTGTCATTAAAAAGTTGTGGAAACCTCAGCACAAGGCAAGTGTTGCTAGTGGCATGAGATCAAAGTTTCCAATTATCATCCATTCACACTATTATCTATTGCATCCATTGAATATCAAACTACGACTATTGTCTTTTTGAAATACAACTCGATGTTTCTTTATTTTGCTTATAGTTTTGTGAACTGTTGTGCCCGAGTATCTCAGATGCATGCACTCGATTTTGCATTCTGGTATCACATGTTTATGATCATAGTCAAACTCTATGATGACCAAATTTACTGTCCCTATACTTGCATAGTTGTAACCTTCTTATGTATGTGAGCTCACCCTTTTGCTGTTAATTAGAGAAGCTAAATCAAATTAGGAACCATTTCTAAATTGTCTCTGAAGCCACATAACATGTTAAAACAACACAATATGAACAGAATCATGAACTAATGTGCGGACCTGAAAGCGGATGTGTATACATTGACTATTTTCCTGGGTCAGCATTGACATTGCATCTTAGGTTATTGTTATGACCTTTGTGTTGGACTTGAGTGGTGGAGTTGGTGCTTATAAGAATGCAGGGGAAGATTTTTTCAAATCAAATAAATCCTTTTATCATTGTAATGTTGATTGGTGATATAAGGTTCAAAAGGATGAGGTAAGCTGAAACTTCTTGATCTCATGAACATTCATATCTTGTGAAAAACCCATCAGGAATTGGATGTTTTTTTCAGTTTATTACAATCATATTGGGGAGGTGTACTTCAATGGAATTTCCTGCTCATTAGAATTCTTAATTCTCATAAAGTGCCCTGCTTAGCACTTTGTGGAGACTATTTTGGAGTCTCTCCGTCATTATGTGAACAAAAAAACTAGAAGCTGAATCAAGAGCTTGATATCTACCTCATTAATGTAGGTGCACCTATATGAAGGGTATTTTTTTAAGGAAAATAAGGGCGTGGGCTCAAGGTGAGGCAAACCAAAAGGATTTTACTAGTTTTTTTATGTATCTTATGACTACAATTTGGTTGCGCTTCTCATAAGCAATATAAAAGCGCAATTTTCTATAGCTTGTACGATGTAGAATTAAAAACTTGCACGCGATACATTCTTATCTCTTTTGACAACTAATTCATTTTGAGGAACAAAAACAATGTTAATATATGTTGTTCCATAATTCAGATCCTCTTCTTTGCTGCTAGTAATCTACCAATTGATGTATGCCGAACGGTTAGGCTGCTTCCAAGGCATGTCAAGTTCAATGTTGTGGTTGATCTTCGATCACTCGAGATTTCTATCGTGAGTATACAAATAATCGACTCAAGCTGATTTTAGTGCCTAAAGCAACTCGAAGATTAATCTTAATGATTAAAAAAAATTTCCAAGGAGAAGCATGCCTCCTTGGAAACTCGGAAAGAGTGTTGAACAATTCGTAAATAATTCGATCAAGATATTAATGCAGCTTTAACTCACGATGTGATTCATGTACTTCTTGGTGCTCCTCTTGGCATCTTAGTGATTTTTCCTCCATGGCGTCGAGCGGCTTTATGCTCGGGTTCTGCGTCATATGCTTTGTGCTGTGTGATGTGTATTTGTGTTCTCAGCCTGGCGATGAGGCCTACGGGTTCTATGTGACTCCTCTTGAAAATATGTATTACTAATAGGAGTTGTAAGTGATGATTGTAAGTAGCATTTAACTACACTCCAAGCTCAACTTTTCTTATCGACATGACTTCTAGGTATTTATAAGTGTTGGCCCCACTATAAGTAGCTGGATTCACCCCTGTGAGAAAAGACACCGATATTATTTAATAAAAAGCCGCAAAATTATGTGATTAGTAACAATTTATTCAGGATCAAACGTATTGAATGAGATCGTGCCCTTTCGTCGGGAACTCTATCGATGGAACGTGGACTTGTACGGTTCACGATGATTCACGAGTTTAAATTTGAATAAGGAATCAAAACTACAATTTGTTAAGTGAAGCTAGTGTAGGTGTTGGAAACTTAGCTAGGATGTATTATACCCTACAGCATGCCTGTAACGTCCCGGGCTTAGGTCCCCGGTCCGTTATCGAGGAAAACTGGCCCTGACAACTTGTTGGGTACGGGCCCAAATAGACCCGTTGACAACCACCCAAAATGCTTAAGCCCAAGTTGTCAAGTAGTAATCCCCATCACTTAAGCCACACCTACACTTCGTGAGTCTTAGGTATGGCACTATGTTTGGGGTTGGGGTGTTACAACCTCCCCCACTTATATTCGCAACGTCCTCGTTGCGACATGGTCCATCACTTCTTCCCAGTGATAGTGGCGGCTGCACGCTCCGGGTAGCCATTTCCTCCAACCTCTTTGTAGGGGCAGCTCCACCTCTCGGGTAGCCCTTTCCACTATCAGAGAGAATTTGGCTCTGATACCATTTGTAACGTCCCGAGCTTAGGTTCCCGGTCCGTTAACGAGGAAAACTAGCCCTGACAGCTTGTTGGGTACGGGCCCAAATAGACCCGTTGACAACCACCCAAAATGCTTAAACCCAAGTTGTCAAGTAGTAATCCCCATCACTTATAAGCCACACCTACACTTCGTGAGTCTTAGGTATGGCACTATGTTTGGGGTTGGGGTGTTACAATGCCTACTGAGGCAAATCAACGCTAAGGCCTTCTTCTTGTCTTAGAGTCACAGTGTGAGGTTTCACCCAGACCAAGATCACAGACTATCTACGAAGCTTGGATTTCATTTCTATTGTGATCCTACTCTAGTATAAGTTAGAATTGGTGTACGATCTATATTCACATATGGATTGGAACTACAAGTTGAGTTGTTAAAAGCCACGTTGCGTGGATGGTTGCTCTTTGCGAGGTGTTGTTTCTTAGTGGATGTTGGGAACCGGGAAGATGGTTATACCTTCTGGATTTTCACCACTGTTTCTCGTACACTTTTTCTGTTTACCTTTCTAGTTGTTATTTTATATCAGTACTGGGCGCTTTGCTTGTAAACCTATTTGCGTGAATTTGGCAGGTCGCAGGAGAAACAACCGGAGAGGTAGCCGACCCGTAATTGATTTGTTCAGCTCTTTTGTGGTACAATTAGTTCCTATCCGTTTCTTCATTGTACATTTATTTCTTTTTGAGAAACATGATGTTTCTATACATGTTGCTATATTTCTACGACAATGTACAATTTTTTTGTGGACATAATGTCATGAATGTAAAAAGAATGAAAAATGTGGTTCTTCTTTCTTTACTGTTCTCCTACATGTTTGTCACAACTTGGTATTTTGAATGTGGAATCCTATGCGTGGATGTGTATTGTTGTGTATTTGGACCCTGGGGACGTCACACCTAAATGTTAGTAAAACTTAAATCCTAATCCAGATTACTTGTACCTGCATTACAAAAAAGTTCTGACCACAAGAGATCTATTAATACTACTAAAGCTGGGATTTATCTCACCTCTTGCCACGTAGATCCTTCCCCACTCCCTTTCCCGCTCATGCGTCTCCCATTTCATTGCCTCTCATATATTCTCACCTTTTTCTCACGCCTCTCCCCTCTACTCCTTAAATTATAGACTTCATTGTCTTGCAATAGCGGTGTGGGGACAGTCTACATGCATTCTTTCACCCGTCACTCTCACCATCTCCCATAACACCTCTTATTCCCCCTCCTATTCTATCTCTCTCTTTCTACTCCCGCTAAGAGGAGCTCTATATATCCTCCATCGAGAACCTTCTCCCATCTCTTGTGCACCTCCTCTTTGCTTTCTCTGCCTTGAAGGTCTCCCCCGCATACGATGTTGGCATCTTCCTCTATCACCCATCTCAAACCTCCACCTCCTATCGCAGCTTGAGGAAGGAAGATGACTGAGATAAAGCTTAGAATTCTATTTTATGGGTAATTGGAAAGGAGATAGTTGTGTGATGCTCTTTATTCTTTCATCCACCGTTAACCAACGAGGTTGGAGGATATGTCCACGAGAGTGACGTCAATGGGGTGGTTTATGAGGGAGGTATCGGTCTGCGGTGACGACGCGAGAGAGGAAGAGGGAGGTGCGTGGCATGACGACGTGTCTACTGGAGACCACAACACACTCCATTGTTGCCACGGCGGAGGCAAAGAGCTTAAAGTGGCGATGGTGGGTTTTGGTTCGTCGAGAACATCTGAAGCGAAGACCATTGTGCATGAGCATTCCAAAACTCCAGGTGTTCGTCCCTCAACCCTGGTACACCCCCTTCTCCTCCTATTCACACTCCTCCTTCTCCCAATCCTTCTTTTTTTCATACTCCTCCCCAGTTTTTGAATTCCATATGTCCTTTCGTTGGAAAAGTGTATTGCATGCATCTCTCCTCTTTTCGTCTTCGAGAAACCTTAAATATGATTTCTGTTTCAAGACCACCATTCAGTTTCGTATATGCTTTTCAAATTCTGTTGTTTGCTTCATCCTTGCAGTCACTAGAGATCGAACTCTCTCTTTCTCCACGAAACTTCGATGATTCTGGAATGTCTAATTTTTTTGTTCGATTTTTCAAGTTGTTTTATTGTGAGAATGATGTTTGTGCGAATATGGTTGTTGCTCTCATCTCTTCCTGTGTAGATTGCTTATTGTATTATGTGTTATCTTTATATTGGACAAAGGTATTGTGTTCCCCTCTCAATCTTTCTTCTAAGAAACCCCAAATAAGTTTTGTTACCTTCTATCACCCTCTTGTGTTTGCTTGTGCTTCTTGGAGCTGGGTGTCCGCTCCTTCGTTGCTATCATCGTTGATATGCCTTACTCTATATTTGGGGATCATTTTGAGGTCTTACTGGCATTCTGGTATGGTTACTGTTGCTGTGTATGGTTGTAAAATTTTGATTTGTTCTTGAATTTATTTGATATGGAGAATGATTATTATCCAAACAACTTCTTTCTAGGTTTTAATAAGATTTTTTTCTCTCCTTTTTCCCTAAATGCCTGCTTCTTTAAGGATGAGTACGACCTCTTTTCCCTTGAAGATGGTTGTCAATAGAGTCGCATATTTTTTTTTTCCAAAATCACGAATTTAAGTGAGTTTTTTTTTGTATTTTTTAATGTTACTAGTTATCTCTTTTTATTTTTTGAAAACATCAATAAGGATTCTGACGTTGTGTGCCTGAAGCATTTCATATTCCTAAAATGGTTCGTTTGGGGTGATTAGATTGCTGCATGTTTCCTTCCTCTTCTTATGTTGCTTTCAAATATATTAGTTGCAGTTCGAAGTAATATATCTTTTGGATGATATTATGATTGCCATTATATCGGTGTTTCTTTTATATTGTAAAAATAACATCTTGTTCTCTTTCATTATGGTGGAGGCTATGATGATTAGTCCATGTTACTTTAATTTGTATATTTAAGTGTTCTTTGAACTGATATATTGTGTCAACACTTGAATATTTGAAAAAAAGAAAAATATGGTTATCTTAATATCATTGAAAAAATTTTAGCCTTATTATGGAATACGAATATATATGTAAAAAAGCTTCCGATGCTTTCTTACTGAAACTTTGATTATGTCATGTTGGGGTTCTCCCCAAATTATTACTATGTGGATGGCTCCCTCTTCCACTATTATCTCCTCCTCTTCTATTCGTCACAGAGAATGGAATTAGAACCATTTTTATATGTTCCCATGTGTATTTCTATTTATCTCATGTGTTGGATGTGTCTGTCACCCTCATCAATGCTTAAGTTGGATAGATGCATTGTTGAGAAGTCTTTTTCGGAATTTGAATCCATGAAGGGACCATGTTGCAACCATTATTTTGGGAATTATCACTTCACACCATTCAGATTCATTCTAGGGTATATTTTAATCTTTAAAAAGAAAGAAACGTTAAAAGATCTTAGACTTATTTTATGCCATAAAGTAGTTATAATTCGTTAAATGAAATTTCAGTCTTATTTTAGGATAAGAATATATGTTTAAATACATTTGTTATGCTTCATGATCGAATATTTGATTATGTCCTATTGTAATTTAATCTTTGGATGGATGGTGAGGTAACTCTAGGATTATTCTTCAGAGTCATACCAACACTTGAATATGTGAAGATAAAGATTTATAGGACTCTTGGTTGCATTATTACTTGTATGTTTTTTTGTTGTAAAGCCTTTCTTGGAAGATGTTTGTAAAGTGAAATCAATACATTGGGAGTATAATGTAAACTGCGGAGTGACAATCATTGAGTACGTGATCTAATATGCACTCGTTGTAATACGTATACTTAGCGAATCATTCAGAACCGAGAGAAGGATCTCCATGAAGAGTGTCTCGGCTTTAATTTATATCCCGGGTAAGTCCGGGATCGAACACAAGGAGGCAAAGGAATAACTTCGGGTTAATTCAAAAAACTTAGGTCTAGGTTTCCAATGCAGATATTTTTGTATTTTTTTAATGCAAAAATAAATGCAAAATGCACAATGCAGGTGAATTACGTTAATAGGAAAAGACACAACTTAACCAAATTAATTTTAATAGGAAATCAATTCAATTTAGTTAAATTATATTTTTTCTAGAACCCTAATCTAGTGATGAATGCAAGATATTTTTTTTAGAATTTTATGGGTTAAAATGCAATAATGAAAAATGAACACTTTTTATGGATTTTTCATAATTTTTCACACAAACAGAAGATGCAAAAATTATGAAAAATTTCTGGAAATAAAGCACGATGAAACGAGTCTAAAGTATTTTTTTTGGATTTTTTAGACAAAATATAATTTTTTAATGTATTTTTAATGAAAACAAGGTGACAATGAGTAATTAATTCCTAGTAAATCCACATTAACGAATTAGTTAGAATGCGAATTATCTCAAGACGGTATTTACATAAGGAATCTAGTTGATTGAAATTTCGTAAAATCATTTCTGTAGATTTAAATAAAAAACAATAGCCAAATTCAATGTACAATTTATTTAAGGCACACGACAACTCCAATTAAGATGAAATTTGAAAAGTAATTATAACACATGATAAGGCATCATTTACAATTTTTGTAGAATTTTTAGAGGAAATGTGAGTTAAATATGAATTTAAGAGCATAAATTAGGTAAAATATGTAAATTTTCACTTAAACCGTTTTAATTAATCACTCAAAACTCACAAAAATACGAATAAAAATCCAAATGATAGAAAATTAGTTGCTCAACATCATGATATTTTTCATTCAAATAAATGATGCAAAGATGAAATCCAAATTGATATGCAAACACAGGGTTATCTGCGCAAAGTCAGAAAACTAAAATTACAAACAAAACTAGCACATGGATTACTTTGCAATAAATAAAACTCAATGGGAAAACATAAATTTTTTACAGAAAAATTTAAAAAAAATAAAAAAGGACATTCTTCTTCCCCTCTGGGCGGTTAGGGTGAGGACGACTTGAAGAGAAAGCGGCGACAGTGGAGGCTTTGGGCCGCATGCGGAGGGGAGTGACCAACGCTGGCTGCTGATGAATCTCGGATTCATCACTCTAAGTCTCATTAATTAGGCTCAAGTACCTCAAAATCAACTGCATTTCAGCATTTATTTCGCATAATTAGCATTCAGGCATGATTGCATAAGAATTGCATTTTAGCATTAATTTCTGCATAAAATAAGAAGCCAAAAATCCAAGCCAAAAGTGACCTGTAAATAGCCTAACTTCCCCTATTTTTAACTCCATGCTCACACCGCATACCACAAACTCACTTCCACTGTGTACACATCACTAACAAGAATAAATGAAAAATACAAAAAAATCACTAACCCTGTTAAGTGGACCAAAAACCCAAACCCTAGTTTCAGGATTTTCGGATTAAAAGCCACATATCTTCCCCATCCAGTGTCTGATTTGATCCTGCTCACTTTTGAACTAATGCACATTCAATTACCTTCAAAACAAGACCAAGTTCAAGTGAATCGGAGCTCGTATGTGAAAGTTGGGTTCTGGGTCACTTTTGTACATTGTATTTTTCGCGGCTTTTGACCCTATATTTTATGTATATATTTTCTTTATTAATAAAAATTCAAAAAAATAGAATTAGGTGTCTTCTATTTATCTTTGATTTTTCCATATTTTTCCGGATTTTTATCTTGTTTAAAAATGATAAAAAAATAGAAAACCCAAAAATCAAGGTATTCTATGTACATGGGATACCTCAAAAATTCACTTTTCACATTTGACCGAATTTGGCTTTGATGTCTTCATGAAAGTTGTAGATCTCGTTGAGACGAGCATTTTTCGTGAAGAAACTTTTTCGATCCGAGGTCATTTGCTATTTCTTTTTTATTTTACAAAATGATTTTTCTTCGAATTTTCTGGTGCTGACACGTGGCAGCCCCAGAGGCCGCCACGTGTCAGCATTTTTTGGGCCTTTTATATACTCGTTTTTATAAAAAAAAATTAATTAAACCACGCACGTGCAGCGCACGTGCCACCCCCGCACGCGCACTGCACGTGCGCGCCCGTCTCCTCAACCCACACCCGCCGCCACGTGGCATGTGCGTGACCGTTCGATCTCGCTTGATCGAACGGCCACTGCTCTTCTTTCCCAACGGACTCCCCCGACTTCTCCGCCTCCCCCCTTCAACCTCCTGCGCCGCCCGCATATCCCGCGACGGCCGAACAACCTTTCGCAACCCCCGCACCGGCCCAACGCCCTCCGCCATCTCCCTTATCTCCCTCTCTCCTATTTAAACGCCACCGCCGCCCCCTACTCGATTCATCCGCCGATTGACCCCGCTAGGTGGTGACAGATCTCGACGCCGGCGTGATCCGAGGGTACCCTCCTCGTCGCAGCTAGCTCCTCCAGGCGCTGCTTCGCTCCGGCCGCTCGTCGCCGTCGAGCCCCCTTCTTCTCCGACTAGGTAATCTCACACTTCCTCTCTCTCTCTACATCTCTCTCTCTCGCTCCACCTCCGTCGCTCCGCTCGGAGCTGTGCCCATCTTCCCCGTTCCGACTCCATCGCTACCCACCACTACTCCGTCGAACGCCCTCTCCCCTTCGCCTTCGACCGGTCAGGAGCCGAGCCCCCACAGCACCGTCGCCGACCGCCCATCAACAACCGCTTCATTGCCTCCAGCAGCGCCTCGGTCATCTTCCACGACTTCGCTTCTTCGCCGCCTTCGCTTCCGCCTGAAGCTCCTCCGACATCGCCAACGACCACCGCGCGCCTCCAGCCGACCTCACCATCAACTTCGACGACCACCGACTTCGCCTCCATGCCGGCGCAGCTCCGATGCTCCTCCGCCGAGCATCGGCCCTCGACCACTCCGCCAGTCGCCTTGCCTCGGCCGGCCTCCGCCTCGCCACCTGCTCCTCGCCTCGGCCGGCCTCCGCCTCCACACCGCCATCGGCCGGGCGTCAGGCCCGAGGCCCTCCCCGCGTGCGAGGCACGTGACGGGAGGGATCGCTGACGTCAGCCTCACGCCACTCCGGGTCACGTGCGGCGCACGTGACCCTTGGGTAAATTGCAGAAGACCCCCCGGCCTCCTTCCATATTACGCGCCAGTCCACCTACTAGAGGGTACGTGCTGCGCACGTGCCCCTCTGGAAGAATTGCAGAATCGCCCCCTTCACTTCTGGTAATTAATTTTAGATCCCCCCTTGCATTATTTTTATTTATTCAGTTTGCATCTGTACCCCTGTCTTTGTCATCCATTATAGACCTCTATATTACATCATTTTATTTATTTTAATATAGCATTTTGTTCATCTTTTAATTCTCTACATTTTGACATGTCATGGACATTTTTGTGATGACCGGTTGATTAATAATTAATTATTCTGTTGAAATTACCATATTTTGCCCAGTCTGTGATCTTCAATTTTTATTTAATTAACTGTGACTCTAAAAATTCCCTAAAAAATCAAATATCGTAGAGATTATTTTGGTTAACATTGTGCCCAAAAATCATTGCATTTGCATGCATGCTTTGCTCTGTAAAAATCATTTTTCATATTTCACTATTTTATTTTTAATAGGTATTAAATTTCACATTTTTGAGGTCTAGGATTTTTCTAAGATCCATTACCTAGTGATAGATCTTAGATAATTTTAATTCTCGAAAATAAGTAGCTTAATATTTATTAAAATTAAATATTGAAAATTAATTTGTTTGTATTTAAAAATTCATAAAAAATTTATATTGCATCTAAAAATTCCAAAAAAATTATAGTGCACTCATTTCATCGTCATTTACATTGTGGCCAAGTTTCGTATTTTTCGGACGTCGTTTGATTGAAATTTACATTTTAGTCCCTAAAATAGGCCGAACTTGCATTTTGCATCTCATATTGCATTGAAAAATTCTAAAAAAAGACCGCCTTGAAAACCGAACTCAAAATTGGATAGACACAACTCTAGGTTGTTCCTTTACCTCCTTGAGATCGACCTTGGGACTTGCCCAAGTAAAATAAACATAAAAACCACTTGATTAAATTTGATTAAAAATTGTGGTTATTTCTTGACTGTTTCCGATCGCCGCCTACAACGAACGACGCTTTTATTATTTTCACAATCGAAGATAAAAACACATCCTTAACGCGGCTTTTACGGACCCGTCAGATGGTGTCGTTGCCGGGGAGGCAAACGACTTAGATTTTTGTTTTGAAAATTTTTTCGGTTTTCCGAATTCGGGTAGTCTGACCCCCGAATTTTTCACTGTAAATCCCATTTTATTTCTTGTATTTATTTAATTTATTTTATTTTTGCTTATTTTCTGAGTCACTCTCTTACACCCATCTCTCTTATTTTTCTTGCGAGGTACCCGGCGCACGTGGAGCGGTTTTTCAAGGAACCGACGCATCTTCACCGACACCCGAAGAAACCGCAATTAAATTAAGATCGAGTCGAGTCGTGAGAGAGAGTAGAGTCTAGGTTTTTAATTTCTGCACTTTTAATTTCTGCTCATTTCTAGCAGTGTCCGTTTGGACTCTCGCGTGTGTAAAAAGACCTTGAACTTTATTTGTGGTGTGTCGTGGCCTGTTTCACTCTCCGGAGAGGGTGGGGCCCGACTTGAGTGGCGATTAGGATAGACCTGCACATACGGCTCTTAGAGCATTTTTATTTTTGATTGTGCTCGTAGGATCTTAAGCCACACTGCACTCTAGCTAAGACGCACATTAGATCGTTCAACTTAGCCAAATTCAACTCAATTCTTCCCGCTAATAGAACTTTCTGCTTAGGTGCGGTTTTCATCGGCTTGCATGCATTTAGTATAAATCTTTAAAATTCTATATTGCATCCCACATGGAGATTGCGAGGAGGCATTGTAAGTCTTCTAACTGAGCATTCATCATAGTTTTCCGCGTGCATCGGCTTTTCCCGAAATCCTCTCTCTTGTTTTATCACATAAATCTAAAGGAAATTGGGACTGGACGGTAGACGTGTATCTGTGTTTATCTAAATTCTTCAGTGATCACCTCAATAAAATTGGAACTGCTAAATAAAGCCGATCTTAAAAAATCCATAAAATCAAGAATTTCTGCGGGAGAGCAACCCCGACATTGTTTGATTTTATCTTGTAGCGAGGAGAGAGACGCACACTAGAATAGAGCCCAGCTCCAAACCTAACAGCTCGTTTAAACGGCTTGCAAGACTTGAATTCTCACCAATTAAAACTAACAAGATAATTGACCGGACCCTTACGGTCTTCACTTTGAGTTGAGTTGGTGAAACAACCCTTGTATTGTCTTTGATTGTGCGTAGAAAATAGTTCATCAACGAATACCACATAATTGTGTCTACATAATAAAACATCTTGTTGACCCCGAGAATGGAGGACTGTGGTAATTTTTATTCAGGCTCGTCTCTCTCTACCACAAACTCCCCAATCTCAAAAGCCCAGAGAAACTCTTACTCTGGACCTGCTTGGCCTCCGGGAAACCCTTCCCAAGAACCCTATTCCTTCTTCCTCCTAGAAGGAGGACAGACCCACCCTGTCTATTTCTCACCACAAAAGATCGAGGATAATTGTTACATCAATTCTTTCCAATCTATTAACTCAAACCCTTTATATTCTCCAGATAAAGAAAAAGAGATGCCACCCAAGATACCTTCCAAGTAAGACCCTGAAGATGAACATAATGAAGATCCAATGAAGATGATTCTCGCGAGACTGGCTGCATCTAAGCAGCAACAACAGCTACTGAGGGAGCAGCTCGAACAATTGAATGCTGGGGGAGAAGTGCCAATGGAAGCCGCATATAACCCTGGACAGTACAGAGTGTGGAACTATTTGCAGCCACCACAGCCAGAGATCCACTATGAACTAAAGTCACACTTTGTCAGTCAATTACCTCAATTCCATGGTAATACGACTGAGGAGCCATATGAATTCTTGAGGGACCTGGAGCTGATATGTTCTAATCTGAGGCACCCACAAGTCAGCCAAGACTACATTCGTCTCGCTGCACTACCTTTCGCCTTGAAAGGGAAAGCAGACTACTGGGTGAAAAACTTGGGGGTGACTGTGACGACTTATGAGAGGTTCAAAAACCTCTTTCTGAAGAAATTCTACCCCTTGAGCCGGACCAATCAAATGAGGACCCGCATCACCAGTTTCTCCCAGATGCCCAATGAACCACTTTGTGAGGCATGGGATAGGTTTAAGGACCTGCTACAAAAATGTCCTTGCCATGATCTGGACAACAACATCCTAGTCCAATCACTCTACTCTGGCCTCAACCACGAGACTCAAGGGTTAGTTAGTGCTGCCTGCGGAGGGAATTACACATCACGTGGAGCTGAGACCGTCTGGAAAATACTGGAGCAGATGGCAGAAACAAGCCGGTCTCAAATTGCCAGTAGAGCATACACTGATTCCCTGAACACCCTTCAAGCCAAAGGCGGGAAGCAGACGGTGGCAGAAATAGCTGAGGACTTGATTCCAAGCATGCACTTTATTTCTGATAAATTGACAATTGTGGACAAGAGAATGAACGATATCGACAGTAGGATTTCCCAATTCCCAAAGCAGATGGAGGATCTCACCGAGAAGGTGTCCAAAATGGGGATGCCTAGTGCACCTACTGTCCCGATATATCATGTGCATCATGTCCAGGAGCAGAGCAACAACAACCATGGGCTCACGATCAATCCCACGCCCAATTTTCCCAACACCCGCCCCCACCGACTGAGACAGTCAAGGAAGCCCCGCCTCTGACATTTGAAGTGAATGGCATCTGGTACACCCAGGACACTACCCGACAGGGTAATATGGGAGACCGTCAGACTTATCAGCGTCCACCCACCTTCTATAATGCCGCATTTCCTCCACAGCACACTACATCGTTCCAGCAGCCGAAGCAGCAGCAACCCTACAATCGCCAGAACCAACCTCAGCAATACCATCAGCAATCTCAAGCCCCCAGACAATCAGCTCAATCATCCAAACCCCCAGAAGAACCGATCGACATCCAGAGACAAATACTTGAAGAGTTTCGTCACTTCCGAAATGAGCTGCAAGATCTACGGGTTGATGTCAACCGCTTGTCCTGTTGGAAGGATGAGCAGACAGCTCCAGCCACAACCATTCCCGCCCAGGTTCAAGCTAACCCCAATAGCTTGAACAAATTCAACTCATCTCAATACAATAACCAGGTATACTATCCAGACTTTTCCACATCTGAACATGAGATCCTTTCGTTTGACAAAATCAATGCCATGTCACTCAGGAGCGGAAGGACTGTGGTCGTACCTGACCGGGCAAGGGAATCGGACCATGAAGACTTGGAAGATCAACCAGAGGATGTTTACGAGGAGGAAGATGAAGGACGCCCGAAGACCCCAGCAATAGATAAAGGGAAAGCATCTATGGAGTCTGCAGAGGACCTTGAACCTCTAGTTGCTGCAAAAATACCTTTGTCACCTTTTCAGCAACCTGATTTTGATTATTATGATTGTAATAAAAACTCCAAGTTGAATAAAGATGCTCTTATTTATGATTCTGGCCCTCTATCTCCTGTCTCAAATGCTTCCATTCCTTTCCCCCATGCCCTAAAGAAAGAAAAACAAAAGAAAAACATCAAAGATGACCCAGTCATGGAAAAATTCTGCCAACAAAACATCACAGTCAAAGTACCCTTTGATCAGTACATGGCCGGTAATCCAGCCTTTCAGAAATACTTGAAGGCAAAATGCACTCCTACCAGGACTCGTACAAAGAGAACAATCAATTTGTGGAGACTCATTTCTTGACAGTTGCCACCACCAAGTGCGTCAAAAACCAGCATCTGCCAAGAAAGAAAAGGGATCTGGGCGCCCATTATGTGGAGAGTCACATTGGCGGCATAGCATTCACACGCACACTTCTCGACAATGGATCTTCCATAAACCTTCTGCCCTTAGCCTTATATTATCAATTGGAGTTGGGCCCTCTCAAGAAATCATCATCTTTACTCCAATTTGCTGATAAATCCACTAAAAGACCTAAGGGAGAAGTGAAGAATGTCATCATCATTATCGAGGGTACTGAATACAAAGTAGACTTCACTGTCCTGGACATGGAGACCCCGAACCATTGGAAGGGATCGCAAATCATTCTCGGAAGACCTTTCTTAAGAACCGCTAAGGCTGTATTCGACTACGGAACTGGCATGATGAAATTCCGTTCTCCAGGAGGAGAAGTGGACTTGGAGATGAAACAAACAAAGTGGCAAAGGCCAGACTCCGAATCCACAACTGAAGATGCCGAAACATCAGAATGCAATCTCCTCAGAACCACTGGGCCATGGGACCAACTGCCAGACATACAGGTAGAAAGCACATCCTCAGAAGAAGAAATAATACACGATGCAGTCTCTGAGACTTCTAGACCCCAGATTATCACACACTTGACAACACAGAAATCCTCTTGGATTTGTCAATCCCATCACATTTGGGTCAGTCAATCGATGATGAATCGGACGCGGCTCTGGTCGAATTACCATTCTACTCTAGCGATCCGACTCACTTTTCTTCGGAATTGGTAGCCAACATCTCACACTGTGATTCACCGTCAACCGATACTGAACCAGAAGCAAAAGTCATTCAGCCAGACTTGATCGACGATTCAGAATTGCCAGAGCTGAAACCACTACCTCCCACGCTGAAATATGCATTCCTCAATGGACCCAAAGAAAAATTCCCTGTGATCATTAGCTCATCATTAACCGTGGACCAAGAATCCAGACTACTTGAAGTCCTTGAGCGAAATCGAAAAGCCATAGGTTGGACTGTGTCGGATCTCGTAGGAATAAACCCCGCTCTCTGCTCGCACCAAATTTATGTTGAGGATAATGCAAGGCCTTCCCGTGAGTTTCAGAGAAGATTAAACCCCAATCTTCGGGAAGTAGTGAAGAAAGAAATAGAGAAATGGTGCAAAGCAGGATTTATTTACCCCATTTCTGACTCCAAGTGGGTAGCCCCCCTTCATGTCGTCCCGAAGAAGTCGGGAATCCAGATGGTTACCAACGAGGAGGGGGTAGAGATCGCGACCCGAGTACCCACATCGTGGCGCGTCTGTATCGATTACCGGCGCCTGAATGCTGCGACCAAGAAAGACTACTTTCTACTGCCATTCATTGATCAAATATTAGAGAGACTTGCAGTGAAAGCATTCTTCTGTTTTCTTGATGGGTACTCCGGCTACAATCAAGTAGCTATCGCTCCCGAGGACCAGGAAAAGACCACATTCACATATCCCTTCGGTACTTATGCATTCAAGCGCATGCCATTCGGGCTTTGCAATGCCCCAGGCACATTTCAGCGGTGCATGATTGCCGTATTTGCCGAAATGGTTGGTGATTTCCTGGAAGTCTTCACGGATGACTTCTCAGTTCATGGTGATTCATTTGATACATGCTTAGCGCACTTGGACCAAGTCCTTCAGAGATGCAGGGAGGTTAATTTGGTACTCTCCTGGGAGAAGAGTCACTTTATGGTGACTGAGGGTATCGTGTTGGGGCACGTCATCTCCAAAAAGGGAATGGAGGTGGACCCTGCCCAGGTGGATGTGATCAAGAAACTTGAGCCATCAACCAACGTCAAGTCAGTGAGGTCGTTCTTAGGGCATGTTGGATTTTATCGACGGTTTATTCCTGATTTTTCAAAGATCGCCCGCCCACTGACTGAGCTCTTAGGAAAAGACACCGAGTTTATTGTGAATCACAGATGTCTAGAGGCCTTCGAGCTCCTGAAAAAGAAAATATGTGAATCGCCGATATTACAAGCTCCCGACTGGTCTCTTCCCTTCGAGATCATGACTGATGCATCGGATTTTGCTGTCGGAGCGGTACTCGGACAAAGAAGAGATGGAATTCCTTATGCGATTCACTACGCGAGCAAAGTGTTGGATCCTGCACAGAGAAATTATACAGTGACTGAAAAGGAAATGCTCGCGGTTGTTTGGGCCCTGGAAAAATTCAAATCATACATATTGGGCTCCAAGGTAACAATTTTCACAGATCACACAACAATCAGATATCTCATGGATAAGAAGGATGCCAAGGCACGACTTTTGAGATGGATTTTTTTAATCCAGGAGTTTAATTTGGAGATTAAGGATAAACCTGGAATAAAGAATGTTGTTGCTGATCACCTTTCCCGAATCGAGCAAAACGATCATCCTGATATCGGACCAATCAAAGAGACTTTTCCAAACGAATCGATTTGCGTCATTGATTCAACCCCATGGTATTCAGACATAGTGAACTATCTTGTCTCCAAGAAGGTTCCCTATGGTTGGACCAAAAAAATGATTGATCGATTAAAGTCAGATTCGAGAAAATACCATTGGGACGATCCTTTCCTTTTCTATGAAGGACCGGATTGTGTCTGGAGAAGATGTATTCCTCAGGAGGAATATCAGAGTGTCCTCACACACTGTCATTCTCTCGAGGCTGGAGGACACCATTCGGGAAAGAGAACTGCGTACAAGGTACTCCAATGTGGATTTTACTGGCGGACCTTATTTCAGGATGCTAATGAATTTGTACGGTCATGCCCGATTTGTCAAAGAATGGGAGGGACTATGGGATATAGAGATGAAATGCCCATGCAACCAATGATTTTCTGTGATGTTTTTGATGCATGGGGGATTGATTTTATAGGTCCCTTTCCCAACAGCAATGGATTTGAGTACATCTTGTTAGCGGTGGATTATTTATCAAGATGGGTAGAGGCTATTCCAACCCGATCCGCAGATAGCAAAGTCGTCTGTAAGTTTATCAAAGATAACATCATTGCGAGGTTCGGGATACCTAAAGTATTGATTTCTGATGGAGGTAGCCACTTCGTGAACATGGAGATGAGATCTTTGGCTAAGGAGTACAAATTTGAGCATAGAATAGCCAACCCATATCATCCACAAGCTAATGGCATGGCAGAGGTTTCTAATAGAGAGGTGAAGAGCATTCTCCAGAAGTTGGTTCGTCCCGATAGGAAGAATTGGTTGAAACTGTTGGACCAAGTTCTATGGGCTTATAGGACAGCCTATAAGACTCCACTCGGTACTTCACCTTTTAGGATGATCTATGGTAAGCCATGTCATCTTCCTGCAGAATTGATTCACAAATCTGAATGGGCGATCAAAAAGTTGAATTGGAGTTGTCGCCTTGGGAAACTATGTCAGGACTTAAATCTGAATGAGCTAATTGAAATCCGAAATCGGGCATATGACAACAGTGTGATTTATAAGGACAAGGTCAAGAGATGGCATGATAAACACATTCGAGAGAAGACCTTTGTCCCTGGACAGAAAGTGTGGTTGTTTAATGCTCGGTTGAAGATTTTTCATGGGAAACTAAAATCAAAATGGACGGGTCCCTACATTGTTATCAATATGCATACCAATGGAAGCGTAGATATTGCCGAACTCAAAGATAATGCACAACCATTCTCAGTAAATGGACAAATGCTGAAGCCATACATTGAATCACCAAAAGAACAAACAGTTCAAGTCGAGGTCATCTATTTCACGCAGAGCGAGGACATTGAAAATCTATCTGATCATTCCCACCCTCCCTCCCGACCACATCGGCCTCCTTGTACAGCTTCTTCCTTTACTTAGGCCAAGGCCTAAGTATAGGGGGGGACCGATGCCATCTGTATATATCATTCTTCTCCTGACTCCTAATTGCTCCATTTCCACCCTTCTTCCATACTTAGGCTATCCACATCCTAAGTATAGGGGGAACCAACATCCACCTGTATATACTCTCTTCATTCACATATCACGACCACTTCATTTTTCTTTTCATTTTTTTCACTCCCTTACGCTTAGCCCAAGCTATGTCTTCTGCTTCTTGTGCTCTGAGGACACAGCACTCGCTAAGTATAGGGGGGTCTGTATATATACTTTGTATATATTTTACCCATATCTCGTACTTTTGCGTAAGTCTATATGTATTTACGGGGTGGGTACTAACATCAAAAAAAAAGTTTCTGCATTGCACACACCTGCACTTCATCCAACATTGCATGCATTTGCATCTGTGAAAAGTCAGTGGGTTCTGAACCAAGTTATGAGTAGAAATCGAGAGTGGTCTGGACTTGACCTTAATCCACCTAATTTTCAGAGGAACTTCATCGAGAAATAGGATTTTAAGAGCTTCAGGTCTTTTTGACTTAATTCCTTAAGTTCCACATGACAATGTACAACATTTGACTCTTAGTGTCTAACCTGGTCTCTTCATTCTGGGTACAACTCTGGAATAGAAAATTAATTTGTACTCTCGCACTATGCACTTAGCTCAACCCAGACAGGATGTTGGAAGACTGTGTGAGTCTCTTTTCTGGTAGCGTGGAAATCTAAAGACCAGAGTACGGGTTGAAATAAAGCTTCGGAAAAGGGATGGACGGTTGGGCACAATTTTTTCTAAGACCCCAAAAAATGTACGGAACAAAAAAATTCTATATCCGTAGGGGCATAACAAGATCCAAACAGAACCACCAAAAATTCCAAATACAAAGAAGCATTCTACCAAATAAAAATCCGACCAAAAAGTGTCCAAGCCTCAAGAAACCTGCAGATCTTGGTGGAGACTCGGCTACACTGGCCATCTTCACAAGGAGAGGTGACTACACTGGCCACCCTCCAGTTCTTTTCTCTTTCTTCTATCTTCTCCCTCATTCGATTGTGAACACAGCACGACAGACCTTAGAAGGAAATACCTGACTCCCCGAGGACGAGTTACTGGAGAGGAGAGGAGCATGGTAGTCTGGCATTCTGAATGGGAAGAGCTAAAACCCTTCACACACATGAGTCGGTTATTCAATATTCATAGGGTATACTTTGGGAAGAGGATTGATCTAAGATGACTTCTGAGCCGAAACTGTGTCAATGATGTGTAGAACTTGAGGACTGTTGATTTTAAAATTCTAAGTCTCACAGAAGTTCCGCCACATTATTAATCCAAAGGTCGAGTTTAGTTTCACTTTCACCTTCAGTTCATGGTCTTGGTATGGAACCCAGTTTCATTTCACTTCATGGCATCTCTTTTTGATGCTCAGGGACGAGCATGGTTTAAGTATAGGGGGATGATGAATCTCGGATTCATCACTCTAAGTCTCATTAATTAGGCTCAAGTCCCTCAAAATCAACTGCATTTCTGCATTTATTTCGTATAATTAGCATTCAGGCACGATTGCATAAGAATTGCATTTTAGCATTAATTTCTGCATAAAATAAGAAGCCAAAAATCCAAGCCAAAAGTGACCTATAAATAGTCTAACTTCCCCTATTTTTAACTCCTTCATGCTCACACCGCATACCACAAACTCACTTCCACTGTGTACACATCACTAACAAGAATAAATGAAAAATACAAAAAAATCACTAACCCTGTTAAGTGGACCAAAAACCCAAACCCTAGTTTCAGGATTTTCGGACTAAAAGCCACATATCTTCCCCATCCAGTGTCCGATTTGATCCTGCTCACTTTTGAACTAATGCACATTCAACTACCTTCAAAACAAGACCAAGTTCAAGTGAATCGGAGCTCGTATGTGAAAGTTGGGTTTTGGGTCACTTTTCTACATTGTATTTTTCGCGGCTTTTGACCCTATATTTTATGTATATATTTTCTTTATTAATAAAAATCCAAAAAAATAGAATTAGGTGTCTTCTATTTATCTTTGATTTTTCCATATTTTTCCGGATTTTTATCTTGTTTAAAAATGACAAAAAAAATAGAAAACCAAAAAATCAAGGTATTCTATGTACATGGGATACCCCAAAAATTCACTTTTCACATTTGACCGAATTTGGCTTTGATGTCTTCATGAAAGTTGTAGATCTCGTCGAGACAAGCATTTTTCATGAAGGAACTTTTTCGATCCGAGGTCATTTGCTATTTCTTTTTGATTTTACAAAATGATTTTTCTTCGAATTTTCTGGTGCTGACACGTGGCAGCCCCAGAGGCCGCCACGTGTCAGCATTTTTTGGGCCTTTTATATACTCGTTTTTATAAAAAAATTAATTAAACCACGCACGTGCAGCGCATGTGCCACCCCCGCACGCGCACTGCACGTGCGCGCCCGTCTCCTCAACCCACACCCGCCGCCACGTGGCATGCGCGTGATCGTTCGATCTCGCTTGATCGAACGGCCACTGCTCTTCTTCCCCAACGGACTCCCCCGACTTCTCCGCCTCCCTCCTTCAACCTCCTGCGTCGCCCGCATATCCCGCGACGGCCGAACAACCTTCCACAACCCCCGCACCGGCCCAACGCCCTCCGCCATCTCCCTTATCTCCCTCTCTCCTATTTAAACGCCACCGCCGCCCCCTACTCGATTCATCCGCCGATTGACCCCGCTAGGTGGTGACAGACCTCGACGCCGGCGTGATCCGAGGGTACCCTCCTCGTCGCAGCTAGCTCCTCCAGGCGCTGCTTCGCTCCGGCCGCTCGTCGCCGTCGAGCCCCCTTCTTCTCCGACTAGGTAATCTCCCACTTTCTCTCTCTCTCTCTACATCTCTCTCTCTCGCTACATCAAATATCGTAGAGATTATTTTGGTTAACATTGTGCCCAAAAATCACTGCATTTGCATGCATGCTTTGCTCTGTAAAAATCATTTTGCATATTTCACTATTTTATTTTTAATAGGTATTAAATCCCACATTTTTGAGGTCTAGGATTTTTCTAAGATCCATTACCTAGTGATAGATCTTAGATAATTTTAGTTCTCGAAAATAAGTAGGTTTAATATTTATTAAAATTAAATATTAAAAATTAATTTGTTTGCATTTAAAAATTCATAAAAAATTTATATTGCATCTAAAAATTCCAAAAAAATTATAGTGCACTCATTTCATCGTCATTTACATTGTGGCCAAGTTTCGTATTTTTCGGACGTCGTTTGATTGAAATTTACATTTTAGTCCCTAAAATAGGCCGAACTTGCATTTTGCATCTCATATTGCATTGAAAAATTCCAAAAAAAAGACCGCCTTGAAAACCGAACTCAAAATTGGATAGACACAACTCTAGGTTGTTCCTTTGCCTCCTTGAGATCGACCTTGGGACTTGCCCAAGTAAAATAAACATAAAAACCACTTGATTAAATTTGATTAAAAATTGTGGTTATTTCTTGACTGTTTCCGATCGCCGCCTACAACGAACGACACTTTTATTATTTTCACAACCGAAGATAAAAACACATCCTTAACGCGGCTTTGACGGACCCGTCAGCTGCGCACGAGGACTGTGTCGATGGAGGGAGGTGCACGTCCGTAGGAGGGGGGCTGTGACGCGTGGGGAATACGTTGAAGAGGGGTCTCGGTGATGGAGCGGATGACCTGAGGTGGCCTAGGGGTGGTCGCGCGTGCGCGGAGGGTTGCAGGGGAGTCACGCGATGGATGGGGACTTCGAGCCGCGGACGGATGGGCGGCCAAGGGTGGCTGCAAGCAGCGTCACCGGCAGTGCTGTAGGAAGGGGGAGCCAACGATTGCTTGCTTCAATTTTTATTTTTTTATTTTTTTATTTTTTGATGTGATATTTTTTTGGAATTAATTTTTATTTTTTTATTTTTCTTAAACAGAGAATAAAGAAATACAAATATGATGGGGTGATGTGATAGATACAAATATGAACAAATGAAGGTGATAACGGGATGGTGATGTAATGCGATAAAAAATGCAAAAATGTAAACGATGTTTAACGATAAAAAGAGAAATTACATACAATGGAAGCAGCCGCCTATGGTGTGCTCACGAGAAGTACTGTCTTCGCTAGGATTGCCAGCGAACGATGAGCTCGAGCAGCGCGCGAATGTGGCTGCGATATTGGCCAAGAAGCCAACGGATCTCGCCAGAGAGAGGGCTGTCGTCGCTCGGTGTCACTGTCACCAATTCAACTCTGAAAACTAAGCTCTCCTCACATAAAGATGGATCAAGTGCAAAATGAGGTGGATGTGATGTATATAAAGAGAAAATTAGAAGTTATGAAAGTGGCGGAGAGGAGGTTGATAAAATGGTGGAGTTGAATTATAAGTTAGAAAAATGGTGGAATAATTGAGTTGAATGGGTAGTTATTGTAGAGACTGGAAATTAAATAAAAATAAATAATAAGATAAAACAGGTTACTAAAATATAATAAAATATAGAGAAGAAAAAAGTGGAGAATTTACAAAAAAAACAACATGTACATTTTTTTACTTTTTTACTTTTATTTTTTGTATTTTTAATAAGAGATATTTACAATAAAATAATAAAATAAAATACTATAAATTAAATACAATACAATATTTTTTAGATTTTTTAGTAATAAAAAAATAAAAATGGAAGAAAGAATGAATATTTACATTATATACAATATACACCTAGGTCCTCTCCTCAAAACTCATATTTTACAAACGAGCTCCGATTTTAGTGAAACTACTTCCGTTGGATAGATAATTTTCTAACTTAAACTTTAAAATTGAGTCCGGTGAATTTGGAGTTCATATGGACGGAAATTTTGACAGGGAAGTTGAACTTTACAACTTTTTCTCTTTGAGATCTAGGAGTATTTATTTTAGTTTTTTTTTGTATTTTTGTATTTTTATATACATTTTTATGAACAATCAGAAAAAGAAATAGCCAAAAAGGAGTTGAAATGAAATCATTAAAAATACATAAAATTCTGAGCTATTTACACGTGAAAACTATACGATAATTAGTGCGTTTTATTTACAAGAGTCATTTTGTTAATTTATTGATTTTATGGACATTTATTTGATATTTCACTCAGGGATTTTGCTAAGATCAATATATTGAGATGATGAATTGTGAATTCATCACGGAGCTAAGTTCCATAAAGTTTTATGCAATTCTTTTATAAATTCTTTCCGTTCATTTAAAAATTTTAAGCTTTTAATTTTTTCACTCAAAATTTATGCAATTTTTTTGTAATTATTTTTTAGAATGATTGCAAAGAAATGGTAGAATTTGGCGATTTATTCACATCAAATCTGCTCAATTTTATTCACATCATGGTTGAATAGAAAGGCAACCTCTTGTCTCGGGTTTGGATCCTCTAGGTAATTTCACTTTTACCTAGAGTAGGTAACATAGCATGGATGAATGCCACCTCATCCCTTATACATGTGGCAACCATCTAATAAGAAGAAAAGATTGAAGTTAGTTGGAACATTAATGATAAACCCCTCCCCTCTTAATGTTGGTACTTTTCATAAAGTTTGTATGTTACATTATATATTTCTAGTATTTAAATATTTCTTATGCACAAAAAATATATTCCTATCACAACATCAAATTACTTTCATCTAGATAATCATTTTCCTATGCACACAAAAAATTACATCCAATGAAGGTCCTTGCAATATAAGTAAAAGTGAAGTTACGTACTCTTTTTATTATTAAATGTATAATAACAAATTTTATTTATTGCAAAATTATTTTCGTACTTCAAACTAGCAATGAATGTTATCTCCATTTCTAAATCATTATAATAATTTCATATAGCATCATTTTCGTTATATTTTTAAAATATTTCTGGTAAAACACATAAAGAAAACACAAAGAAGTACATCGATCTACTTTCGCTATTTTTTAATCGTTTGTTATTCGTTGCTGAATGATTTTTTGCACTTGAAAATAACTGGATTCTTTCTATCCGATGTTGTATCGGTGGCGACGCTCTATATAGCAGTGTTCATCCATTCCCATTTGTCAAAATTTTAACTAATTATCTTTACATTTTAAGTATGAAAATTCTTTCTCAAGAAATAAAATTTTAAATATGAAAATAATTTCTCAAGAAATAAAATTTTTTGTTATACATTTAACAACAAAAAAGTAGGTAACTTCACTTTTACTTATATTGCAAGGACCTCCATTGGATATAAGTTTTTTGTGTGCATAGGAAAGTGATTATCTAGATGAAAGTAATTTGTTGGTGTGATAAGAATATAATTTTTGTGCATAGGAAATATTTAAATACTAGAAATATATACTGTAAATACAAACTTTATGAAAAGTACCACCATTAAGAAGGGAGATGTTCATCATTAATGTTCCAACTAACTGCAATCCTTTCTTTTTATTAGATGGTTGCCACATGTATAAGGGATATGTTACCTACACTAGCAAAAGTGAAGTTACCTGGACGATCCAAACCCTCTTATCTCCTACTCTCCATTCCCACTCGGCTCTATTATCTCTTTCCTTTCCGCCGCCAAAAATCCAAACAAACCTCATCTCTTGCTTGAAAAAAAATCTCTCGTTCCCAAATCCCCTCTCTGCCCCAATTCCACGCTATGAAGTTCTAGGGATTCCAACCCCCCAATTCCTCCCGGTCAAGAAACCTAATCCTTCCCATGCCATCGGCGATCCCGATCTCCAGCTTCCCCGTCCTCGTTTCCTTCTCCTCGATCCCGTTCCTAGGATTTCAGTCTTGGATCCCCCGGAACCGTGGAGGTTCCGGCGACGTGAATCCATGGCAAAGATCGCCCCTTTGCGGCCGATGATGGATTTGAGAGCTGGAACAGCACCATGGATCTGAATCTCTACCTGGGTATCGGTAATTCCCGCTCCGATCTTCGGATGGACCTCGGAAGCGATCTCTCTCTTGGTCCGCCCCCCACGGACGAAGGCAGCCCGTCCCGCGGTGCGTATGTGCAGACGAATTCCGTTACGGTGATACCCGACTCATTGGCGAACGACGAGATCTTCCGAGGTATCACCCCATACTCGCCGTCCCGGGGCCTGCCGAATGAGCCGTATGCTATGTACAATCCATTGATCCATGCGCTTCCGCAGTCGCCGGGTGCCTCGTTCTCGCCATCTTTCGGTGCTGGTTTGCAGGAGGGTGATGGAGTAATTGCCCGAAACGAGTTCTATGACTCATCATTTCCCGGGCAGTCAGCATTAGGAGGTGCAGAGACCCATGTTTCTGGCTATCCCTCATATGAGTTGATCGCACCTTTGGTGGAATCACATGAAGAATTGAGTGCTGCTGGGCAACAGCCGACACAAGAACACGAAAGCACGGCTTTCGTTCGCACTGACTCCTTGCCAACTATTAGGAATCTCCTCCGAAGTCCCGAGGTTAGGATCCGGAACTTGATCGAATTGGAATCCAATCACCGATTAGAACATGCTGGGCAGTTCCCAACCTCGTTTCGTTATCTTTTTGAAGCCCCCGGTTTGGGTGCTCCCTCTGTTTCGACCCCAGATCGGCAAGCATGCAACACTATCTTAGATAGACCTGCGGAAGACACGGGGATGGATAAAGTGGAAGATCATGATATTGTTAATGAGAATATGGAAAAGGACGTGGAGGACAAGAGTCGAGTGATTAATTTTGATTGTAATATCTGCCTCGATATGGCTAAGGAGCCGGTCGTCACCTCCTGCGGGCACCTGTTCTGTTGGCCATGCTTATATCAGTGGTTGCATCTCCATTCTGTCCACAAGGAGTGCCCTGTTTGCAAAGGAGAGGTCGAAACAAACATAACACCGATTTATGGACGCGGAACTTCCGGAACAGAAGTGGAAGAGAGCAGTACCATCAGTGGCGATTCAGGTTTAAAGATACCACCCAGACCTCGTGGACGTAGGTTCGAGAGCTTGAGGCAGCAGATTCAGAGGCCGGTTTCGAGAAGGTTGATGGAAGGTTTTACCGATCCGTGGAGAAGAAACATTGCGGGAGAGTTGCAGAATCTTGCGAGGATGGATGATGGAACTTGGAGACTCTCTAGAGCTTTGTTCGGGAACAACATCCCGAATGAAAGACTGGATGCCATACACCACAGGCTAAGGGCTCGAAGACAGTCACATGTCAGGATGGCTGAAAGTTTATTTAGATCAAATGTCGGTATGATGGAGCTCCCTACACTTGTCTCCAATTCACAGGCACATAATACCGATTCAGTGAACCAGGTGTCCGTGAATCTCTTTCATGATGGTGCTGTGAGCAGGGAAGGACAGTCTAGGATTCAGAATGAGAGTTCAGTCAATAGTTTTGCCATAGATGGTAGAAATTCCACTCTCTCTGCATCACCCACTCAACCTGAAAATCATGTTATTCCAGTTGGAGGAAATGCTGAAAGTACCCCACCGCCAGTAATTCAGTCTCCAGTAACATCACAGTCAGCTGACCAGGCCTCTGCTTCTAGTACTCTGGCATTAATACAAGATGACACAGCTGCTAATGATGCTTTGGTCGAACCAAATAGTGCAGGGTCGTCTAGGTTATTTCGAAGAAGAAGATGGACCGAAGCTTCTGGTTCCTTGGATTTTGATGGAGGATATCCTCCTGCTCGTAAAAGGAGGCGGCTAAATTAGAATTCCTCGGACCATATTTTTTATTGAAGGTTAGCTAATTTTCTGCCTAGATTTCTCATTGCAATTGTAATGCCTTTATGTTAATCATATTATTTTGTGATGTTTAACTTGCTAAGTTATTACCCCATTCAAAGTTTGGGTTTCAAACTTGATATAAATTTTAGTTGGTTCCATACCTGTGAATGCTGCATTATGCCTTTTTTGTTTCACGTATGTATCCAGTTTTAACTTTTCCATGATAGAACTATTAAAATTAGTGACCTTCCTAATCTATTGAGTGACATAGTTTTGTGAAAGTGACGCTTCAGTTTCTCCACTTAGGATTTTAGAGGATCCAAATCACTTTTTGCACCAAGTTTTCTGCCGAAACCCTGTGTGATTATACCAAAAAGAGAGTTTTCTTAGTCAGGTGTCCAGGTAGAAGATTGTATTGGACAAATTGTCTCTAGTAAATCAACCAGTTAAAAACAAGTACAAGAGTTGTCTGTAAACTAACTTTTGGAAAGCAAAGGCTCCACTGAAGCCTGAAGTTTCTGCTTCATGCGTGGCTGCTGTGGAGGAGGTTGGTTATGAGGTGCTCACGTGTGAATGGGGTTTGAATTTGGAGTCTGGACATGACCTGAGGAGTTAGCGGGAATGGTGACAAGGATGTGATCATCTATTTTCCGTCTGTCCTAAGATATTCGAAGCTCGATTGGAATGGCTAGGTTGGACTTGACTTATTTTGACAACTTTTTGAAGAAGTTTTTGGATGGGCGAAGTTAGAGGGGTTTATAATATATACTTCAGAATAGCATTACGTGTTAGTCGTTGGTTGTTCTACGAGCCTCATGGTGATTGAGGAACGATGTGGTGTATGAGCATGAAAGATACTATGTGGAAAATGTTACTCACTGCGCTAAGTTTTTTGTTAAGGCTTGGATGCATTTTAGCTCTTAAGGGATGGTGACAAGGATGTGGATCATCTATTTTTCGTCTGTTCTAAGATATTTGAAGCTTGATTGGAATTCCTTGGTTGGGCTTGACTGATTCTGACAACTTTTTGAAGAAGGTTTTGGATGGGTGAAGTTAGCGGGGTTTATAATATATACTAAGAGAAGAGCACTACGTGTTAGTTGTTGGTGCTTCTATGAGCCTCGTTGTGACAGAGGAACGATGTGGTGTATAAGCGTGAAAGGTACTACGTGGAAAATGTTACTCGCTGCGCCAAGTCTTGTATTAAGGCTGGGAGTTTTCATTTGTAATGTGCTCCTTTCAAGTTAAAGCAATGAATCATGATGGTTATTTGTCTCCGATGGCCATCCTTTGTTTTTTCCCCTTCAAAAAATAGGTGTTTCTTTAGTTAATGAATCGAAATTAATTACACATTGGTGCCCTGTACAACTTAAATCTGGAAGTGAATGCTGGTTGTGGGGCAACTTTTATGACATACACGAGAATGACATGTGTTCGGGTATGAGAGGAAATGCCCATATAGAAGATTGTGTTAGATCAAATCTCTCTTGACATCTACTAGTTAAAACAAGTACCCAGGTTCCTATTATCTTCTAATTTGTGTGGGTACATGATAAATCCAGTCCAGGTGTATGCGTTGGTTGATGCACATTATCCATGGAGATATAGAAATCAGAATCATCTTAGTTGCACAAAATTAAGAAACAATCCTTCAAAGAAGAATGAAGTGGAAGTAGGTCTGATTCTGTTGAAGTATTAGCATGTTACATAGAATTTGGAGGCCCACGCATAAGCATCAACTAAGAAGATCCACTAGGATCTCCATTAGTTGCATAAAGTCGTCGATCGACTCTTTGGCGGTCCAACATCAAAGACAAAAGAGGCATCCACTACTTTTTGACACACAATCATGGAGTTAGCAGATATAAACCATGAAACCTTGGAATGTGATCCCCTACTATGCCTCACAGGATTGATCATCTGGCCAAAAAAGAGAATTTGTTGCCTGCTCTAGCCTGGCCAAAGCAATTGGATTTCGTACTGAGCACGACTATAGCTATACCTATTTAGCTAGAAGATTCTTGCACCATGCTTCCTGATTTGGTGGCATCCCATGGAAGAAAAAGATTCTTTGACCACATGTCCTACTTACTTCGTAATGTGAACTATTTAACTGTGAGTTGTGATGAGGATTCTCAAACATTCAACCTCTGAGACCGAGCCACCACGAGAAATATATCTATAAACATCACTCCAGGCTTCTGACATAATCAGTGCCCTTCCAAGAAAAATTCCGTGGTAGGGAGTTCTGTTTCTTTGCCTTGGTTGGAGTGAAGAGACAAAGGATAATAAGTGTCAAAAAGAACATTACAAGAAAAATAAATGTCCTGTTTTTTGACAACTCACTCTAGTTCTCACTCCTACCCTAAACAGATGAGAACCTCCGAACAAAACCTAAATTTGCTAAAGTCCCTAATCCATGATTGCATCATTGTGGCACCTTTTGCAGTAGAAAAAGGAAGGCCTTGTTGATGCGGTCAGATCCAAAGCTTCCCTCTTGAAATCCCTTCACCGCATCTAGGATATCCAGTTTCATTGTCTCCCAGAATTCCTTGAAGAAAAAAAACAAGGACATCACATGGAGATGGCACACCATCTTTATGCAACTCGAACACCATTTTCCACACTTCTTTCTTGGAAAAATCCTTGATAACTTTCTCCATCTAATATATAAAGCCTTTTCCCACTTTATGTAGGGTCGGCTACATGGATTCTTGCTCAAATCCAAGTTGAAGATCCGACTATTTTTACACTGGTTGTCAGCTACCTAATACAACCCCCACAAGGGGGGATTTGAACCTTGGTCTTTTGGGTGGTAGGCACACTGTACTAACCGGAACATTTAAGTGGGTTTTTCCTGACCACCACAAGAGACAAAGGATAACTCTCTCCATCTGCTGTTACAAAATTGTAAATGCACCTTTTTTCATGACCTCCAATGAATCACACTCTCTTCTTGGAAAAGCATCTAAGTTAGTCACTAGTGCTTTGCACGCGTGTTTCTCATCTCTAACTGTAGCATCACCTACCTTCACCTCCTCAATTAGGTGCTCCTTCTCCTTCCATCAACCAACTCATGGAAGAAAGACATATTTGTGTTTCCTTTGTTCCAACTTGCTCTAGACTCTAGCTTTTGATCCACAACCCTCTTGGTTTCCTCCTCTTCTAGAATCACATGTTATGATTAAGAGCATCTAAACTTAATAATAATATAAAGATGCAAATCTATAGATTAATACAAACAGTTTATATATATTACAAAATCATACCATTTATTAAGGACATCTAAACTTTGCAAATCCAAAAACATATGTATAGTTGGATGATAAAAATACTAATTAGGAATCCAAATCATCGGGAGCATCTCTTTACAGTGGTTAGACCAATAGACTTCTTTTAACAGTGAAGAGGAAGCATGAAATTCTAACACGAGAAAGATTTGGGAAATATTCCTCATAAGCTTCGCTACTTTATGGATCTCGGAATTTTAGGGCTTCTGATACGATCAGTCAAGTTATAGTATTTTTTTTAATTTTCTGATTAATTTTATTCTCTTTCTATTTTTGTAATTTGATGCATACAGAAAAATCAAGATGAGAGGTAGTACATAGAAAAATAAAGGCGAGGGGCGATAATGGTGGAGGTGATCTCTAAAGCCAAAACTCAAATTCTTGATCATATAACTTGTTCTTTGAACAATAAACTACTAAGTTATTAACATAGGGAGGGGTGGATTACAAAAATAAATAAAGGAAAATATATGTTAGCCACGTAACAAACTCTATTTGACTTGACTTGTCCGATATTTCTAACCACCTTATCTAACATAAAATTTGAGATTCTAACTGATATCAATTTATTTAACGAAAAAAATCGACCACTGATTTAAAATAACTAGTTATGGTTGGAACACCCTAATTTATCCAAAATCATAAATCCATGCTTCCATTAATTCTCCTCCTCTTTGAAAAGCTCATTTCATGATGAGTTGCTTTATCATTGAGAGTGGGGCATGGTTGATTCTAATACCCCCAAATCATTATTGGAAGAATAAACATGGAGCATAAGGTGGAGTCCATGCTTCAACGTTGAGCACGAGCTTAGTTGCTTGAATTTAGTGCCCTTGGAATTCTTACTGGAAGACCAAATGTGGAGCGAATGATGGAGTCCATGATGTTGCTGCAGTCTTTTGAATTATGGTTGGAAGAGTTGATGTGGCATATTCAACAAGTGTGCCAATAAATTCCAAGGAGCCGTTGAGAGCGAAAGCATGGAAAATAAAATGATGGAGAGTGTGACTCGTGAGATACCTCCTTGGCCTTAGCATCTTTTTATAGAATGCTCCAAAGCCATCAATTCTATTAGGAAATAGGATTTGGTTCTCATTTCATATTTTAGCACTTTTTTAATAATTTCTATGCATTGTGAGCATAGATGCAATTGTTCTATCACTTCACTAAACATTCTTCCATCCACATGCTTATCCCTTCTTTAACTTGGGGGATCCTTTAAAAATATTCTAAGACAACCCAATAGCCCTAATTTGATGGGATTTGATATTCTCTTGAGAGAATACCTTAACAACAACGGCTAAGTTTACTTCTTCTCCCTAAATCCTGTGACAGCGGCAACACCAACAAAGAGGGTGGTGACAGTGAGGTTTGATGAGCAAATGGTTGTCACATCGCTGTCCTCGATGCCTCCACTCTCCAGTGACAACAACGACGACATCAATGAGGCCAACAATGGTGGATTAGGAGGCGCCAAGCAATGGTGGTGAATTCCATGGCCAGAACCCTACCTCATCCGTGGTGGTGATGGCTGCAGGTAACAACTGGTCCAATAGCTTTGAAAGTGCCATCATTGGTTGTTGATCGACGATAGTGGTGGCAGTAGATGCCACAAAGGTAATATCAGTATCAGTATCGACTACTTATTGATACGATATATTGTTAATATATCGATGATATAGTGATGCCAAATCCGCCCAAATTGGTCGATTTTGTGAAGGAAATGGCCTTGGAAGGGCAAATATCGACCATATCGGTGATATATCGGTCACCTGTCAATACTGATATATGGTTGATATATCGCCTATATATCGTGATATGGCTTACCGTAGATGTCACTGACACGACGGTGGCGATGGGAGGTAGGGCAGCACCTACTGCATTGGTTTTGGCGGCTATCCTTGATAGTTCTCCCATGACTGGTTAATGTGGATGCATGGTGGGAGCGCTGGTAGTGGATACGAGCGGCAATAAGGTTTGAGGCTTTAGTCTACTGAGAGTTGATGTGGGGGGTATTTTTCAAGGCTCTAATGCTAATGGCAATGTCATAGGTTCTTCCTCGCATTGGCGGTGGTTGTGGCTAACGCAACCTCATCAACGATAATAATAACCATGGTGGATATTGGTGATGATCATCTTCTCCTACATGCTGGTGCATGTGATGAGGTAGAGGTTGGGTGCTACTTGCATTAAGTACACATCAGAAAGAGGCTGCGACACGAGGGAGGAATTTGCATTACTTTGTGGAGGTTTATAGAAGTTATTGAAGAAGATAGTTATTTTTTCTTATTTTTCATTGATGTACTCATTTTTGAGTTCTTGTAGGCTGTAGCAAAGACACACGCTGATATCCCTAAATGAACTTCGAATTTCTGAGCAATAAGATGTTGAACTTGTTGACTTGTGGTGTGAGAAGATGGTCTGTTGAATATTCGCTCATCATCACGTGCTCCATAAGATCGCTAAATCATGGAAATGATTTATAAGCTATGCTTTGATACCACTTGATGTATACAGAAAAATCAAGGTCATGAGAGAAGAGAGAGCTGGTGTGACGAGCCTTGTGGGATGAGAGAGAGGTGGAACCCAATAAAAATGAAGGGGAGGGACGATAATGGTGGAGGGTATCTTCAAACCTAAAACTCGAATTTATAATCTCATAACTTGTTCTCTAACCAATAGACTCACTAACCCCTTTATATAGGGACGGGTAAATTACAAAAATGTAATTGAAAATATAAAATAATGACTAATGAACCCTAATTGACTCCAAAAATATTTCTAACCAACTTATTTACCATAATTATAAATATTGGTATTCTAATTGATCTCAATTTACTTAATAAAAGCATAAATTGACGACTGACTTAAAATAATTAATTATGGATGAAGCACCCTAATATATCCAAAATCATTAATCCATGCTTGCGCCCACCCCCTCTATATATAAAGGAGGTAGTATGTCATTGTTTAAGAAATTTCTTAGATTATAAAATTATGAATTGAAGTTGATTAAGAGTTTTCATCCACTTCTTCTTTCTCCTCCCTTTACCCCTTATCAATGTTATCCTTCCGTCTCTAGGCTGGTCGTACCAATTTTCTTTTCTCATCTTTCTTTGTTTTTCCATTTACATCAAGTGGTATCGGAGCATGGCGTCTAAATCGTTCTCATAATTCAACGATCCTACGAAATACACAAAGAAGTTTGGAGAAAGAAGATTCAACTTAAAGAAGATTCAACTTATTATCATCTTCTCAACACAAGTCCAGAAATTGTCATCTTATCGTTAAAGAAGTTACAACACGTATTCTGCAATTCAAGATTCGTATATTGATATTCACAAATCATTTTCTAACATCCTCGATACACTAGATCTAATGTAAGATTTGTTACAAGAATTTCGACTGAAATGGGTCGAAATATTGGTGATATTTCGACATTTCGACCCATATCGGTTGAAATTCATATATTCAGTTCAAAATTTCTCGGATTTCGACCGATATGGGCGAAATTTCGTTGATATGTATGTAAATCAATGATATTAACCATGTGATCTTAATTTTAGTCATTTTACTAACTATTTACCAATTCTCTATATCAAAGTACATCATGATTTATATATTTTGTTTCGGGTAGGGTATGGTGCAACAGGGAGGATTCATACAATGTTTCTTCAACGTAGGGAGCTTTACCTCCCTTGTTTGGGCAATGGAGATGAAACGACTCTATAGGTTCTAGAGATCCGCTATAGCTTCTTTGCTTCATTCCTTTTGTCATTTATCTTTGTAAAATATATCATTTTTACTGTAAGTCTGTAATTACTTATGTAATTCACTATAACTGTGTGATATCTATCAGTCAGCTCAACGACATGCCCCGATATGTGCGATATAAGGCATATGGATGAGAGATATGTGTGATATAAGTGTGCATTTGTTAGCTATTATTGTTTTAAGAACTTGGATTTAATGACATTTCCAATATATATCAATCAATAATCAGCCTTAACAACGAAATGATCGATATGACCGATATGTGCAATATAATGGGCATATGGATGAGAGATATGTGTGATATAAGTACGCATTTGTTAGCTATTGTTGTTTTAAGAACTTGGATTTAATGATATCCATTTCCAGTATGTATCAATAAATAATCAGCCTTAACAGTGAAATGACCGATATGACCGATATGTGCGATATAAGGGGCATATATGAGCAATATGTATGATAAAACTGCATATTTGTGAGCTATTTATTGTTGTAAATAACTTGAAAGATCTTAATTTGCAAAAAAATGGTCGAAAAATGACTTTTTGAGTCATTTTTGATATTTCCACCGAAACGGTCGAAATTTTGGTATCACCGAAATTTCGGTATTAGGGGTGGCCGAAACGAAATCGAAATCGAAATCTCGAACCTTGCTTGTGGGGGTTGCGTTAGGTAGTCGACGATCAGAATAAAAAATAGTCGAATCTTTCAACATAGATTTGAGCAAGAATCCATGTAGCCGACCCTACTTATAGTGGGAGAAGGCTTCACCATTCCACCATTCTGCCTACATGTTAAATACACCTCCTTTATGTTTATGAGTTGTTATGTACGAAATTCTTTATGTCCCTTCTTATATCTCTCATCAATCAGTTTAACAGGATCAACATATGTGATATGTTGGTAGCTGGTGTTGTCTACCTCATGGGAGACCAGGGTTCGAATCCCAGGGGTGGGTGTTGGATGGATCTCTATAGGAGGTTCATCCCACTTTCTCAAAAAACAAAAACATATGTGATATGTGCGATATAATGTGTATTGAGCTAAATATACCTCACTCTTGCATATAAGTGTGTATTTGTATGTTATTTATTGTTTTAAGAACTATGACGATTTTCATTAATGAGAAAATCACATTTCGAGCATTTCCGAGATTTCCAAACATATTGTCTATATATCCCGATATATCTTTAATATATCACTTTCCAGATTGACCAATGCGACATCGATATCTCAAAACCATCCCTAGAGGGATGTTCTCACTTCTCACTTTCCACAAAAACCTGTAGTCGTTAATCATCTAAGCTTAAAAAAATGGAAGCGTAGCAACAAATATCATAAGCTTTCTTTATCGAGAGACACACACCCCAACATCCAATGGTCAAGGCCGACCCTACTTATAGTGGGAGAAGGCTTCACCATTCCACCATTATGCCTTGCCTACATGTTAAATACACCTCCTTTATGTTTATGAGTTGTTATGTACGAAATTCTTTATGTCCCTTATATCTCTCATCAATCAGTTTAACAGGATCAACATATGTGATATGTTGGTAGCTGGTGTTGTCTACCACATGGGAGACCCGGGTTCGAATCCCAAGGGTGGGTGTTGGATGGATCTCTATAGGAGGTTCATCCCACTTTCTCAAAAAACAAAAACATATGTGATATGTGCGATATAATGTGTATTGAGCTAAATATACCTCACTCTTGCATATAAGTGTGTATTTGTATGTTATTTATTGTTTTAAGAACTATGACGATTTTCATTAATGAGAAAATCACATTTCGAGCATTTCCGAGATTTCCAAACATATTGTCTATATATCCCGATATATCTTTAATATATCACTTTCCAGATTGACCAATGCGACATCGATATCTCAAAACCATCCCTAGAGGGATGTTCTCACTTCTCACTTTCCACAAAAACCTGTAGTCGTTAATCATCTAAGCTTAAAAAAATGGAAGCGTAGCAACAAATATCATAAGCTTTCTTTATCGAGAGACACACACCCTAACATCCAATGGTCAAGGCCGGCATCCCCTAGCCCCTCCTGTATATACTATATACAATTCGTCCATCATATTGCCAAACTCCATTACATCCAGGTCTAAGAGGTTAAAACTGAAAATCGATAACCACCATAACGATGACCAATTGTCCACAACCGATGCCTCTCTATTAGTTGGCAAAGCGAAGATGCTTGGAATTCTGTCATTTAAAGACTCCATCTTCATTTTAGTCGCCCAACATTGGATGTAGATATGAGGCAAACTCCTGCCAGGTAGCGCAAACACCCCTTCCGAAGTTGGAGGGATCTTCTCACAAAAAAATCCTCCCTATAAATGCCGTTTTTCGTATCATAAATATTCTGAAGCAATCCTTTCAGTTAATAGGGTAAAACTCAATTGTATATTTAACATTTGAAACATGTGAAGTTAGCATTACCATCATATGTGTAGCAAAAACATCTCCACTCATAGTTGGCTTGAGAATCTACATGGTATCACCCACCTTAGAATTGAAAGGCAGCATCGGTTGTAGGGAAGGTGGAATTAGAGCTGTATCTGATGATTGGAAGATGAGTGTGAGTTAGGTTCTCATGGGGCATTCCTTAATAAAGAATATCAATTTTTTCATAGATAATTTTTTGATACAATATGTACCTGACAATGATTTTCAAATTTTATACTGATGTCTCAACAAAGTTACAACGTTACATACATACCACCCATTAAAGTTGGTGTCGCCGATGCCGTTTAAGATGACAATAAAACTTGATTTTTTTTACTTCTGCAACCCTTCAAACTTTGTTAATAACACTTTACCACATTACAAACTATTTCATTATAAATAATTGCTAACGGATTCACATTTTTTAGGCAACGGTATAATATGATTTACGGTTTTTTTTCGCAAAACAACTCTTGTACCCCATTACAGACTATTTCATTATAAATGATTGCTAAGGGATTTACTTTTTTGGACAACAGTATAATATGATTGATGGTTTTTATTCGCAAAACAGCAACTAAGTGGAGTCTGTTACATGGACCATTTGTTTTTTAAAAAAATGTAATTGGCTCCTACGTGGGCTTAGATCCAAAAAAATCCATATTCTTTTTATTAGGCCGATTCTAACATATCTTTAGTCTTCCACGTCATCTATAACAAAGCACGTCTACCTTCTGACTTCGAACTAGACCGTTAAATGTTATTTTTTGTACATTTCTAATTCACCTTGGACAAGTTTCTCTCATTTAATCTTCTATCCGTGCTGCATCAACCTGTTGTATGATACTCAGATTGTGAATTCGATTCTTTTTTAATGGCCGGAACATATCCATCTTAGCTGTAGACATTCTTTGCACATATCTATAGTTAACTAGGGGGTGTTAGGAAAGCTTAGGATTGGTGAATTCGAATTGGACTCGGTGCGTTTGTCGCTCGCATCTGGATCACTAAGTTTAATGAGTTGAGACTGATCTACAATTTTGGCTCAATAGTCATATAACAATCGAGGTTGAGTTGATCATTATTCAACTCATCAACTAGGCTTGGTAAGAACACATCCACAAAGTTATAATACAACGTAATTAATATCAAAACATACTTGGTTGAGTTTGAGCTCGAGTTTGAGCTTTGGTTTATTTGACGAGTCTGAGCTCTGAGTTGAGGTCTATTCAACTTGTAGAACTTGACAGACACTGCTATAAGTAACTGGTCAACACTTCTTTCCCTAAAATAGTGCAGCTCATTGTAGCTGTGTTGCATTTACTTTTGAGTTTTAAAAATATATTCTTATAATAAAGAATACCCGAAGCTCGTCTCCACTTGTACCACCCTGCATTAATTTTATGAGTGTCATCTCCATCAATTCCTTTGCCCATTTGAAAGAGGTTTTTGTTAGCGAACTTGCATTTTTTTCCTGTTTAAAATCCTTATAGCTCTTAATATGATTTTTCTAAAAGCAATGCAAATATCTCTACCAGCATTTATCATTTCGTTTTTAAGGATCTGCATTGCTATTTCATCGGCATATTTTCTTTAGCATTTGCAAACTAGTAACCTGTCTTTGAAAACAAAATAAATATGACTCATCATCCCAAATTTCCATCCAGTAGCGAATTCTTAATTAATTTTTTATCTGATTGAGTTATCTCCCTATTTGATTAGGCTGTCAACACCACATATTGTTATGGTAGGTTGTTTGCCGTTACTATTATTTTTTGAGATCAATTGACATTATAGAATGTAAATTATGATTTTATTATTGTTGGAACTTATGTGGTAGATGGACCATGATCCATGTACCACATCCAATTGTTTAGTCCCACATCTACCAGTTGTGAGATGTGGAGACTCAGTGAGGGCTATATAAGAAGTCCCTCACCCTCTGTATCAGTTGAGAAAGTGCAATGCAATATATGGCCTTTTGAGGCCTTTTACCGTGGTTTCATCCCGCTCCTTAGGGAGTAGGGTTCCGCGTAAAAATCCCGTGTTTTTCAATGTTTATTTCTTTTTCTCTGATCAAGCTTTCACATTCTTTATTTTCTAACATGATATCTGAGCGGATCGTTCTTGGTTAATTTTGAAGATTTATTTTTGAAGATTATTTTTTTATTGTTCAAGATTGTTCAACTTCGTTATTCAGTTTTTAGGGTTTCTCGAAACCCTAATATTCAGTCGTCCCAAATTTTCAGAAGATCTTATTAGTTATTATTGTTTTTAAAGATTGTTTGATTATCGACGGTTCAAGATCTAGGGTTTTCTGAAACCCTAGTTCTGCATGTATCGCCATCAACATCATGGGGTTTTCACCACCGACACCAATTTTGATCGCCTCTTGATTCTATCGGTTTTCTTCTTGAAACTCTCGTTCTGCAAAGCCGCCTCCAAGCGAGCTTGGGCTACAAGTGGCACACGCATCTCCAGCCCATGCTCCATGCTCACAGGCGTCCACGCAAGACTTTTTCAGACGCAATAGATTTCTTGCGTCTCGCGTACGATCCACCACCATTGCCAGCCCTAGGCGATCCTCTTCTCGCGCACCTCTCCTCCCAGCAGGCGGAGGCGACGTAGCTTCGAGCCTCGCCTCCACGTGGTGCCCCTCGCACCGTGCAAACGCTCCTCTCACGCGATGATCCCAGGCGGAGGCCCCTCCTAGGTGGTACACTCCCAGGCACCTCCTTCTCGTAGCCACATCTCCCTGCACGCACCTCCATGCTCGAAGCCACACCTCCTCCTAGGCGGCATCACCGCGCACCCTCTAGCAACTCTTCTTCACGTGCGATTGGAACCACCTTCCCAGGCGGTGCTCCAAGAAGAGCCACCCCTATGCCAGCTCTCTCCCTTACGCCCTTCCATCTAGGCGGCGACGGTCTTTCCAGAGAGGGGTTCCCAAGTGGGAATCCTAAATAGAGGGTGAGCCCCAAATGAGTCGTGTCTAATTGAAAAAAAGAGGAGATGCATTGTTCCAGGTCCATTAGGCCGAGAGTTTAAAAAATAAAAAAAAGGAGAGATGAGCTGCTGCAGTTTAGCCCCAGTTGGGCCATGTTTCAATAAAAAATAAAAATGAAAAAGGATGCGTAAAAAAAATGTACGCGGGAAAAATTGATAAGTTGGCTTTTAAAAATGGAGGGGAAATATCTGAGAAAAAACTTTGCAAAAAAAGAGAGAAAAGCCAGAAAAAGGGACGGCTTATTTGAATTTTTTTTTTGAAAAAAATCGGAAAGTAAAGTCGAAAAAAATTGAGATCGGCTTATGCATGTTTGTTTCTTCCCCACATTTTCTTGTCTTCTCCCAACTTTGTCGATATCAATGTTTTCTGACACGTATGTTAGAAAGGGGGAGTATTGTTTAGAGTTACAAGTCAGATCCAGATTCTCCACACCAGTCAGATTGTCAAACTCTACAGTTCCATTTCAAACTTTGTGGATTGATTCAGAGTCCAAGTTCAAGGCACTCCATATTTGAATGGCCCATTTTCTTCGAGTTCTCCAGAGAGAGAGACTCCTTTTCAGACGCACATGTGTGCGATTCTTTTTGTGCGGTCCCCATCTTTTATTTTTGATCTTAGAGTTTTCATGTGTTCCATAGGGATTACAGAGTAGAGATCTCATTCCCTATGCTGTTGGAAGAAGAGAATGAGAAGATGTTTATTCCAAAGAACCCTAGGCTCTCTTATATATAGAAGGTCTATGGGTAACTTACATAAGATGGAATAAGGAAAATAAATATAACAGAAAAATACATAAATTCTAGGGGGTGGCGAGGCCAGCGGCGAGAGGAAGGTGACGACGGGGGTGGCGGCGCTGGCGAGATGAGAGAGAAGGTGGCGATGCCGACGAGAGAAGAGGATAGGGCGGCTAGGGTTTAGGATGGTGGCTCTGATACCAAGTTGGAAGAAGAGAATGAGAAGATGTTTATTCCAAAGAACCCTAAGCTCTCTTATATATAGAAAGCCTATGGGTAAATTACATAAGATGGAACAAGGAAAATAAACATAACAGAAAAATACATAAATTCTAGAAATATCTCCACATATGCCATGTGGGCTAGGGTTTTCTTGTGGTTTCATAGGGACTCCAACGTAGAGATCTCATTCTTTGAGCAAGTATGGGGGAGACCCAGTTCTCTGACGAGGAGACTTTTCAAACTCCATTCTTCAACGACCATGGACTTCGATGAGGATGTCTCCACGGCTTTTTAGTTCGGCCCTTTCAGAGATGGAGCAGTTGTTCACATGATGTGATGGACCAAAGTTCTTCAGGTGGAGATTCATTTTCAGTTGCATTGACTCTGACATGCGCAGTACAGAGCACATGCTCTCCGATGAGGCAATTCAGTTTGACTCACTCCTGCCCGTTTGTTCCTCCTCACTTGCACAACATGAGAAGCAACGTCCTCGACATCAGCTAACAATTGTGTTTGCGTTGAATTGATATTGTCTGTAGTGTCATGTATTGTGAGTTTGAATGATTTCTTTCTTTTTTGTCCAAGCTGAGCATTGCATGCTCCAGCTTGAGGGGGAGCGTTGGAGTATGCGTCACTTATGTTGTAGGTGAGTGATAACCCGCAAAATCGGCCCTTTAAGAGAGTGTTTTTAGCACTCGGAATTGTCGTAGCAGTCGGGCCAATTCGGGCTCATCAAAAACCATCTCATTTAAATATGTATATGATAGATCAAAATGAGATGGTAATAATTTTTTTTACTTGGTAAGATACCAAGGTCGAACTCAGGGACACGAGCCTCTCTCGTATTAATCGGATTTTAGTCTATTTAACTAAGTGTTGATTTAGAGCACATATAGGTCAAAGTATGCGAGAAGACAACACAACACAACAATTCATTAAAAATAAACATGCATTTTTTTTATCAATTTTTATCATGCAAATAAATGCCATGTGATGCAATGGAAATATGCCCTAGGTAAAAATGATGAGCAAAATTTAATATAAGTCAATTTCAGATTTGCTTAAAATGTCAAGCTTGATTGAAAATGTTAACAAGGCATGAGTTAATAATAAGGGACACATGGCAAATACAATAATACATAAAAAATCAAGTGTCCAAAATGCGAAACTTAATATGCCATTAAGAAGTACATCAAACAAGCTTTCAAATGAGACTGAAATCAACTGAAACGGAAACATGATGCTCAAGTTATGCACGAAAGAAAGCAGGGGCATAAATGCAATAAAAACATAAAAAGATAACTACAAACAGGTCCTCGGAGGGACTAAAATGTAAATAAGTAAAATAACGGGACCTTCCCTGTAAAATTTCCACTGTGCACGCACGCTGCACGTGCTCAGGACCTGTTTGCAATATTGAAGAACTTTGTGGGCGACTCTGCAAATAACCCAGAGTGGCACGTGCCAGGCACGCGCCATCTAGGCTCGGAAGGAGGTTCGGGTTCGGCAGAGGCTAGGCGGAGCTTCGGCTAGGCTCGGGCGTTGCTGCAGGCTCGGATGTGGTTCGGGAACTCCAATCCTCGTGGCTTGGGCGCTGAGGTTCGGAGAAGCTCGGATGTTGCCACGTGGCGGAGTGTAGGCCGTCGGATCGAGAGGATCCAAGGGCTGCTGAAGTCGATGACGCGGCCTCATCTGGGCCGTCAGATGGTCGCTGGGCGAAGACCATCCGACGGCCACTGCTCCTTCGTCTCTATCCGCGTCGGGCGGCGAGTTTAGTACTCCGGCGAGGGAGCTCAAGCTCCGCCGCTTGCCCTCGGCTGCCGACGACCTCCTCGAAGCTTCAGGGACGTGTGTCGAGGAAGCCCGGAGCTCGGGGAAGACGCAGAAACCTCTGGCGTTGATCATCGGAGCAAGGAGGACGACTGCGAGGTCGATGAAGTCAGCTCCGGCAGAGCTTCGACCATTGAAAACTTCGAAGACCTGCAGCGTTAGAATCGCATAGCCGAAGTGCGTAGAGTGCGTGTATGGATGAGATGAGAGCTTGGCGAGCGGAGAAGTTGGAAGCTCGGAGCTCCTTCGCCGTGGGTGGCGGAGGAGATGGGTCGGGCGGCGACGAGGTATGGAAGAAGGAGATTGTGGATGTCGAAGGTGGCACGTGAAAGGGGAGATGTTGTCGAAGCTAACGGGGTGAACAATGAAGGGCGAAGTTGACTGACGAATCCTAATTAAATAAGTAAAAGAAGAAGAAAATGCAGAGAGGGAAAGAGGAGACTTACCGGCTATCGGGCGGAGCGGGAGCTTGGGCTGGGCCTCGCGGTGGACGCTCGGGTCTTCGCTGGACCCTGTCAGCTAATCAGGGCAGCTCGAGCGGGCTGGAGTGCGCCGCAGCACCGCCATGGATGGCGGAGGGTCGACACCGGGGAGGTTCGTCGTCATCGCTCGATCCTCCGCCTCCCCCTGTTACAGGGAGACGGAGGAGGGCTGGGCGATCTCCCACGTAAAGGCGGACAAGGTGTAACGGTGAGGGAGGCGGCGTATTTGAAGGAGCGAGTGGCCGATTATGGTGGTGGTCGACGTGGGTTTCGAGGCAGATGTGGGGCGACTGGGAGGTCATCGCGGATCGTGGAGGCATGCGCGAGGTAGAGGGAAGAGTGGGGAAGGTCGGAGGGTAGTTGGCGAGTGGAAGTGGTGGCTGGTGAGGGCGAGAAAATGGAAAGGGGGAGAGGTGTGCGCGAGCTGGATCGTGGGAGAGAGAGGGGGGGTCGGAGGTTGACGATGACCTCTGACCGTTGGATCTGGAGATCCAACGGTGGGAAGCTAGGCGCGGAAGAACGACGTAGATCAGATCGGGGGCGTATTGATCGGATGGTGGTGCTGACGCCACGTGTAGAGCTACGACCGCGGCGATGGCGAGCGGCTTGGATGTGAGGCTAAGGTTGATCGAGTGGATGAGGAGCGTCAGGGGAATGAGCGGCCGATATGGACGATCAGGAGCGCAATCGGAGGACTTAGCAGGTGCCACGTGGTGCGCTACGGGTAGGCGGGAGCGGACGGACATGATGTAACAGATGGACTGATCGAAGGGATGGAAGATGGTCCAGGGGGTAACGGCGGAGATGGAAGATCGGGGTTGCGATCGGAAGGCACCTGTTGCGCCACGTGGCGAGCTGCGGACGCGGCGCTGGCGGACGGCTTAAATGAGAAGAAGAGTTTGATCTGATGGTAGTGGATAAAGAGCGGCGTGGAAAGAGCGCAGCCGTTGGATCCAAGAAGGGATCTAACGGTTGTGGTTGACGGCGGATAAGACAAAGAAGACCGGGCCACGTGGCGCCCCCAGAATGGGCCATGTGGCCCAATCAGATTTATTCGAGGGTATTTTTGATTTTTGGGGCGTTAAAAAGGCCTAATTTGAGAAAACTCAAAACATGAAAGTTGTAGATCTTGATGAGATCTACAAGTTTCATGTTGACCAAAACTGAAGATGAGATCAAACAAAGACCCGAAATATTTTTGAGGGTATTTTTAAGTCTAAAAGTACCACGAATTTTTGTTTTGTCATTTTTTGTGATTTTTAATTTATTTAAGACTCTGTTAATTACAGGACACTAACTGGGTTTTATTGACAAAACTTTAGAAAGGGGGTTAATAATGGAACATTAAGATGATGAAACTGAGTTTCATCACCCCCCTATACTTAAACTATGCTCGTACTCGAGCATAAAAAAGAATGACTAAGTTGTATTAACCCCCTTGTGCATGTGAATACAGGATCCAATCTGATCAAGTTGACTCGACTTTAGAGATCCAAAATTCTAGAATTCAACCCAGCCTTAATCAAGAGGCATCCAATTCCTCTACTTCTCCAGACTCTCTCTGATGTACATATAATCTAAAGGATATGACATTTTAGTGTTGACTGCGATTTTGAGAGTAGAGTCAAATCGTCACTCAAAGTCTTGGTCCGAGAAAATCTCCTAAGGACCCAATCCTCAACACTAGGGAATAAATCAAATCTTGCATTCAGTCCACCGTCTCTTTAATTGTCAGACTTAGAAAATGTAGATGGCAGGCCAGTAATGGAGGATATGGGTTTGTGTCATTTCTTCTCTCCCTCTCATTGGAACAAGGATTCTCTCTAGTGTCATTTACGCAACACATTTTTTTGGTGTTGATCAGTGCGTCCGTCAAGAGAAGTTGGAGCCGTCTGTACTTGTTTTCCTGGGAGTACACCGGGGTGTGTCTCTTTTGAGTACCTATCGTACCTTCGACACCCAGACTTGTAGCATTTACGATGCAGAGCCCTTTTTTGGTGCAAGCCCGACTCCTGGTCCTAATAGCGGTGGTCCAAGTGGACACTTTGAAAAGTTTGGGAGCACTCGCCTTTGGTGGAAGCTCTTTGATATTTGAATTGGTGGAATGAGAGCTTTTTTTTTTGAATTTCATTGACTTGTATAATTTTTGGCTAGCTCCACTGCTTTTACCAAGAGTTGGCGCACACTGATCAACATTTTTTATTTATTTCACACCCTGGCACTTAGGTCAATATCAAGAGATTAATATAAGAACCAAGTTCTCATATTGACTAATATTGCTGACACTCAGGTTTCATGAAGCCTCCAAAGATTTTATCCCATCCTCGAGCATCATTAGATCAAATCCAAACTTGACTTCCTCATCTCAATTCCTCAAGTGAAAAATCAACTCTTCTCATCAAAACCGCAGTCGTGCATGTGATGTGCTGATCATATTCTTTCTGTCTGAGACTAAGCATGGAATATAGCATGCAAATCTAGAAACCTAGGGAAATGTGGACGATTAAGTCAATGACCCTGATGGCTAAGGCTGGTTAACCTAAAATCTCAAAGACCTCAAAAAGCTAAGTCTCCTTGATCAATTCAGATCCTGGGTGAAAGTGTAAGTGTAGAGGATTAATCCAACTCCTTCATTCAAAAACAAGACATTTTTTTGAACTTCAAGAGATATTAGAGCTGCCTAAACTCAATTGAGCATCTGCAATTCAGCCAGTATGGATGTAAGTACAGACCGAAGCCCGTTGCTTGAGGACAGGGCCTTACGCGATGTCCTCTAAACCATCCAATCTGCTAAGGGCGAACCCTCACTGAATGCGGCTTACTTAATTGGGCTTAGTAGTCACTAACGGCTCCTAAAGGGTTTTGCGTTTTTCTCATTTTTATGGATTTTAATAAGGGTTAAAACACAAGTTAAACTCAACTTTCCTTGAAAAGACTTTCAAAACCATGTCACGCAAGTAAGAAGTTTTCGAAACACTTTCAAAAGAATTTTTCAAAACAAAGAAAAATCATTTTCGAAAATATTTTTATAAAAATAGCGTAACATAATATCGAAAAGCCGCGAAATCATTTGAGTTCTCTTAGTCTAAAGAGTTCTACCTTAGCCAAAAAGTTTTAAATTTTTCAAAATTTTCAGATTATAGCTAAAGTAAGTATACGGTATATACGGTATACCCCCATATACTTAAACTTTGCTATATCCTCATAGCACTAAATGTTACAAGTACATAGGTCCATTTAAATATAGGAATATACGGGAGCTAAGAGGGGCTCCCCCTATACTTAGGTTAGAAATAACCTAAGTATAAAGGCCAGGAAAGATGAGTAGAGAAAATCACTGGGACTCGGGTCCCCCCTATACTTAGGCTGAGATTAGCCTAAGTATAAAGATGGGAATTGATGTTGGGAGGGACCCAAGGTGAACGAAGAAGAGGAATGGATTTACAAGTGAGCGGTTTGAATCTGCGGAGATGAATGGAGTGACTAAGGTTCTGGGGTGTGTATCGTAGCAAACATGGCTCAATTAATCAAGCAAACCCATAGTTTCACCAACTCACACATGAAACCAACCAAGGTTGGTTTATTATCTTGTCGGTTTTATTGGTGATAAAACATTAGATTTTTACGCAAAGAAAAGATGTGAAGTGAAAATCATTGCGTAAGCGAGGGTATTGCTCTCCCAAAACCGAATTTTTCTCCATTTTTGGTTGACTTGCAATTAACAGTCTCAATTTTATTTTAGGTTATCACTGAATTATGGTTAGCACAAAATCAAGAAATCATCGTCTACCGTTCATTCCCATTTTCCGTTTATCCTAGGTGATCAAGCTAGGAAGAGAAAGCCGAGAAAAACATGTATTCGATAAAAACCACGATCTAGGCTAAGCGATAAAACATGCAGTGATTTGACGATAAATCCGTGAAAAACTGGGGCCGTTTTGAAAACCAAAATCAACATGTATGCAAGTCGAAAAAGCCGCACCTAATCATGCATCTATTAGCAGTGATTGATTTTCATTAATTTTAGCTAAGTGATGCGAGATTATGTGCGTCTAAATTTAAAGTGTGTCCTACCTACGAGCAAGCACGTAAAAGATAAAAATGAAAGACCGCTCAAAGAGCCGCGTGCCTGGTTCTAGGTCGACACTCAAGTGGGGACGATCCCCACACAACCACGATCGTTCGATTACAATCGCGAGTCTTCGATCGAAGACCACTGTAAAAGACGAATTATTACATGCATAAACAAAATGCGAGACAATTTTTTTCTTTCTTCCCTATTTGCTTCATGTATGTTTTGCGGCTCCTCGCAGCGGGAAGCGTCCTGCTCCTCGCCTCCTTGAGTGATCAAGGGCCCTGCCATAAAGACAATGGTTATGGATCAAATAAAAAAGAAAAGAAGATTTTATAATGCAAAATATGCGATCATTTGACCTATAAAAAGGAACACTTAAATTAAACAAACAAAAATCCAAAAAATATAAGAAATGAGCTGTGTCCCCGGCAACGGCGCCATTAGATGACCCGCAAAATCGGCCCTTTAAGAGAGTGTTTTTAGCACTCGGAATTGTCGTAGCAGTCGGGCAAATTCGGGCTCATAAAAAACCATCTCATTTAAATATGTATATGATAGATCAAAATGAGATGGTAATAAATTTTTTTACTTGGTAAGATACCAAGGTCGAACTCAGGGACACGAGCCTCTCTCGTATTAATCGGATTTTAGTCTATTTAACTAAGTGTTGATTTAGAGCACATATAGGTCAAAGTATGCGAGAAGACAACACAACACAACAATTCATTAAAAATAAACATGCATTTTTTTTTATCAATTTTTAACATGCAAATAAATGCCATGTGATGCAATGGAAATATGCCCTAGGTAAAAATGATGAGCAAAATTTAATATAAGTCAATTTCAGATTTGCTTAAAATGTCAAGCTTGATTGAAAATGTTAACAAGGCATGAGTTAATAATAAGGGACACATGGCAAATACAATAATACATAAAAAATCAAGTGTCCAAAGTGCGAAACTTAATATGCCATTAAGAAGTACATCAAACAAGCTTTCAAATGAGACTGAAATCAACTGAAACGGAAACATGATGCTCAAGTTATGCACGAAAGAAAGCAGGGGCATAAATGCAATAAAAACATAAAAAGATAACTACAAACAGGTCCTCGGAGGGACTAAAATGTAAATAAGTAAAATAACGGGACCTTCCCTGTAAAATTTCCACAGTGCACGCACGCTACACGTGCTCAGGACCTGTTTGCAATATTGAAGAACTTCGTGGGCGACTCTGCAAATAACCCAGAGTGGCACGTGCCAGGCACGCGCCATTTAGGCTCGGAAGGAGGTTCGGGTTCGGCAGAGGCTAGGCGGAGCTTCGGCTAGGCTCGGGCGTTGCTGCAGGCTCGGATGTGGTTCGGGAACTCCAATCCTCGTGGCTTGGGCGCTGAGGTTCGGAGAAGCTCGGATGTTGCCACGTGGCGGAGTGTAGGCCGTCGGATCGAGAGGATCCAAGGGCTGCTGAAGTCGATGACGCGGCCTCATCTGGGCCGTCAGATGGTCGCTGGGCGAAGACCATCCGACGGCCACTGCTCCTTCGTCTCTATCCGCGTCGGGCGGCGAGTTTAGAACTCCGGCGAGGGAGCTCAAGCTCCGCCGCTTGCCCTCGGCTGCCGGCGACCTCCCCGAAGCTTCAGGGACGTGTGTCGAGGAAGCCCGGAGCTCGGGGAAGATGCAGAAACCTCTGGCGTTGATCATCGGAGCAAGGAGGACGACTGCGAGGTCGATGAAGTCAGCTCCGGCAGAGCTCCGACCATTGAAAACTTCGAAGACCTGCAGCGTTAGAATCGCATAGCCGAAGCGCGTAGAGTGCGTGTATGGATGAGATGAGAGCTTGGCGAGCGGAGAAGTTGGAAGCTCGGAGCTCCTCCGCCGTGGGTGGCGGAGGAGATGGGTCGGGCGACGACGAAGTATGGAAGAAGGAGACTGTGGATGTCGAAGGCGGCGCGTGAAAGGGGAGATGTTGGCGAAGCTAACGGGGTGAACAATGAAGGGCGAAGTTGACTGACGAATCCTAATTAAATAAGTAAAAGAAGAAGAAAATGCAGAGAGGGAAAGAGGGGACTTACCGGCTATCGGGCGGAGCGGGAGCTTGGGCTGGGCCTCGCGGTGGACGCCCGGGTCTTCGCTGGACCCTGTCAGCTAATCAGGGCAGCTCGAGCGGGCTGGAGTGCGCCGCAGCACCGCCATGGATGGCGGAGGGTCGACACCAGGGAGGTTCGTCGTCATCGCTCGATCCTCCGCCTCCCCCTATCACAGGGAGACGGAGGAGGGCTGGGCGATCTCCCACGTAAAGGCGGACAAGGTGTAACGGTGAGGGAGGCGGCGTATTTGAAGGAGCGAGTGTCCGGTTATGGTGGTGGTCGATGTGGGTTTCGAGGAAGATGTGGGGCCACTGGGAGGTCATCGCGGATCGTGGAGGCATGCGCGAGGTAGAGGGAAGAGTGGGGAAGGTCGGAGGGCAGTTGGCGAGTGGAAGTGGTGGCTGGTGAGGGCGAGAAAATGGAAAGGGGGAGAGGTGTGCGCGAGCTGGATCGTGAGAGAGAGAGGGGGGGGGGTCGGAGGTTGACGATGACCTCTGACCGTTGGATCTGGAGATCCAACGGTGGGAAGCTAGGCGCGGAAGAACGGCGTAGATCAGATCGGGGGCGTATTGATCGAATGGCGGTGCTGACGCCACGTGTAGAGCTACGACCGCGGCGCTGGCGAGCGGCTTGGATGTGAGGCTAAGGTTGATCGAGTGGATGAGGAGCGTCAGGGGAATGAGCGGCCGATATGGACGATCAGGAGCGCGATCAGAGGACTCAGCAGGTGCCACGTGGTGCGCTACGGGTAGGCGGGAGCGGACAGACATGATGTAACAGATGGACTGATCGAAGGGATGGAAGATGGTCCAGGGGGTAACGGCGGAGATGGAAGATCGGGGTTGCGATCGGAAGGCACCCGTTGCGCCACGTGGCGAGCTGCGGACGCGGCGCTGGCGGACGGCTTAAATGAGAAGAAGAGTTTGATCTGATGGTAGTGGATAAAGAGCGGCGTGGAAAGAGCGCAGCCGTTGGATCCATGAAGGGATCTAATGGTTGTGGTTGACGACGGATAAGACAAAGAAGACCGGGCCACGTGGCGCCCCCAGAATGGGCCACGTGGCCCAATCAGATTTATTCGAGGGTATTTTTGATTTTTGGGGGTTAAAAAGGCCGAATTTGAGAAAACTCAAAACATGAAAGTTGTATATCTTGATGAGATCTACAAGTTTCATGTTGACCAAAACTGAAGATGAGATCAAACAAAGACCCGAAATATTTTTGAGGGTATTTTTAAGTCTAAAAATACCACGAATTTTTGTTTTGTCATTTTTTTGTGATTTTTAATTTATTTAAGATTATGTTAATTACAGGACACTAACTGGGTTTTATTGACAAAACTTTAAGCAAGGGGGTTAATAATGGAACATTAAGATGATGAAACTGAGTTTCATCAGTGAGTAAATGGATTCCTCCAGGATCCATTTACCACATTCAGTTGTTTAGTCCTACATTTACCAGTTGTGAGATATGGAGACTCAGTGATGGTTATATAAGAAGCCCCTCACCTTCTGTATTTGTTGAGAAAGTGCAATGCAATATATGACCCTTTGATGTCTTCTCCCGTGGTTTCATCCCGCTACTTAGGAAGTAGGATTCCACGTAAAAATCCCGTATTCTTTAATGTTTATTTCTTTTTCTCTGATCAAGCTTTCACATTTTTTATTTTCTAACAATTATCATTAAGCCACATTCTCAATCATGAATCATCACACAAGCTTCTCACATAATTCCTCCTTATGTTTTAACTATGACTAGGGTGTCCTGGTTTAGCTGCATATTCAACACGTCCACGCATCACAAGTAAACTGGTTATTTCTTCAAGAAATTCATTGGACCATGTTTTCTTTTAGTCTTAATGCCTTAATTAATCGCCTCTCCCTCTTTTCTGTTCTTTGAACATTTTTTATGATTATTGAATATCTAACTGTTCAAGGAAAACATGTACTATGCATTAACCATTTTTATAACTTATTTACTATAATCATTTTATTTGCATTCTAGTGCTAAGGCAACCAGTAAATTATCCGAAGGATCTAAACCGGAGAATGACTCAAAATAGATCTGAATGGAGGCAAAAAATCTATGTAACTGACCCTGCTTAATTGTGGGAAAATGCTTTGTTGTTGTCAAGGCAACCAGTAAATTATCAAATTCAATTTCATGTGGTAAACGGGGATTTAACGCTGCACTCTGCCAAGTCGACATGTATCGCTGACCAATTGACCTGTCTGTTGAACTTTCTTAAAAGCTAGGCAGTGCAATTCCAACTCCTCTGATGATGTCAAACCTTTTAACTGCTCTCTGATGTGTGCCTACTCAGCTAAAACACATATGCTCCTTGTATATGCTTGACCCTCTCACCATCTGAAGTTTACAGAATTTCTGACAGTGACGCTTGACTCGATGTTTTTATATGGTGCATTAGTTTTCATTTGATAGCATGCATGGTGGTCTAGGGAAGGTGGTAGTAGTCATCCTTCTCTGATAATCTGATTTGCAGTTGGGTGATTGCTTTCCATGATGTCAGTATTCAGTAACCATACGATGAACTTTGGATTGAATTCCTTTCAATGTACTAAGGTGATTATATCGTAGCCCCCCTGCGATATCTTAAGAAGCTACTGTTTTGTAGGTGTAAAGTGGCATCTCCTTGCTGTTTGTAGGCATCTTAAAAAAAGTCCACCCGAAAATAGCATCGCATTGCTGGCCCTTGGAGCTTCCCTTTCTCTCCCTAGAGATGTTATTTCTTTACGGCTTTGTACACTATTGCAGAGAAGCTCCCTTTCTCTTTCAGATAGCAGGTCATCTCGAAGTCGTGATTCGCTGACATGGTGGTAATCTTGGAATGTTCTTTGTGATTTTAGTGCTGAAACCATTTTGCCCAGACTGATAAGAATTTTGTACCAACTATTATGCAGACTCTCTCCCTCCCCTCTCTTACTATCTTTTCTCAAAAACCTCAGTAATTGGGAACAAGATGTTGTACATAGTGCAAGTTCAATTGTATAATGTGCCCCTGGATTCTTAACTGTATGACTTTTTTTTGCTTCATCATCTTTTTAGATAACATCAGTTATCATGCAAATCATGTGCAAGGTGAGAAGGCTTCTTTCTTCGACAGTCCACTGGTTCTATGTGGAGTAATACTAATGTTCAGTTTCTGGATGTGTTTGACTGCGGTGATCGTCGTGCACGACTTATAATGAGTCAAATTGTTTAACAAATAATCAGTATATAATTTGTATCGCCAATGGATGTAGCTCGGATTATTACGGGTCAACCATAGTGCCGGTCTGGAAGCGGGAGGCTGTTGAGATGTATGCTTCTTCTATGATCGAGCATCTCTGTCTTTCCATTGTTTCTTGTGATTGCTGAACACGTTAATCGGTTTGGTGCCTTTGATGCGGCCCTCGTGCATGCAGTTGAGTGATCAATTTATGCCTTTTGCAGATCGATCAAATGGAGTCCTTATGACTTGTTTTTCTTTCGTAGTGATATCTTTCATTGATGGTTGTAAGAGTTGACTGGACATCGCCATATCATGGATTATTTTTCATGCGCTTTTGTGGCAGCGGTGGTGGATTGTGCTTATGTTTTTCCAACAACTATGCTCTTGCACTCAAAATTCAGGTAGGATCTTACATCAGTGTTCCCTTATTAGTCGTCTGGACATAGTCGGCTAGCATGGTACTAGCTCATGACTGTGCCAGTCAATGATAGACAGAATCAGGAGATGTTTACCCATGTGAGATGCATTCGGGAACTTGCAGGAGCCATGTCGACTTGAGTATGCCCGTGAATTCCAGTGTCTCGCAGTCAGTATCCCTGCATGGCCCATTACTGTAGGTGGGTCTCTGGGTGCATCAATGACGATGAGTGGTGTTGTCATCTTCCTAAAATCACAGAAAGTAGAATGCACAAGTAGACGATGCGAAAAGATCTGCATTTTGGACGTTTGGAGTGATACGATTTGGCAGTTGTGCCTCGGGCACATGCATTAAGGTCCACATTGGAATTAAATTCCTTGTCATGCACCATGTCCTACATCCAGGATAAGGAAGAGGGAGCCCAAGTTGGCTGCACACACCGCATGATTGCGATCCCGATGCCACGCAGATTAGGTTCTCCGAGCCTCTGCGCAAACGACGACTCACCTTCCTCGTTGACAATCATATCATTTGAATGGTTAGGGGCAATGGTGTCAATGCGACTATTGATTCGATTGCTCCATTATGTTAATACCGGCGTTTAATGCCGTTGAAGGGGTCGTGAGGTAAATATGAAGAGATTATGGAGATTATACGGGATGTGGTGTAAAAAAAATACATCTATTTTGCTCAAACTATTAAAAATAATATGATTAGCGGGACTAGGTGCTAAAATTATTTTCGTGGAATCGGGGGACCTACTAATATTTAAAGAGCACATGCATCCCCCTCATACCCCACCAATAACATCACACCTCCAACCTTAGTAGGTCTTCCTATCCATGAACAATCAACCCCTTTGATTGATCCCACATCAGTCCTTGAATGGTTAGAATAATCGAAGTATCATTGTCTTGAGCAGTTGCCTTATTAAATGCTCACGTTGGAATGATAGTAATGGAACATTGTTTTCAGGAATCGTGAGGTTTTTAATGATTTTCAATGATTGCGATTACCGACGAGATTGGCTTTGTTTCCCCCAATTTGGGTTAAAGCAAAATTTGTCCCAAGTGGTGTCGGTCCACGTGATGTCCACCTGAAGGGGGGGCCTATCCTTTTATTTTAATTAATTATTGCTCCAAGGTTTTGTAATCCCAATCATATCTTTGTGGGATTATGTCCTTTTGTACCCTTTCATTTCTTGGGACCCATGTATTTAATATCGAATTTTTTAAATAGATATGACGTACGAAAATCTTTAATTTGTCAGAAGAATCCATATCTATGGAAATATCGAGGTCCAATCAAATCGGAATCCAGGCTATCTAGGGATAAACGAACATGAGGTGAACATATTCAGGACGAAGTCAGGAATTTCTGCTTGGAGAGGTCAAATTATTGAGACTACATATAATGAGAAAAATGGGGCTGCCCTAAGAGGGCAGCCAACGAGCTGCCTCTGTCTCATTTTTCTCATATTTTTTTTGAAAAATTCTACCATATATTTGCATCACTATATCACTCTAATATGTCATTCCAATTTCGTCAGAAACAGAGACTCATATATCATTCAGCCAAAATAGGACAATTACAACAATTCTAAGACCATTAAAAATTATATGTTCTACATGGAGGGCATATGAGTATGTTTCTAATGAAATTGGAATAACATATTAGAGGGATATGATGATAAAAATATATGGTGGAATTTTTTCAAAAAATAAAAAATTTTGAAGAAAAATGGGGCGATGGTAGCCACTAGGGGCAACCTCATTTTTCTCATATATAATTTATCTTTGTTACAATTTCTCATAATGATTACAAGTGCATTTCACAAAGATACATTTGTAAACTTACAGTTTCACATAAATATCCCAACAAATATTGTATCGACAAAAAGATCGTTACAAAATTCTTCAAATCAAAATGCACTTTCACTAATACAATGTTAAATTATACCATTAAAATTAATATTTTTAAAAAGTAATATTGTATCGTTCCTAATGTAGGAATGTAAAGGAGATATATATGTACCAATTTCATATAATATTGCATATTAGGGGTGTATATGGATCGGATTGGATCGAATTTTAGTTTAATCCATGTCCAATCCAGCCTTAATGGATTTTAACTTTTTACAATCCAACCCAATCCATCAAATATCTGAATCCAGACCAATCCAATCCATCGGATTACAGATTTGATCGAATTGGTTCGGATCTTTTGTACTTATGTATTCCATCTCAATTGTTTACCGTCTCATGCTTGTACTTTATCGCATACTAGCCCTCAACATTTAAATTATGACTCAAAAAAGATCATTTCACAACGAAATAATACATGTCGTTAACAATTTAAAAAGGGATGTTATGGTGATGAATTAAAAAAGATCACTATATAGTTATTTTGTTATTGAGGTTATGTGTAATATGTAGTTACGTAAAACTTACAGATGTTGATAATTAAATTATTGCATTCATGTCATATTATGATTTTTTATTGATGGATTGGAGGGATTAGGGATGCAGACATACGGATATTGATATGGATATTGGTGTTCCAATATCATTATCTGATTTTAATTATGAATGCGATATTGACGGATGAAAAATATATTACTATATCCATAAAAAAATGGATATCGATATAAAATAGTTACCGATGGCATAAGAATAATACTATAAGTACTCTATATATTAGTTTAAATATACATGTATTGGTTGGAATACAAATGATATAAATATTCTAAATGTGCTTATATCATAACAATTATACCAAATATGATAAAAGAAGATGCACGATTATGTTATATAAAATTAAATATAAATGGACAACTATATATATAAATGGATATACAGATACGAATATAGATTTTTGTTGATATGATTGTGATATCGGTATCTGTATATATTCGAAAACGGATGTTGATATGGATGTGAAAATCTATATTGTTATGGATACAATAACGGATCATATACGGACATATCCATATCTATGTAACTTATAAATGGGAGATGTGGGGCATTATAACAACTTATTATTATTATTTATAATTAACTATTTATATATAAATCATATATTATAATATATATAAGCATTAATTGGGAGACAGGGGGGGCAAGCCCCCTCCCGCCCCCCTTGTCCGTCCCTGAACATATTGAAGACCTTACTTGGGGGAGAAGTCGAGACGATAGATCTTGGTGTAGCCAAGAAGATATTTGGCATGGAGATATACAAGGATAGCAAGGATGACTAGATATGTTCGATCTAGAAGAGCTACCTATATAAGGTCCCGGAGAGTATTGGCATGACAAGTGCCGAACTTGAGAATATTCTACTTGGTTCTCACATCATATATCTATTGAATTGTCATCACAGACGGAGGATGCACATGAACATATGTCAAGAGTTCCTTACACTAATGTTGTTTGGAGTATTATGTGTGCTATGATATGCACCGGTGAAAACATCACACATGTAGTCAGTGTATGTGAGTAGATAAATGTCAAATCCAAGAAAAGGTCATTGGTTTGCTGTGAAGAAGAATGATACTTGTGAGGTATCACTGGGTTCTCTTTTAAGTTTGAGAGAAGTAAGGATATAGCAGCTGGCTTAGTTGATGGTGATTATGTAGCTGATCGTGATAAAAGAAGACTTGTGACATGATATACATTTAGTATTGGTAAAAGTGCAGTTTCATGGAGGGTAATTTTACAACACATTGTGGCCTTATCAATCACAGAGATACAATACATGGTGGCAACCGAAGGAATCAAGGAAGGATTTAGTTGAGAGGATTATTTGACAAGGTCGATCCTGATCAGAAGATAGATATTATCCACTATGATGGTATCATATACATGGAAAGGATGAGATGCACCATGAAAGAACAAAGAATATCATTTCTCGAGATTATGTCGTCAGAGAAGTAGTCACTGATGGCAAGATTTTGATGAAGAAGATTGACACAACAATCCAACATACATGATGACCAAGCTAGTTCCACTAACTAAGTTCATGAACATCGTGAATTTGGTTGGTATTTTTAGGGCGTAAAGGCCTTGTACGGGAAAGAAAGAGTTCCCTTGCTACTTTTCTCGTTAAGTTCAAGTCAAGGTCGAGATTTTTTGAGATATGACATGAAGACTCAACCTGTTTAAGATCTGAATACATTTCGTAAATGGAGTGAATCGGTTACACGTGGTGCAAATTTTTAGGATCTGATTAAGATCTGTATACTATGTGATCCCTACATATATATATATATATATGTATATGTATGCATGTATTTTAGGATAAGATGTGTAACATCCGGATCTGAATGAACTGAAGCTCCTGTCAAGAAAAGGATGTTGCAAGCAAGTTTGGATCTCCAAAGTGGAGATATTCAAAGGTACATATCTCTCTCCTCTTTGTTCTCATTAAAGTCAATGTTGAAGTTTCTAATTCAGATTTTTTTTGTTGCTATCCATCAGGTATTTTATCTATTGTTGTATGTTAGATAAAGCCACAAAATCCTTCCAAACTTAAAGGATTAAAGGTACAATCTTTTCCCCTCTCTTGCTGCTTTCCATGCATGGTCTTTACACATTTTGATAGTAATAGGTTGCTTGAGTGTTGTATATTCTAGATATGCTATAACTGGGTTACCATATATTATAACATGTTGGGAACAAGGGTCTTGTAGTAATCTAAAGCAATGGAAATTTGACTCTATAATACTTGTGTATTGCATGTGGCCGAAGATAGATTGCACTTTCATCTAAATTCTAATTGTATATTCCTGGTTAATATGATGTGAATACATAAATAACATCTCAATACTAATAATAGAAGTACAAATGATTTCCAAGAACATTTAAACCATTGTGAGATATACATGAGGGTCGGTAAAGGCAGTGATATCATGTTCTGCACAAGGGTCATTGGAACTAGAGTTTAATGTAAGGATATACAACACTAATGAAGCCTATAAAGAAGGTCATCATACTTATCTTTTAAGATGGTATACATAGAATCATGATATCATCAACATCTCAAAAGACTGTTTGATGAGCTACAAGTTTATTATGCTTTAACCAGCAACAATCTTCTCTATGGCCACTACATCTAGAAAAGTAAAATAATATGTGGCTCATCTCGATGTAAAACAATCACGGTTGTGGGCATGAGTGGACCTAATCTGTCCCTCCTAGAAGAAGCAACCATGGCAGAGGTGGTCTCACCTTTCTTAGGTGTATGAAATAATATAGATAATATACTCAACTTAATATGTACCTCCTAACTAGAAGAAATCTTTGATGTGGTAGTCCTTTGTGACAACACGGCCTCATATGGAGATTCCAGATCCGGAAGAAAAAGATCAACAATCAATGGATATCTGAACAGTCCATGTGTTGCACATATACAGAGATGTGTGTAAGAATTTAGCCTTTTAAAACTAGAATTCCTAGCATAGCAGTATTCAACTAAAGGTTGGGTATTCTGCTTCATTTTAAACATTAGACAAATCTGCATAATGCAAGCAAAATTCTTCTCTTCAGAGTATAGTCAACTTAAGAATCTGCCACATTTTTTTCATGGTTTTTGATGCACAATATCTATACCGCTGGAGCATATTCCATTTTATGACATAATCAGGAGATTATTTTCAATGGAGCATATTCCATTTTATGACATAATCAGGAGATTATTTTCAATATTAAGTATTCTGAAATCTGTTAAATATATTGTTATCAACTTATTTGGATTCTTAATCTCGAGAACAATCACAGAAGGTCTATTTCAACCTATTGAAAATGACGAAAGATAAAGAATTTAACTATGATCCAGCTTAATGATATCAAGATCGCGTAATTAACCCGACATATTTTTTTTAGCAAAGGTAGGAAGATACAAAGTAGCTAAAGGGGTATAACTCTTGGCTGGGAGTTTGATACATACAATTGGGAGGGTTTCTCAATATCTCTTAGTAATAATGATAAAGAATCGAAAGATGGCTACGATGGATAAGTAAATATTAATCTCAATACGTTAGCATTATTAGAATGACTTGAGATCTAGTGGAAGAGAAGATTCAGGGTGAAATTTTGCAGTGCCAGGAAGGATTGCATCGACCATCTTTTCATCTTTTGTTCATTATATTAGGGTATTTTCATACAAGAGACTTAAAAAAATTATATCAAGAGTCTTGCTACTAAATTACGAGTTAAATAACAAAAGTAAAATTTCTACATTAAATTAAATTTTAAATTTAGTTCCAATAAACAACTTATGATTTCGTGGTTTGAAAAAGGAGTTCATTGAGATATTTTCATAAATCTAGATTAATAAGCAAGACGCCAATTGATAAGATCATCTATGATCAATGACTGAAGATCTTTGTGATCAATCATTCAAAATCACTAAAGTATGAATCACTATTCAATATAATTATCAACAAGATACCTAGATCTGTAAAGTTGACTACATCAGAGTTCAAGAGAGGATGGGAAATTAAGTTAGTGATGATGATTCAATGATGACTAGTAATTAAAAGTGCCAGTTATGGTAACCTTTACGCCTGACTGTGCGAGGGGGCGGTGATCCTCAGCTGGGCGGAAGATTAGGAAGCCCAGTTAGGGCAGTGGTCGCTTCGTGCGCGGGTCTAGGATCCCAGTCTTTTTCTCTATTTTTTCGCGAGCGCTCGCAGTTTTTACGCCTCTCTGGGATCCATAGGTTTTCTTTTAAAGACCAGTTCCGCTGACCCTTGTTCTTTAGGGTACCTAGGCTGGAGGACCCTTGGTTTTAGTTTTTCGAGCTCGTTAGCCCGTACCGGTCGGGTCGGTTTTTCTTTTAGAGCGACTTTTCTAGAGAGTCTCTCTCACCCGTCTCAGTGGCATAGTTTTGGAGTAGACCTATCCCTCTATTGGACCGCCCTTCCAATTAGAGGGCGAGACGGAAGAGCCTCTTTTATAGGCTACTTCACCGCTTGAGTTTTATTTATTTTTCGCCAACAGACTTGGCGATGCTACATCTGAATCATCCATGTATACATCTGAATCCTCTATGGTTACCTCTAAATCAGTTACAGTTGAATTTGAAAAAGATACATTGAAATTGGATTGAATCACAATTGAGTTGGCTAAAGTTGAATTACAGTTGAGTTGGTTTCCGTTGAACTAGTTACTTTTCTGCCAATAATTCCTGGCAAAGAGAAAAGACCATATCATGAAAATCATCCTTATCAGACTATCTACTAGGCTTGAGAAAAACAACAAGAAAAGAATCAAAACCCCATATCCATAATATACTCTTACTATGATCAATCCACAAGATTCTTAAACATCTTTATAAGCATTATAGAGATAATGATTATATCAGAGTCTCATCATTCATATTCTCAAGACCAGTCAAACTTGTATTATAATTAATAGAAAGGCAATGACTTAAATATGGACCACATGATATTGGTATATAAATGATTAATGTGGGTAATTAGTGTAGGATGAGTAGACTGGGGTTTTACATACCAAACAACTTGAAAGCCTGTTTCATTGCAAGTAGCTTTAAATTTTAATTGTCAAGGCCAAATTACTTGTTTTCTTTTGGAATCACAAAATTTCCTGTTATTTTTAATTAATTAAGATTTACTTAACATTTGTTGATGTTCTTTTCTCCCTATTCCATGGATTGCAGGCAAAATACCTGCACCGTTGTATTGGGAGAGTTGAATGTCAGTTTCTGAAGCAAAACATAGCAGGTATATATGTTATAGTTTGTTCAAGATATTTATGCTTTTATTTCTCTTCTGATAAAATTGGGATACATGTATATAATACAATTTCTGTTGTTACATATAAACTGATATGGAAATTTATGCAATATAAGTGTGACATGTTATAGTTCTGTAGCCTGTTAGTTAACGTGAATGTCATCCGTATGAAAAAAAATTCCCTAATTTCCAGTTCCCTAATGCGATTTCTAGAGAATATTATACTACGGATGATGTGTAAACGGGTTTCCCAGATCCGAGAAGGAACGGGCCTCACAGTTTGGTATCAGAGCAGTGGTACCCTACTACATACGTTCGTAGTATTATAGTTCCAATCGCATTAGGTATTGGATAGCTACAGTTCTTTGACTTGTCGCGAATCTGAAAGGGAAATATGACATTCAAAATAAATGACCACAGATGTCACCAATTGTAATTTATTTTCATATTGTATCCCAAGAAGAGAAAAAGCATAATAGAAATATCCGCGAACATCAACTATTGTAATTAAGGATATTGGTTCTTATACAGAACTATGGCATCTAGTGCCGACCTTTCTCTCTTTTTAATTGATTCTGGAACGATGAATGATCTTTGAACTTCTAACTTCAGTAGGTAGAGGTGCAGATGCCCTAGATCATCCTTGTCACATTATGGTCCGTGTGGCTAGTTGATCATCATAAGACTAATAGTCTGATAGCTACCAATGTTGATTGGTGGACATGAGACGATAGCAGGCTGTCTGCTACTACAGCTCAATAAGTTTGACCTAACTTTGGGTATGAATTGAATGTCAGCTCATCATGCCTTATGTAATTAATTCTTGAAGACAATTGTCTTCAAGATTCCAGACTTACCCAAGTCTACCTATAAAGGTACATTACATGACTCCAAAATGGAGTATATCTCAGTATTGAGAACTCAAAGACTTGTTGATTAGGGATGTGATTCATATCTAGCAATTGTCCGAGAGACGTCTGGTAGAGAGCCGATGGCTCATGACATTATGATAGTGTCAAATTACCCTAATGTGTTCGCTAATGATTTGTCAGGTTACCACCTGATAAAGAGTTCGAGTTCGAAATTACATGACTACGAGATATACAACCAATCTCGATAACTCTGTACCGCATGACACCAACCGAGTTGAGAAAGGTAAAGGTGCAGCTACATGAGTTACTTGACTTAAGTTTCGGAAGGTCGAGCACTACACCTTGGAGTGCTCCCGTTCTTTTATCAGAAAAAAAGGATGGATCAATGACATTAAGCATTGATTTCATACAACTGAACAAGAAACAGTGAAGAACTATTATCCTCTGTCATACTTTGATGACTCGTTCAATCAGCTACATGGATCTTTGGTATTTTCAAAGATCGATCTCCGATATGGCTACCATTAGCTGAGGATTCAAGATTTGGATATTCGGAAGACAACATTCAAAAGCATAAATAGTATGTTAAGCTGAACAAATGTGAGTTATGGTTATCCAAAACCTCATTCCTTGGACATGTCATTTCTGGAGCAGGTATGCCAGTTGACCCTACGAACATTGAGGAAGTTATGTCTTGGGAATATTCCAAGACAGTCACTCGAATTCGAAGCTTTCCTGAACTAGATAGTTATTATAGATGCTTCGTCTGTGGCTTTCCATGAGTCATTTTGACACAGATGAGAGTTCCTTTCATTGACCTTAAAGGACATTAAAAGAAATATTAACAAATGTGCCCATTCTTGCACTTTCTTCAAACATTCAAGATTATACAGTATATACAAATGCTTCAAATGAATGTTTAAGAGTGGTTCTGATGCAGCAAGGTTACATGATTGTTTATGCATCACGTCAATAGAGGCTGCATGAGCGGAATTACTCCATCCACGACTTGGAGTTGGTAACCGTTGTCCTCGTTTTTAAGATCTAGCACCACTATCCATATGAGGTGAATTTTGATATCTTCATAGATCGCAAAAGTTTGAAGTACATCTATAATCAGAAAGAGCTAAATATGAGACACCATCGGTTGTTTGAACTACTGAAGGATTTTGAATACATGATCTCTTACCATTCTGGTAAAGGAAACGTGGTGGCGGATGCGCTTAGCAGGAAAGCTCACACACATACGGCAAACTAGCTATATACATGAGATATACTCGTAACCTTGACTAATTGACATCCTCATAAGAGTGCGTCCTCATCTACTGTCATACCTCCGCGATTCAACAGTCTTTGGGATTGCATAGTAGAAGGATATAGGACATATCCTTGAATTTTAGACAGATGCATGCATGTCATCAAGGACAAACGTGATGATTTTGTGAGGACTAAGTCTATTTTGTGGAAGGTTGGCTGGGTAATTGCGCCCAACAATGAATAGTTGCGCAGAAATATTCTTGATAAGGCACATAATTTACGATTGTCTATTCTTCTTGGTAGCACAAAGATGTACCAGGATCTAGATCTACATTCTGGATAGGACGGAATGAAGCGAGATGCAACATGTCGTGTTAGCAAGTGCGTGATCTATCAGATGGTCAAGGCAGAACATAAGAGACCACCATGGTTGTTACAGTCTCTCCCCTTTTTTGAATAAAAGTGGAAGAACACTTCTATGGATTTTGTCACGGGACTAGTAAAGACAATAGGTGGTCACGATGCTATTGGGATGTTGTTGACAGATTGGCCAAGTCAGTCTATTTCATACATATCAACATGACCTACACTCCATCTAGACTGGCTAGATTACATGTGCAAAAAAAATATTATCAAATTTTATGATATACCACATGAGGTAGTGTCTGATGGAGACTCGAGGTTTATATCTCACTATTAGTACCGGCTTATGTCAACACCACAGACAGAGCTGAAGATGAGTTCTGCATACGATACTATGTGTTATTCAAATACTTGAGAATTTGCTATCTGCATGTACTCTAGAATAGAAATGATCTTGGAAGGACCACCTGTCATTGGTAGAACTCCCGCACAACGACAGTCATTATTCCAGTATTGGTATGACATCATTCGAAGCCCTATACGGGCGGAGATGTCTCGCACCTCTCAGTTGGCGTAAGGTAGGTGAACATACATTTTACTCTGTAGATCTCTTTGGGAAGGGACTACGAGAACTGTTGATCGATCTTGTAAGGGGAAGGCTTCTGATGACTCAGAGCTTCTAGAAGAGCTATGCAGACCGTCAGAAAAGAAATTTGGAGTTTCATGTAATCCGATCCTCTTCTCTTAATCGATTCAAATAATAACTTATCAATATTTAACTTAATCCTTCATATTGATGGAATTCCTGAAAACACAAGAAGGAGATTGAGTTTTTCTATGAGTATCTCCCATAAAGGGAGTACAGAGAATTAGTGCTCATAGCAAGTTGACACCACGATACGTTGGATTATTTGAAATTTTTAGTCGTATGTGTAAGGTGGTCTATCGAGTAACCCTTTCTCTACACCTATCAATTTAAGGAATTACAAGTACGACCTTCACCACGTCATCAGCTATGAGAACCTTGACGTGGAGTCAAATTTGATTTACAAAGAGAAGGTTAGTACAAATACTCGATAGTGTTGTGAAAAAAAAGCTTCGCAACAAAGATATTCTTCTAATAAAGGTGCTATGTCACCGACATGATGTCAAAGAGGCAACATGGAAGACAAAAGTGGATATGCGGGCACGATACCCACAACTCTTTCAGGTAATTGTCAAAACAAGCCCATTTAATTATATATATTGAAAGAACACGGCTTGTTTTCCCTTTGAGGTTTTTATGGGTACAAAATTCTTTGAGGTTTTTATGGCCAGATAAGATTCAAACAAGACACAAAGTGACCTTGACCCGAGTCTCGAGGACGGGACTCCCTTTGAGTTTTTTATATTTGTAACATCCGAATCTGAATGAACTGAAGCTCCTGTCAAGAAAAGGATGTTGCAAGCAAGTTTGGATCTCCAAAGTGGAGATATTCAAAGGTACATATCTCTCTCCTCTTTGTTCTCATTAAAGTCAATGTTGAAGTTTCTAATTCAGATTTTTTTTGTTGCTATCCATCAGGTATTTTATCTATTGTTGTATGTTAGATAAAGCCACAAAATCCTTCCAAACTTAAAGGATTAAAGGTACAATCTTTTCCCCTCTTTTGCTGCTTTCCATGCATGGTCTTTACACATTTTGATAGTAATAGGTTGCTTGAGTGTTGTATATTCTAGATATGCTATAACTGGGTTACCATATATTATAACATGTTGGGAACAAGGGTCTTGTAGTAATCTAAAGCAATGGAAATTTGACTCTATAATACTTGTGTATTGCATGTGGCCGAAGATAGATTGCACTTTCATCTAAATTCTAATTGTATATTCCTGGTTAATATGATGTGAATACATAAATAACATCTCAATACTAATAATAGAAGTACAAATGATTTCCAAGAACATTTAAACCATTGTGAGATATACATGAGGGTCGGTAAAGGCAGTGATATCATGTTCTGCACAAGGGTCATTGGAACTAGAGTTTAATGTAAGGATATACAACACTAATGAAGCCTATAAAGAAGGTCATCATACTTATCTTTTAAGATGGTATACATAGAATCATGATAGCATCAACATCTCAAAAGACTGTTTGATGAGCTACAAGTTTATTATGCTTTAACCAGCAACAATCTTCTCTATGGCCACTACATCTAGAAAAGTAAAATAATATGTGGCTCATCTCGATGTAAAACAATCACGGTTGTGGGCATGAGTGGACCTAATCTGTCCCTCCTAGAAGAAGCAACCATGGCAGAGGTGGTCTCACCTTTCTTAGGTGTATGAAATAATATAGATAATATACTCAACTTAATATGTACCTCCTAACTAGAAGAAATCTTTGATGTGGTAGTCCTTTGTGACAACACGGCCTCATATGGAGATTCCAGATCCGGAAGAAAAAGATCAACAATCAATGGATATCTGAACAGTCCATGTGTTGCACATATACAGAGATGTGTGTAAGAATTTAGCCTTTTAAAACTAGAATTCCTAGCATAGCAGTATTCAACTAAAGGTTGGGTATTCTGATTCATTCTAAACATTAGACAAATCTGCATAATGCAAGCAAAATTCTTCTCTTCAGAGTATAGTCAACTTAAGAATCTGCCACATTTTTTTCATGGTTTTTGATGCACAATATCTATACCGCTGGAGCATATTCCATTTTATGACATAATTAGGAGATTATTTTCAATGGAGCATATTCCATTTTATGACATAATCAGGAGATTATTTTCAATATTAAGTATTCTAAAATCTGTTAAATATATTGTTATCAACTTATTTGGATTCTTAATCTCGAGAACAATCACAGAAGGTCTATTTCAACCTATTGAAAATGATGAAAAATAAAGAATTTAACTATGATCCAGCTTAATGATATCAAGATCGCGTAATTAACCCGACATATTTTTTTAGCAAGGGTAGGAAGATACAAAGTAGCTAAAGAGGTATAACTCTTGACTGGGAGTTTGATACATACAATTGGGAGGGTTTCTCAATATCTCTTAGTAATAGTGATAAAGAATCGAAAGATGGCTACGGTGGATAAGTAAATAATAATCTCAATATGTTAGCATTATTAGAATAACTTGAGATCTAGTGGAAGAGAAGTTTCAGGGTGAAATTTTGCAGTGCCAGGAAGGATTGCATCGACCATCTTTTCATCTTTTGTTCATTATATTAGGGTATTTTCATACAAGAGACTTAAAAAAATTAGATCAAGAGTCTTGCCACTAAATTACGAGTTAAATAACAAAAGTAAAATTTCTACATTAAATTAAATTTTAAATTCAGTTCCAATAAACAACTTATGATCTCGTGGTTTGAAAAAGGAGTTCATTGAGATATTTTCATAAATCTAGATTAATAAGCAAGCCGCCAATTGATGAGATCATCTATGATCAATGACTAAAGATCTTTGTGATCAATCATTCAAAATCACTAAAGTATGAATCACTATTCAATATAATTATCAACAAGATACCTAGATCTGTAAAGTTGACTACATCAGAGTTCAAGAGAGGATGAGAAATTAAGTTAGTGATGATGATTCAATGATGACTAGTAATTAAAAGTGCCAGTCATGGTAACCTTTACGCCTGACTGTGCGAGGGGGCGGTGACCCTCAGCTGGGCGGAAGATTAGGAAGCCCAGTTAGGGCAGCGACCGCTTCGTGCGCGGGTTTAGGATCCCAGTCTTTTTCTCGGTTTTTTCGCGAGCGCTCGCAGTTTTTACGCCTCTCTGGGATCCATAGGTTTTCTTTTAAAGACCAGTTCCGCTGACCCTTGTTCTTTAGGGTACCTAGGCTGGAGGACCCTTGGTTTTAGTTTTTCGAGCTCAGTAGCCCGTACCGGTCGGGCCGGTTTTTCTTTTAGAGCGACTTTTCTAGAGAGTCTCTCTCACCCGTCTCAGTGGCGTAGTTTTGGAGTAGACCTATCCCTCTATTGGACCGCCCTTCCAATTAGAGGGCGAGACGGAAGAGCCTCTTTTGTAGGCTACTTCACCGCTTGAGTTTTATTTATTTTTCGCCAACAGACTTGGCGATGCTACATCTGAATCATCCATGTATACATCTGAATCCTCTATGGCTACCTCTAAATCAGTTACAGTTGAATTTGAAAAAGATACATTGAAATTGGATTGAGTCACAATTGAGTTGGCTAAAGTTGAATTACAGTTGAGTTGATTTCCGTTGAACTAGTTACTTTTCTGCCAATAATTCCTGGCAAAGAGAAAAGACCATATCATGAAAATCATCCTTATCAGACTATCTACTAAGCTTGAGAAAAACAACAAGAAAAGAATCAAAACCCCATATCCATCATATACTCTTACTATGATCAATCCACAAGATTCTTAAACATCTTTATAAGCATTATAGAGATAATGATTATATCAGAGTCTCATCATTCATATTCTCAAGACCAGTCAAACTTGTATTATAATTAATAGAAAGACAATGACTTAAATATGGACCACATGATATTGGTATATAAATGATTAATGTGGGTAATTAGTGTAGGATGAGTAGACTGGGGTTTTACATACCAAACAACTTGAAAGCCTGTTTCATTGCAAGTAGCTTTAAATTTTAATTGTCAAGGCCAAATTACTTGTTTTCTTTTGGAATCACAAAATTTCCTGTTATTTTTAATTAATTAAGATTTACTCAACATTTGTTGATGTTCTTTTCTCCCTATTCCATGGATTGCAGGCAAAATACCTGCATCGTTGTATTGGGAGAGTTGAATGTCAGTTTCTAAAGCAAAACATAGCAGGTATGTATGTTATAGTTTGTTCAAGATATTTATGCTTTTATTTCTCTTCTGATAAAATTGGGATACATGAATATAATGCAATTTCTGTTGTTACATATAAACTTATATGGAAATTTATGCAATATAAGTGTGACATGTTATAGTTCTGTGGCCTGTTAGTTAACGTGAATGTCATCCGTATGAAAAAAAAATTCCCTAATTTCCAGTTCCCTAATGCGATTTCTAGAGAATATGATACTACGGATGATGTGTAAACGGGTTTCCCAGATCCGAGAAGGAACGGGCCTCACAAGATGTGGGTTACTAGAGAGTATTTTAGGATAAGATGTGGGTTACTAGAGAGTCTCATTTTGAAAGAACACCGTCTCCTAGAGATTTTTATATTATATACTCCACTTTTGTCATATTAGAACCTCTCTTTATCTTTCACTTTTTTCTGCCACAGTAGTGAGATTTTTCTACTTAAATTGTGTTCTCAGTGTATTGCTCGTGATTGATTGTATGCTTAGATTGTTCTTTACAATCCCCAAGGATTGCATTCGATTAGTTTCTCCAAAATATAATTATGATTTTTTGGACCCTATTCGAGCTAAGGTCAGTCCAAATCTGTTCTAGCCAGCAACTCCTGTAACGTCCTGAGCTTAGGTAACCAGACCGTTATCGAGGAAAACTGACGCTGATAACTTGTTGAGTTCGAATTCAATTGGACCCATTGACAACCATCCAAAATACTTAAGTCCAACTTGTCAAATAATAATCCCCATCACTTATAACGCATATCCACACTATGTGATTTTCCAATATCGGACTATGTTTTGGGGGTTAGGGTGTTACAACCTGCTCCACTTATATTCACAATATACTCGTTGCGACATGGTCCATCATCTATTTCCAGTGACAGTGGTGACTGCATGCACCGAATAACCACGTTTTCCTCCTATCTCTTTATAGAGGTTGTTCCGCCTCTAGGATAGCCATTTCCACTATCAGAGAGAAATTGGATTTGATACCATTTGTAACATCCTGAGCTTATATCCTCGGATCATTATCGAGGAAAAACTGACCCTAACAACTTGTTGGGTTCGAATTTAATTGGACTGTTGACAACTACCCAAAATGCTTAAGTCTAAGTTGTGAAGTAATGCCCACACTCACATTTGGTGAGTTTTTGATGTGGGACTCTATTTTGAGAGTTGGGATGTTACAAATCCAATATATAGTACACGCAGTAGAGGTTGATGTGAAAACTTGATATATATATATATATATATATATATATAGGGATCACTTCAAATGTGGTGGGCTCTCACCAGTATTGTGGTGAGCCATCAATCAGATTCGTCAGATCACAATCTGATGGTGGCATCAAAAATATTATCCAAAAGGGTATTTCTGTCATCTCGTTTTTTTGTAAATTCGAATTTCATTTAATGGATTTGAATTACCATTTAATGTTTCTGGATTTGGTATTTTTGAATCATACCTTTACTGGTTGTTTTCCAATTTTGCGCCGAATGAATTGGATTAAATCATGTCTTTGTAAACGCCCGCGCGTTTTTGTAAAAATGTATGTTCTTTTTGTAATATCGTTCATGATTTTGTTTCACATTTTCGTTTGTAAATTGGTAATTCCGTTTTGTAAATGAGTACATTTGTTTTGTAAAACTACAATGAGTTTTTGTAAAAGTAATTATCCTCTTTGTAAAAATCGGTCTTTCTTTTTATAAATGTATATATTCATTTGTAAAGTTTGTGTGATTTTTTGTAACTGTATCGCACTCTTTTGTGAAATTCACGGAGAGCTCTGCAAAATAAGATAAAACAACAATGAGATTTGTAAAAAAAAGTGAATCAATATGTAAATCGAAAGGCCAATTATGTAAATTATTAAACCACAATGTAAATCCATGAATTACCTACCAATTGCGGCCACAACCGCCTTCACCACCGACCGTTTCTCGATGCAGGACCTCCATCGCGTCTGGAACCCGTCGCGACCGATAAAGAAAATGAAGCAGGGGGCGGTCGTCGCCGCTGCGGAGGATCTGGAGCGGCGGCTGAAGGGACGACGCACACGACGTCTCGACGTAAGGAGGCAATAGAGGAAGTGTCGCTGGCGCACCGCACGGATGGGCTGCGTGGCACCGCTGCGGCTGGGCGGTGGTTGGAAAGGAGGCTGCGGGGCGCGGCCGACGTCGTGCGGGGAGACGAGCATCCGACAGTGGTGCGCGACGGAGGGGCGTGACGGAGGAGCCGCGCAGGGGCACCTGCTGTGGGCGACGCGTCGGAGCACAAGCGGTGGAGAGGGGGAGGGGACGCCAGCAATTAATTGAGAGAGAAAGATGGAGATTAGGTCAAATATTAATCACATTCTATATTTAGAATGTGACGAAATGACGAAAATAGGTTTTTAACCATTAAATTAATATAATTAATGCGTCATTAAATCCTGTCGTGGGATCAAAAATAGAAGGACGAGATTGAGAGCTCACCATAATATTGGTGAGACCCTGACTCATTTGAAGTTTCTCCTATATATATATATATATATATATATATATGGATTTCCCGCCCCCTATTTCGACTTCTGTTTTATTATTTTTTTGAAAAATAAAACCATGTATATTTATCCCTATATCCCTTCTATATGCCATCGAATTTCGTCAGAAACAGAGACTCCTACGGCCTCCATCGAGAATGTCGATTTAACAAATCATGTTACCGTTAAAAAATGATTGTCTGGATGGAGGCCATAGAAGTCTCTGTTTCTGACGAAATTCGAATGGCATATAGGAGGGATATATGGATGAATATACACATCGATATTTTTCAAAAAAATAAAAAAGTGCTGAAAATGACGCGGGGGCAGTCATGTTGGCTGCTCTAAGGGAACAACCCCATTAATCTCCCTCTCTCTATATATATATAATATGGGGATTTTTTGGTCGTAAAAAAATCTTATGAATGCATCGTTATTATCCATTATGAAAAAGCACCGAGTCACTGTGAACACACATAATATGTTCAACAAGAGGAGATTATACGAGAAAACAGTGGTGGAATTTTGAAATTAACAAGCAAGGCTACATTTGAGGTGCTACAAATTTGAATCTATCTAAGACTATATAACTAATCTGACAATTTCAAATACGCAGTGCCATCCAAAAATGTTAAGCTCATGTCCGTAAGCTTGACTTGTATATATATTTCTAATTAACAAGGCTTATTCTACAAGGTTAGAATTAAAGAGTGTCAAGTCGTATTCTACAAGGATGAGTTGTTGTATCGTATGCGTAGCTCGAAAGCCCAGTACGACGATGACAATGGAAAGGAAAAGTACATTTCCTATCATAGAAGGGTTGGTTGTTCATGTTGTGAACAAGCAATCCCATGAACGATGCAAAATCCTATCAAATTAAACAAGTCGACAGATTAACAAAATCAAATCAAATGGAACACGCGACATCATCCACTCTTCAATATGGAGAGAATGAAATAGCTGGAATTTCTTGAGCTATCCACTGCATAAAGCTATTACAGAGAGACTGATGGAAGACAAGCAACAAGATGCGCCGCCAATCCCTTTTGTAATTCAAATGATAGAGCAAGACATTCCTTGTCCGTAGATTGCAACAAATCTTCTTTAATTCTCTGCAGCATCACTTCTATGATCTCCGTGATAGGACAACGAGAAGCGTTGCTAAAGACCGATGGAGAGAGCGATCGTTACAATCAAGCGATCTAAATATGACTAGCTAGTACCCTGAGGCATGCCCTACTTACCAGGGCAAGGGTAAGGGTATGGGGTTTAATGTGGATCCAATTTGAACTGCATGCCTATTCAACTTGTGAGGAGGATATCGAATATATGTTGTTAGATTAATTGGAGTTTGTCATGCGAAGTACGTGTAGGGTAATGTTGAAATATATCATCTCTCACATCACATATATGAATCATTGTATTTCGATATAGGAATTAAGCAGCCATACGTAAAGCATATGTATGCATGTGAATCTCGAACACTTAGGGCATGTTCGGTACAAGGATAAGGGGGCCGGAATAGAGGAGAATAAGGGGTCATTTTCCTTCCGACACGGTTCCCCGTGGTACGACTATTCCCCATTATTTCATCTTATTTCACTCTTATTCCTATCTTTATCCCACCTTACCTACCTTTATTTCACCTTATTCTCCTTATTCATACCCTCCAACCGAACAAAGAATAGACTCTTATTCTCCTTATTCCCAATCCTTATTCCTGCTTATTCCCGAACCGAACGGGCCCTTAGGGAGAATTATGGGAGAAGCTACGTGGAATATCATGGATAATCGACGATGTTGTAGATATGCCAGCAGCGAATATTATAAATATAGTAGTGATGGGTCACATGTTTACGTGGAATATATGGAATAAATACTATATATATATATATATATTAAAATAGGTCTATTATTAACGATGTTTTTTTTTCAACATCCGTAACTATATGATCCGTTATTAACTATATAATGACGATATTATTAGTTTCGAAATTAATTTTTGTACTTAAAATTAGAAATGAATGTCGTATTTGTTGTTATATTTTTATCTACGGTCAATATAACAACGTTTATCCATTGCTAAGTTTCAAAATTTTAATTATTTCTCACTAATTTTTGAACTTAAAAATCAGCTAGAATTAGTAAAAAAAAATAAAAATAGCAACAGATCGATAAGTGTTGTTACATGCATCGTCGCTAAAAATATAGCAACGGATATGATATTTATCATTTCAAATATAAAAAATAATATCAAAACCAATAATACCGTCGTTATATGTTTAACAACGGACAAATATAATGAGAAATTTTAAAGGCCACTACAAACCTATTTTATTATAGTGAAACCTCTTTGTTATTTTTAGATGAATGATTTCTGACATTAAGGAGGCGTTCGGTTCGAGAATAAGCATGAATAAGGATGTGGAATAAGCAGTGTCGTCCTTGACATTTCATGGGTCCTAAGCAAAAGAGAAGAAAAGGTCCCCTGTAAAAATAATTTAATTTTTTAATTTGTAAATTTTTTATAAATAAAGTTCTTGAAATTTTACAAAGAGTTATGTATGCTTATGATCAACGATCATCAAACAATAAGTAATGAATTAAAATTAAAAAAATCTACAATCAAAATAGACATCTATGGATATAATGCAACTCAATGAACGTAAATACAAATAACAACTATGGGCAATAGCTAGCAAAAAAATGTACGGCATGTGTTTTTTTTAAATTAGGATTTTTGAGAAAGTTCAAGCATAGAAGCACATATTTCTATTGACTACAATAACAAAAATATTTAAAAAATTAAGTTTCATCTCTTAATGACTATTTCCATATCATATGAGCGGAAAAAAATAAGGTTAGAGAATAATAATATTCAAGCAAGAAGCACTAAACAATTAATTATAATAAAAATAATACATGATTTATATAGGCAATAACATAATAGTTATGGAAAAAATAATCAAGTCATCCGTTTTTTTATTTGACAATGGTAGTCCGGTCAGGCTGATAGTTTCTATTGACAATCCAAGATTCAAACATATATATGTTAATAAAATAACTTCTCAATCACAACTAGCATTAATCTTGAAACTTAAATTAAATAATAAAGATTTAGTTTTACAGAAAATAAAATAAGTTATCTAAAAAGATTATTTGATGGTTATTCACAAACCAACTATAAAATACTCTTATCACAAATATAAAACTGATTATAATGACAAAAAAAACTTTAAAAAAGGAAACGTATGTCCTCTGATTTAGCAATGAGAGATGATTTTTTTAAAAAAAAGATAACAACAATTCAAGTGGTAACACCACGTTCCCAATCCCCTTTTATGTGTAATAACTTTCAATTTTGTAATTTCTTAGAAAAAAAGATAAGAGTTGATTTACAATTACCCAAATATGGTGAGTAGATGTGCAAATCTAAAAAATAACCGTGATTTGTGGATCTAAGGGAAAACATTACAATGCACAAATATACAAAATACCATTAACTGAGGTCATGATTTGCAGGTGTCCAACAACACCAACTAGTCATAAATTTAAAGCAGGAAAAATTATAGCAGTGGCGGAAATCACAAATCACAAGAGGAGGAGGTCATATTTGTCTACAAAGGACACATTTAAGTTCAACGTGGGGTCTTAACTTTTAAGATATTAATGTGGCATTAGGGAACCCAAAGACTTTTTAGGCATTTAGGAATATGAAGAGTCAAATTACACATGCAAATGTAAATAATTAATGGACATGTGTAGCCATTTAGACATTTGATTAGTATTTGATATGGATGAAAACAGATACGGATATATCCGAATATCCGCTTACAGTATTTGAAAAATTACCAGATACGGATATCCGTATCCAAATATTAATCGAATATGGATCAGATTTGAATATAGATTGTAAAAAGTTTTCGGATATAGATACAGATATGGTAATGACTTGAATATCCGGATCTGGACCCGGATATCAGAATAAAATATTTAATATTATTTTATATATTAGTTAATATAATACAAGAGACAACCCCATGTTATTATATTAGTATTATATATTATATAATACAATATATCAATGATATTAATAAACTTCCATTTATTTGGGGATGGGCACAAATAAAAGTAACGAAACTATATCCCTCTTTTTGCTTCTGGTTGAGAATGCATGTCACATCGACGATCTCTTTTGTCACAATGCAATTTATTTATATTTCATTGTCAATTTTTAAAATCATTGTAAACTTTGATTAAATATCAATTCGTATTCGTATGTTATCATTAATAGACCCGTATTTGGATTCCATGTTTATTGGATTCATATTTGGATTCACTCTTTCATTGGTTCATATTTGGATTAGCTCTTTATTTAATATGTATTCGGGTTCGCTCTTTATTCGATCCATATTCGGATTCGATAAATATGTGATTCGTATATGCATTCTTATTTTTAAGGATACAATTTCCTTAATGCATATCCGTATCTGTATTCGTATTCGATAGAGATGAAGCGAATATGGATATAGAAATAACCATATCTGATCCGTATTCGATCTGTTTTCATCCCTAATATTTAAAATAAAAATAATAAAAGCTAACTATATGTAGCCAATTTAAAGATGGGCCCCCAAAATTACGGGGCCCTGAGGCCTGGGCCATTGCACCCCGGTACAAGGCTCAGGGACGACCCTGGGAATAAGAAGAATAACAGTCTATTCTTTGTTCGGCTGGAAAGATAGGAATACAAAGAATAATGTGAAAGGGAAGGTAAGGTGGAATAAAGATAAGAATAAAGGTGGAATAAGGTGAAATAATAGGATATGGGTAGGAATAACCATACTCTTGAAAATTGCGTCGGACGGAGAATTTACCGTTTATTCCCATGCTTATTCTCCAAATGAGCATGGCTTAAACGAGATGAACCCGACGAGGATTCCGAATATTGTCTGAACAAGTAGGAAGCTTCGTTGAGTTTTCGCAAATCAAAATCAAATCAAAAAGTTAATCAAGAACACCTATTTTTCTTCCCAATCAAAAGCATCAATATAAATACAAATCATATAATTAATCCTAACAGCTAGACGTTCCGTCTCCAATTAAAATAGTAACGTTGACATGCATACATCAAGCTGTTCCCATCATATCTTCGATGTCTACATATTATTGGCAACTTAATCACAACCATTCTCTAGTTCAAATAATAATAATAATAATAATTATTATTATTATTATTATTATTATTATTATTATATACATATAATCGAATATAGGGCATTTCATGGATATTTTCCTTGACTTGGAATGCATAGTATGAAAAGCACAGGCAATTGATTAAATACAGGTCTTCGATCCCAAGTACTTCATCTTAAGTTTAGCTTATCATATTAATATCTAATAATCACTGGTTGCCGACGAATCATTAAACCCTTTAGTTATATAGTTGTGAAATTGAGACAGACGATTTGAGCTGAAGGGGTTGATAATGAAAGGGGTTTGCCTCTAATATATAGCAAGTTGTTTAGTATTAGCAACCTTATAAAAATAGGCCGACATGATAAGATACGTTGATGAATATTCAAATTATTTGTTGACATATGTCAATTTTGTCGTAGATAACATGTTTCTTGCAAAGGAAGGTCGGCAAAGAAGCCCTTATCGATGTAGCGATGATGTGCAAGCGAGACTGATGAATCTCGCATGTCGTATTCTCTGCCTACGTGCGGATTGTGTTTTCGTTTCAACGTTCACCTCTAGATGATGTTGAATTGTACCTGATGTAAATGGCATTAGCATAAGAAAAGGAAAAGGGAAGACAATTAAGGGGGACAGCAATTCGTCATCCTTTTCTTACTTGAAATCTTTCGGTAGATTTGATTGCATCACTAATTCCAAAGGAACGTAAAAAGCCAAAGGAACCTTTGTTGAACAATGTGAGATACATCACTTTGATTTATTTCTGAATTTTTCACATATGACCTCTAAAATATTGTCCAATTACAGAATAACACTTATAATCTTTGTAATTGTGCCACGGCTCATATAATCTTCCCAAGTCGACTACATGGAACATGCTGCAATTTACAATGTAATTACAACAACAACAAAACATTTTCTCACTTTTAAGTAGAGTCGGTAATTTACAATGTAATTACCAGATGAATTAGATGTATCAACAACAAAATGTATTTATATTGATGTGTGTTTTGGAATCTGTCAATATATCTTCTGTTGATAAATATATAACAATAGATATTATCTGGTGTAGGATTGCTATACTTCAATTTGGCAGACAATCATCAAAATTTCTACTAATTATTTTGAGTTTTTTATAATGTTGCATATGAACCGCAACACAATATATTACTCATTGCTAATTGCAAGTATCAAAAATTAAATTATTTTGCAATAGATAAAATTCTATATATATTTAACAATAAAATATACCGCACTATATATTGTAGCATATATACTAGAACCTTATTGATCTATGACTGTGAATAATTTAACATTTATTGACATATCTTTCATAGTAATGATAAATATTATTCATTGCAAAATTATCTTCTATTTTTTTTTTAAGTTCGCAACGAGCATATGTTATTATAGCTTGCAACGAATCACACAAGAATGGTTAACCATTGCTTTTTCTTCTTGTCAGAGCCAAATTAGAAATGAATCGTCATTATATGAATCATTAGCAACGGCTTTGCACATTACAAGAATAGATGACAATTTTACAATTAATTAGTAATATTATTTGTTATAAACTCGACATCGTAACAACTAATTCCAAATTTTGTTCTTTTTGTCATATGCCAATTTCATTGGGCCTATAACAATATAGAAAGACAAATGAACGAACTTGATATCGGCATTATCATCGTAAAGAAAAGATACTGCAATTTTTTTTTTCATATTTTTGGGACAGATTTAATCAAGTATCTAACAAGTTTCTAATTATGTATTGCATATCCGTTGAAATCAGTATCAGTGTGTTTTCTATTTGAGTTGTAAACTGAAAAACATTTCAAGGGTAATGATATAAAAATTCCTTTACTTTCAATTGAAAATGCCAACAAAGTATGGAAGAGGAAAAGTTTGCCGACGAGACAAACTCCATCAAATTGGCGGAAACAGTCGCATTCGTGGGTTTATTTAGCAGACAAGTAGAATCTAAATATCCCTTTTTACTATTAGGGAATTAATTAATCAAAGTATATATCCTCATGTGAGGATCATATTTCGACAATAATAATATTTAAATAACAGATTAATCGAAAGTCTTAGGTGCCTAATCCCCCACCTTGCAATAATTAAGCACACGTGTGTTGTATTCTCACGACTGGAGTTGCCGTCTTCTTGGATTGTTGGCATAATATATATACCCATATTAAGGAAAGGAACTGGTAAAGAATATGCATATAAACAGGGCAGCATGTATCTTCAATGCACAGCAATAAGATTTACTTTATTAAAGAAGGAATCATTTTATATTTGTAGGAATTTGTGCTATTTAGAGACATTAATCGTTGCCCCATGAAAGCTTTTCTCATTATATATTTTTAGGGATTTTTACCCGACAAACCCTATAATCTTTGCCAATTACCTCTACGACCTTTGAAACATCGATATTCCTCCCTCAACCCCGTAAACTTGCTAACCCTTACCCTACAGACCTCGTGGTTAACCCCTGCCCATTTTTCCGTTAAACTGACCAGATTCCGTCCCCTCCGCCCCCTGCTCCAGCTCGAGCCCCCCGCCCTTCCCCGGCCGCTGCTCGAAGCCCCGCCCTCCTCGGCCGCCACGAAGACCCCCGCACACTCCCCTGCAGCCCCCCTGCTCCTGCTCGAGGCCCCCCTTCCCCGGCCGCTGCTCGAAGCCATGCCCTCCCCGACCGCCGCGAAGATCCCTCGTCCACTCCCCTGCAACCCCCCTGCTCCTGCTCGAGGCCCCCCTTTCCCCGACCGCTGCTCGAAGCCCCACCCTCCCCGACCGCCCCGGATCCCCCGCCCACTCCCCTGCAGCCCCGGACTCCCCTGCTCGAAGGCCCCCACCCCCGCCAACAACGCCCAGGTCGAGCGTCACCATCGAGGTCGAGCCCCGCCAACCTCCTCCCCTCCACCATCGGGCCGCCGCTCGAAGCCTCGCCCTCCTCAGCCGTCGCGGCCTCGCCCACTCCTCTGTATTCCCAGACTCCCCCGCTCGAAGCCCCCGCCCCCACCCTCATCCAGGTCGAGCGCCGCCGTCAAGGACGCGCCCCGCCAACCTCCTCCCCTCCACCATCGGGCCGCTGCTCGAAGCCCTCCGGTCCTCCTTCAAATCCCCCCGCCTCCCCACCCCCCAGCCTTGCCAACGTCCGCCAGATCGAGCGATGACCCGCCGCTGAGGAGTTCATACCCCACCAACCTCCTCTTCTACACCCCCGTCGAGGACGAGCCCCACGTCCCGCCCCCTGCCAACCTCTTCCAGGTCGAGACCCGCCGCAAGGAAGGAGGATTTCCTTCTTATCTTGATTAATTCTAACCGTCTGATTGCGGATGGGTTAGATTAACTCGTTTTTAACCCAAGAAAAATAACTCTAGATGTGCCAATTTAATGGTAGGGTTTGTGGGGTAAGACGGAGCAAGTTTACAGGGTCGAGGGAGGAATATTGATGTTTCAAAGGTCGAAGAGGTAATTGACAAGGATTATAGGGTCTGTCGGGTAAAAATCCCATATTTTTATGAGTATTTTTTTTTAAAAGACCATCGATTATCAATAAGGGGTTTCATTTTTCACACATAACGAGGATGATCATGAACTTTCAAACATTAGGGTTTGACATCGACCACAGAAGCTTTTTTCTACTAGTTAGGGGAGGGGGTTGTGGGGGGTTGAACACCGATCCTTAAAGTGAGAGCCCTCTGCTTCTACCATTAAATCATTAGAGGAGTTCTTCACGTAAGCTTATAGAAGTATCTCTTTGAGATTAAAAAAAATAAGATAGGGTCTTTCTTTGCTATATTTGAAAAATGAAGTCTCTAATTGGGAATTGACACAAGTAGGAATGTGCACGGGACATGTATCTGATTCGTTCGAGTGTGCCCTGTCCCAACCCATTATTACTGGATCATAGATTGACTCGATCTGTTCCAATGGAATCCGAATCTAACAGATACATGAAATATTTGGATGGATCATGGATATCCGTGGATGTCCGTGGATTATATTTCTATATGGTTTGACCTCAACTCGTTGGTCTACATCAACCGCTTCGACAAAATCCTCGTTGATGACGACTGAGTTCCTTGTTGATCTGCGGCCGAGATCAAGGAAGAAAGTGGTGAGATTATTTCGACCCAAATTTGGCGAGCGTGCCATCAAAGCTAAAATTGAAATCGAGCTCCATCAACCTCAGTTCGTTGTCGTTTCATCCCAAATTTGGCATAGTGTGGATTCATCCCTAGGTGCTATATTTATTTTTTTAATTTTATTTTCATTGGAGTTTTTAGGATCAATTTCAATGATTTGCATATTACAAAAATTTGTCGATTTCAATGATCAATTCATTCCAGTTTTTAGGATAAATTTCGAGATTTACCTGTTTCAATGATTTGCATATTCCAAAGATGTCGATTTCAATGATTTGCATATTCCAAAAAATTACCGCTTTACAATGATTTATCCATTTTAATGATTTACTTATTCATTCAAGATTTTAGGACTAATTTCAATGATTTGCATATTCCAAAGATTTGCCTATTTCAATGATTTACCAATTGTGTTCAAGTTTTTAGGATTGATTTTAATGATTTGTCGATTTCAATGATTTTCTCTTCCAAAGATTTGCCTATTTCAATGACTTGTCGATTTCAATGATATGCCGATTTCATTCTAATTTTTACGATTGATTACAATGATTTGCCGATTTCAATGATTTACGCTCCTTTGAGGCAGGAGGAGGGGGTTGTCTCGAGGTCCTATATTACAAAGGTTGATCGATTTCAATGATTTGCCGATCGAATCGATCTCTGGTCTTACAAGAATTTCATTTTGATTTGAATTGATCTCTATCACCGGCAATTTTGATCAAGTCGCGATAAAAATCTTTCGGGTTGGATGGGGGAGAAGCTGATTTGACCCATATGCATAGTCCAAATTGAAGGGACATTGAAATGGGTCGACCCATGGGTATCCATGGATCATAGGTCCAGAGACCTGCCCGTATCAAAGCAGGTCAGGTATCCAATTTGAAATGATTTATAGGGTAACAATGGATTTAGTGTTAATCCATACCGATCAGATCAGATATCCATCTAACTCATGAACCATGCACATCCCTAGACGCAAGTTGAGGGCTTGTTTGTTGATGACTTGAATCCTAACCACTTGTTGGGTTGCTGATGTAGCTGATATGCGTCCTGACTTCTGATTGGCTGAGAGTTGTTGGGTCAGGATTGTTGACATGTCTGATCTGTGTCCTGCCTTATGATTGGCTTAGAGCTGTTGGGCCAGGATTGCTGACATGTCTGATCTGCGTCCTGCCTTCTGATTGGCTGAGAGCTGTTGGGTCAGGATTGCTGACATGTCTGATCCGTATCTTTCCTTCTAATTGGTTGAGAGCTGTTGGGATAGATTGTTGAATACAAATGGTATTCTTCTGTTGCAGTATAAAAAGGTCCCTAGGGTCACCAGATACTGCATCCTCATTTTTCTGATCCTTTTTCCCATCCCATATCTGTACCTTCTCAGTACCCTCTGTATTACATTTTACTCCATATAGTGAAATCGATCGCCATCGTCCAAGGATGTAGCCCATTTACGGGTGAACCTTGTAAATCATTGTGTTTACGTCTTGCTTGTTTGATCGTGTTTGTGTTTGTTTGCTTCCGCGATTTGCAGCAAACTGGTATCGGAGATTTGGGTTCTGTCAAGATCATCCAGCAAGATGGCATCGCACAATCTGAAGATCGAGAAGTTTACAGTTAAGAACGGATTCAATCTATGTCAGATCAAGATGCATGCCCTTTTGAAGCAGCAGGGAATCTGGGCACCGTTAGATAAGGAGCGGACGAAGGCACTTGAGCCGTCCAAGTTGATGGTGCAGGAAGAGAATGCATGCTCGACGATCATGTTATGTTTGGCGAAGGAGATTATCGAGGAGGTTGCCGATGAGGATTCCGTGCCCGATCTATGGTTGAGACTCGAAAGTCTATATATGACGAAGTCTCTAACCAACAAGTTGCTCTTGAAGAAACGTCTGTTCTCACTCTACATGCATGAAGATGGAGTCATACAGATTGCCAAAGCTGGGATTGTTGTCATCAAGGGCAACAAGCAGGAGACCCTATATGTCTTGCAAGGGTCTACAATTCTTAAGAGTAAGTTCAAGCGTTGTTTGGACTTGTTCAATATCAACAGTTGGCAATAGCCCCAAGGAAGGGATGACTGCGGCACAGTGAAACTTGGCAAAGCTTCTCTGAGGATTTAATTCAAGGTGAGTATTGTTTATAATTCCTTAATTCCTACTATATGAATTTCAAGTGGTGAAGTATTGTAGTGGTTAATTCTATTATATGAGAATTCAATCCTGGTGGAGTCTAGCAGTGGTTAATTCTGCTAGTGGAGAATTCAACTCATGGAGTATAGTAGTGATTAATTCTGCTATGTGAGAATTCAACCTCGATAGAGTCTAGCATTGGTTAATTATGTTAGTGGAGAATTCAACTCATGATAGAGTAATAGTAGTGATTCATTCTGCTATATGAGGATTCAATTCAAGGTGGAGATTGTTGATATGACTTGAATCCTAACCACTTGTTGGGTTGCTGATGTAGTTGATCTGTGTCCTGACTTCTGATTGGCTGAGAGTTGTTGGGTCAGGATTGCTGACATGTCTGATCTGTGTCCTGCCTTCTGATTGGCTGAGTTGTTGGACCAGGATTGCTGATATCTCTGATCTGTGTCCTGCCTTCTGATTGGCTGAGAGCTGTTGGGTCAGGATTGCTAACATGTCTGATCTGTGTCCTGCCTTATGATTGGCTGAGAGCTATTGGGATGGATTCCTGAATACAAATGGTATTCTTCTGTTGCAGTATAAAAAGGTCCCTAGGTCACCAGATACTGCATCCTCATTTTTCTGATTCTGTTTCTCATCCCATATATGTACCTTCTCAGTACCCCGTGTATTACATTTTACTCCATATAGTGAAACCGATCGCTGCCGCCCAAGGACGTAGCCCATTTACGGGTGAACCTTGTAAATCCTTGTGTTTACGTCTTGCTTGTTTGATCGTGTTTGTGTTTGTTTGCTTCTGTGATTCACAACAAACTAGTATCAGAGCTTCGGGTTCTGTCAGGATCATCCTGCAAGATGGTGTCGCACAATCTGAAGATCGAGAAGTTCACAGGGAAGAACGGATTTAGTCTATGTCAGATCAAGATACGCGTCCTTCTGAAGCAGCAGGGCATCTGGGCACCGTTAGATAAGGAGCGGACGAAGGCACTTGAGTCGTCTGAGTTGATGGTGTAGGAAGAGAAGGCACGCTCGACGATCATGTTATGTTTGGCGAAGGAGATTATCGAGGAGGTTGCCGATGAGGATTCTGTGCCCGGTCTGTGGTTGAGACTCGAAAGTCTATATATGACGAAGTCTCTAACCAACAAGTTGCTCTTCAAGAAACGTCTATTCTCACTCTGCATGCATGAAGGTGGAGTCATACAGGTTGCAAAAGCTGGGATTGTTGTCATCAAGGGCAACAAGCAAAAGACCCTATATGTCTTGCAAGGATCTACAATTCCTAGAGTAAGTTCAAGCGTCGTTTGGACTTGCTTAATATCAACAGTTGACAATAACCCCAAGGAGGGGCTGGCGGTGGTACAGTGAAGCTTAGCAAAGCTTCATTTGAGGATTTAATTCAAGGTGAGTATTGTTATAATTCCTTGATTCCTACTATCTGAATTTCAAGTGGTAAAGTATAGTAGTGGTTAATTCTACTATATGAAAATTCGATCCCGGTGGAGTCTAACCGTTGTTAATTCTGCTAGTGGAGAATTCAACTCATGGTGGAGTATAGTAGTGGTTAATTCTGTTATATGAGAATTCAACCTCGATGAAGTCTAGTAGTGGTTAATTCTGCTAGTGGAGAATTTGACTCATGATGGAGTAATAGTAGTGGTTCATTCTGCTATATGAGGATTCAATTCAAGGTAGAGATTGTTGATATGGCTTGAATCCTAACCACTTGTTGGGTTGCTGATGTAGCTGATCTGTGTCCTGACTTCTGATTGGTTGAGAGTTGTTGGGTCAGGATTGCTGACGTGTCTGATCTATGTCCTGCCTTATGATTGGCTGAGAGCTGTTGGGCCAAGATTGCTGACATGTTTGATATGTGTCATGCCTTCTGATTGGCCAAGAGCTGTTGGGTCAGGATTGCTGATATGTCTGATCCGTGTCCTGCCTTCTTATTGGCTGAGAGCTATTGGGATGGATTGTTGAATACAAATGGTATTCTTCTGTTGCAGTATAAAAAGGGCCCTAGGGTCACCAGATATTGCATCCTCATTTTTCTGATCCTGTTTCTCATCCCATATATGTACCTTCTCAGTACCCTGTGTATTACATTTTACTCCATATAGTGAAACTGATTGCCGCCGCCCAAGGATGTAGCCCATTTATGGGTGAACCTTGTAAATCCTTGTGTTTACGTCTTGCTTGTTTGATCGTGTTTGTATTTGTTTGCTTCCGCGATTCGCAACATTGTTTTTGTAATTTACCCTGTATTTGTTGCTCGTGAATATTTAGGTCTACTTTATAGTGTACCATGTACATGAACAACGGTATTTTTAGGGAATAAAGAACAAGTAATATATGGTACTCGGAATCATGGCACATAGTAGAGAATATGCTCGACCATATAAGAATCAATCATCTGAAGCACCCTTTTTTGCTGTCGTTGTTTCGTGCAGTCTTGTTCCCTGGAGGGATAATTGATGAGGAGGGACGAGAGATAAGAGAGGGTTTATACCTTATTCTTTTCCAGTTGATTTGAGAGATAAAGAAGGGATTCGTAGTGTAAACACGGGCACAATGGATGATGTAATTATAATGTGATCAATTATCTTAAGATAGCTTATCCCGGTAATAAAATCCTTTTATATCCCTTGATAAATAGATTTTACTCTGCAGAAGAGTGTTAAGTCTTTGTTTCGTCCTTTGTTCTACAGTTCTAAGGAATAACCCTGGCAAGGATAAACCTCGTGCATCCTATCATGTGGTCTGGTAGTTTTACGCGTTTGTTCTGTTAATCTACAATTATTTTTTCTACTTGTGTATTGTTGATCGGATCTGTTCCCAATAAGAAAGAAAACAACTCATTTCCCTCACCGGTTTCCCACATACATTCAGGATTTGTTGATTCACTCCATCCACACATAATCGAGTTAATTGGTGGTCTTACTAATCTAGTTACAATCACAAGAGTTCGTGGAATATCAGAATATAGAATCTACAGTACGAACCCTTCAAGTAGTCCTCGGCCATGTACCATTCTTCCACCAAAAGCAACTCTCTAGCAATGAACGCGGAATCGACGAATATATGATGATTAAAGAATCTAAAGGTTTATCTTCACGAAAGAAATCATCCCGTAACAAGTGATGCATTAAATTCCATTCAATAATGGCGTGCTTCTTTCTTCATTTGCAGAGAAAACGAATATAAGAGCACGTCCCCACTCTGTCTCTTACCCCTAAATCTCCGCATTCAAAAGATGAGAGAATGATTAAATTGGCACAAGTAAGGAAAGGCATCCAGTTCTCTAATCCCTTTCTGCAATACCCAAATTGCATTATTCTCTAGAAAAAAAATATCTTTTGGACCCATTCATTCCCCCAACTGCCCAAATAATTGACACATCCTGACATAAACTTTGGATCCATATGCCCCCTAAAAATCACAGTTCCAAACATTAGCAGATGCTGACATATGTGCCAACTCAAAGCACTGTGCAGGACATTCCCATTCTCACCCAAAAACCCATGTTGCCATTTGGAAGGATCTTTAAAAAAATTAATGCATTGGGTCCCAATAATATTATATTTTTTGGAATTGAGCTTTTTTTTTCTGGTTGCCATTTACAGATATCTGTGTGCCCCCTGGTGCACAATAAATTCCATCCCCCTCCACTAGGCTTTTATCTATGATAAGGGGGTGTTGGATGGCAAAGATCCAGTTCCTTCCTTTGTAATTTTCCTCTCCTTCTATTTTGCTTATTCTTTTTTTTTATGATCCAACCTCACCTGACAGAAATCTAATCCTGTTCGAGACAAGGTGGGTGTCCACATTTTTCTTTAATTATCATCTTGTCTTTTTACTCTCTTTTTTTTCAAAAGAAATTGGGAGTTTGTTTGCATATATAGGAGATCTATCTATCTATCCTTTTAACTCCAAGGCACTTCCCCACCTCTCATACTTATACAACGAATACTGCATTCTGCTGCTATGGAGCTTGGTTTATCGGTTGGCATGGTGGGGTCTGTCGAGCGCGAGTTCTCGTCTGGCAGCAAGGATAGCATGGTCAGGGAACCGGAAGACGATCACCCATCTCTTAACCTCGAGCTCAGGCCGGCATGGCTAGGTGATTTAGGTCTGCTTCTGATCTTCAATTCAAGTTGAGGAAATTATGTTTTGTTAGCATCTTTGAGAAAATTTGGATTTTTTAGATTTTTTTCATGAAAAAATGTAGGAAGGAAGGAATTAATTCTGGAAAATAAAACTTGGTCAGACATGTTGGATCAAGGATTTACAATATAATTTATGTGATGCTTTCATTGCCGAAAGAGGTTAACGTTCTACTACAGAACCAGGTAATGGTTTCAGTGGCGGACAGATCGGTCCTCACGGCTGTCGCGACTGCGAGACAGACCCTTTGCCTGTGGTTCCTCTGAGCATCAAAACAGAGAATCTGCAATGGAGGAGCTGCGATGAAGACGATGGCAATGGACAGGGAAATCGAAAGAAGCTCCGCCTCACGAAGGAGCAATCTTGCTATCTTGAGCAGAGCTTCAAGGAGCAAGCCACGCTCAATCCTGTACGTAAGCATTCGATCGATGCAAATAGAATACTCTTCTCATATCATGACATCGACAGATGGATCGGAATTTGCAGAAACAGAAGCTTGCAATTGCGAGGAAGCTCGATCTCCAGCCGCGGCAAGTCGAGGTGTGGTTCCAGAACAGAAGAGCAAGGTACCACATCCCCACCACATAGTTCCTATACCGTTCACAATCAGGTAAAAATCTGATATTTAAATCTATCAATGTTCTCACAGAACAAAGCTCAAGCAGACGGAGACCGATTTCGAGCATCTCAAACGGCTCTGTGAAACTCTGACCGTCGAGAATCAGAAGCTCCACAGAGAGCTGGAGGAGCTCAAGGCATTCAGTTCACCGCTACAGCAGCTCTACCCGCTTTCTCCTACTGTTATGCTCGCGTTGTGCCCATCTTGCGAGCGAGCCGGCGCGTCAGGAGAGGCGGCGGGGAAGAAGCTAGGCGGTCATCGCAACCGGCCAAAGCACAGAGAGAGCTTCCCTCACAAATTGGCATACCAAGTTGGACAGATTCACTGATGTGTATCTTTAATATTGTAGAGATTATGCAAACATCAAAATTTCCATCCATTTTCCATTCTGATTCGTATGGGAAATTCAAATTTTGTTTCTTCTGATGTTAAATGTCGCATTTTTTGTACTGAAACTGCACAGAAATAGATTAAAGATTTTAACCGTCACTCATAGATTAAAATCACATATTTACAGGACGTACATTGACCAAGAAATTAGCAGATTGAAATCAAGAATATTTCATTAACTCAGAACCAATCCAACAAACTACAAGGTGATCAGATCGCCGTCCTCCGGCGTCACGGCGGGCATCATCCCCGCCTCCTTTACTATCTTCATGATATCCTCAACACTCTGATGACCGTAACTCAATGCATCCATGCCAAAACCGTCTTCTGTCGAATTTGGTAGCGCCTCGAAGAGCTCCGGAGGCAGATCCTTCACGAACCACGGATGTCTCGTGATCGCGTCGACCGTGATCCGCCTTTCGGGATTGGCGATGAAGATGCGGGAGAAGAGATGCCGGCACTCCTTGCTCACGGGGATATCGATGGGAATTCTGTACCTCACGTCCATGATGTGCGCGATCGTCTTGCGCACATTGTTGGGCTCGGCCTCATCTTCAAAGGGGTATTTTCCGAAGATCATTACATAGAGGCATACACCACAGGACCAGACGTCGACCGGCTTGCCGTCGTACTCACGACTGGCGATGATCTCGGGAGCGATGTAGGAAGGAGAGCCGAGCCTGGAATTGGGTTTTGAGTGGAGAAGAGACGATTTCGAGTAGCCAAAATCGCAAATCTTTAGTTGTGGCCGCCTCATCGAGCCGGCCAGGAGGGTGTTCTCCAGCTTCAGATCACGGTGACAGATTTGCATTGAATGACAGTATCTGCAAAATCAGAAATTAGAAATCCAATGTTATAGAGTATCAAATGCTATTCATTGGAGTGCTAATCGATTCGAATAATTTGAGAAATACCCATATAAGATTAACCAGTCATAATCTCAAACTTTGAATCTATCTGGAATCTGAACTAAGATCCGATCTCTGAATCGAATCCATACCAGTTAACCTTTTCACACATTGTAATCATCTAATCATGTATTAATACATGTATTCATTGCAATGCCCAAAAAAATCTTTCCGAATTCATTCAAATTCAAAATTTGTTAATCTTATAAGGATGAGATTTAATGATAAAGATGCAAATATAGAGATATAATGGATGATATAATCATGTCGTGAAAACTTATACTAAGATAAAGGAATGATATCTGACATCCAAACATGGTTGAATGATCACGAGAGTCAAGAAGAGAGCGCACCCGACGCCGGAGATGAGCTGACGGAAGAAGAACCTTGCCATTCCCTCGGAGAGGGCTCCGTGCTGCAAGACATAGTCGAAGAGGTCCCCACAGGGCGCGTACTCCATCACGATGGCGAGGTGCCTCGGCGTGAGCGCGATCTCCTTGAACCGTATGATGTTCGGGTGCCTCAGGGACCGGTGGTTCACGATCTCCCTCCCGACACGCTCGTCGATCTTCCCGCCGCGCTCCAGGAACTTCACAGCCACGATCTCACCGGTCTCCTTGTTCTTCATCATCTTGGCCACGCCGAAGTTCCCCGACCCGATCTCCGGCCCCATCTCGTACTTCTCCATCAACGATCCGATGACTGCAGGATCGTCAAAGCAATTAGAACACCAGATCGGATCGAAATTCGTCGACGATCGGAACCCTAACGAGGGTTTGACCTGACCGGTTTCGGTGTTCGTTAGGGTTTCGCGTACGTGTGACGGCGGGAAGCAGGAGGCCGGTATTATATTTATAGGTATTGGGCGTGGAGGATAAAATATCCCTCGCGTGGGGGTATGCAGAAGATCCTGTCACGTGATCAACATTTTCTCATAGATTGCAAGACACGTGACTTGGCTTTGCCAAGATGCTAGAGGCTTGTTTGGTTGTTGGGTTGGAATGGGTTGGATTGGGGTACACTGGTGTATCCCTCGTTCCAACCCTCTCAATCTTCCTCACAGTTTACTATTCACAGGGGTACAATTTACTATTCACGGGGGTACCCCAATCCAACCCAACCTAGTCCAACACAGCAACCAAACATGCCCTAGATATCCTAGCCAAATCCGTTTCATTTTACTGGAAAAATCGTGCTATTACTCATGGATGATAGACTTATACATGAATACGGATTTGGAATACCGAAAACCTGCATAGAATTCGACTTGCTAACAATCCCGTTCATCATTTTCTAACTGATCCCCTGAGCTCGTTGGGAAATCTCGCATACGAGAAAAACAGGTGCACACAGAATTAATCGAATGATACGCAATTAGCATATATTACCTGTTGGGTTGCTTGATTTTGTCTTGGTTGGGAGATCGAACAAGGTTAGGAGATCGCGGAAGTAAGATGCCATATATATTTGGAATGTGGAGATTGAGAAAGTGACGATGGATTAATTAATAATCTGCAGGGAATCAAAGTCGTTCTACCTATGTTTATATATATATAATTAGAATAAGATAGGCGGATTAGGAGTAAGATGATCAGGGAGTACTCCTAAAAGTATTAGGTGTTTCATGTTTATGGGATTTATCTTATATCTCAGTCGTAAATAGGTATCATATATCCACTTCGAGTCAACGTGACGGATCTAAAGGTTGGTAGGGTTTTTTTACGTATGGGTGAAAAACTTGTGGATATTTTATATTGCAACCCCGTGTTCTCCCGTAATTACCTACACCTACACGTCCTTGAGAAGAACATACTTTTATTAAGTATAACTCAAACAAATAGACCAAGCTAAAAAGGAAAATTCACATCCTTTTCCTATCTCCTTCGGGTCGATATTTAGATGAGTATGGGTCTCTTCGGGTTTAAATAACCTGGCTCAAGATCTATTTAATTTGATGAGTCGTGAGTCAAGTCGTGACCACTGTCTTATCACAACCAGCTCACAACCTAACCTGACCCAATTAAAATGAGCTCAGAATCGTATCGGGTCGGTCAATCTATATTTTAGGGTGTGAGCATGGAGAAGAAATAAGGATAATTGAAGGCGCATATGTCGCTGAGTCCATGATAAGGATGACTGGACGTTACGGGGATTATTTGAGAACGACAATTCATGTGAGGCATGTGTATGAGGAAAGAGGAGAGGAGTATGTGACGTCGTGTGATGAGAAAAGTGATGTTAAAATAAAGATGTGAGGAAAAGATGGATCACAAAGTATATGTGTAAGAGGGAGAGTAAACCTGTACGCATACATGTACATATAGGAAAAAGATCGGTTGGAACAACTGAGGAGTTATATTATTTTGAGTAAATTACAAAAAAGTCCTTGAATTATACACATGATTTCAGTATCATACTTGAACTTTAAAAAGTAATAATGTGGTACCTGAACTTTCAAAAGTCTCAATGTGATCCATGACTATTTTTAGGTAATTAAAATGACGAAATAATCGACTAAATTTCTATGGTGAAGGACCACATTGAGATAAATTTGAAAGTTGGTGTACACGTTACTTTTTAAAGTTCAGGTATGACATTGAAATCAAATGTATATTTCAGGGACTTTTTTGTAATTTACTCTATTATTTTTACATGGGATTACCAAGTATTATATAGCCAGTCTTATTAAGCATTTATTTGAGTCAGACCGGTGGGCTTTTGGATTTATGTCAAGTTCGAGTGTTTGAAAATAGAGGGGGATATGCATACATGGATCCATGATGGAACCCTCGAAATAAGTGAGGATAACATCTTGATAGGAAGAATAGCGACCACCATGTGTCTTATATCCATAACCCATAGCTTGGAACACCGGTGGAGGATGTACACGTGGAAGCAACTTGCAAAGGCAATTGCCTCTTTTAAGTTGTAGTCATGCTCATGTTCTACTTCTATTATAGTGTGGAGACATGGCTTAGAGGAGATGTCACCAAGAACCTCTATACATTACGCCTCCAATCTGACTTGTTGGTAATGTCTTATGATTCGCAATTAAGGCTCTTTATGTGGAAGCCCAAAAGGGTTATAGGCCAGAAAAATACGTGGCCTTGACTCAAATAGCCAAAGAGCATCTAGGGTTGCAAGGACCCTAGGGGCCTATTGGGTTGGGCAGGGTTGGGCAGGGTTGGGTTGGGCTGGGTTGGGCTGAGTGAATAGTAATCAGTGAGGAGGAAGTACCCTTGTGAATAGTAGCTAGGGTTGGGCCAATCCTGCCCAACCCTGTGATAAGCGTCCCGCACCCTTAATTAATTCACGCAAATTAATGTCCAAATTAAGTTTAATGTCGTTCGTTGCAGTCGGATACGAGGGCTAATCAAAAATCACTTAAATAAGGTTTGAGCCAATTTCAAGCGGTGATTTTTTTTTACTTGGTGGAAGTCCAAGGTCGAACTCAGGGAGGCATCTGTCTCCTTAGGTGAATTTTAGCAAAGCTCAAGTGTGTGATTTTCGGGGAATTATTTTTTTTTGTTCCTTTTTTTTAATTTCTATGCAGACACAAGCAACCAGCAGGCCAATCTAACGTTTAATTCAATTAAGATATCAAATGAAGTTCAAAAATTCTAAAAATTGGCCAGATGATTAATTATGAAGAAAATGATCTACCCTATTTTTTTTGGATTTTTTAGACACTAAATGAATTTACTGTGAATTAAATATGCAGACAGGGTGATTTTCACTATTTAATTTTTAATAAATAATAAATCACAAATTTTCCAAGAGATAAAATTATCCTAGATAGCACTAATGATAAGGAATCCAGGAAAATTGACAGATCTGAATTTCAATGTGAAATGAATTTATTAAAATTAAAATGAGAAAATCACTCAACAATTTATTTAGCCCTCGATATATGTGCAAGTAATATGAAATTTTTATGGCATGTTAAGAATACTGTCCTTAAGCTACTGTGAATTTTTGAAGATTTTTGGAACCACAGAGAATTAACTAGAAATTAAAAGGTGTCATTGGGCAAAATATTCCACAAATTAACCAATTAATTCATTTAAAATTCCACTGAAATTACAAAAACATGACACGTGGACCAATAGACAAAGGACAAGTTTCTCAAAATGCAATTTTTAGAATTGAAAAATGATGTAAAATGCAGCCTAGGGATGCGTGCAAACACAGGGGTGTAAATGCAATACAGGAAAATAAAAATACATAAAGCAAATATGCTGACAGGGACTAAAATGCAATTACCTATTATGCTGGGGACTCAAGTGCAATTTCTCCACCAGGCACGTGCTCCTCAAGTGGGTTCAACTTCACAGGGACCGTTTTGCAATATTTGAAAGCTCCAGGGGCCTCTGTGTAAAATTCCCAGGCCGCACGTGCTCCTCACGTGGGCGGCCTAGGTTCGGATAGCTGCTGAGGCTCGGAGCTCGGCTCGGGCGCTTCTGGAGGTCTGGAGTGAGGCTCGGGCAATCCGAGCCTAGGCTCGGGGAAGAGGCTCGGACCGAAGCTGCGTGGCACGCTGTGGACCCTCGAATCGAGCTTGATCCGATGGATGGCGGTGAAGACGTGTGGCGTGACCTCAGGCCGTTAGATCTATGCTGATCCAACGGCTACTGGGCTCGAGGGAGATGGCGACATGGCTGAAGATCCGCCGCTGGATCAGGAGGGATCAACGACTGAGAGCTGCTGCGGAGGGACGACGCGTGGCGCACTAGGCGCCGTTGGATCTCAGTGAATCCAACGACTCCTGTGGAGCCCGGCCGAGAGGCGACGTGGCTCGCTGAGGGCCGTTCGATCGATGTGATCGAACGGCAGCTGTGCGTCTGCTCCGATGATCCTCCGCCGCCTGCGGAGGAGATGGCGGGGCTCCGGCGAAGTGGCGTTGGCTCCGCCCGTTCCTCCAGATGTCGATGAAGCTCTCTGAGGACTCGGAGATATCCCAGAAGACTCGTGGTGTGGCGGCGAAGATCCGGTGGTCTCAGGAGCGGCGGGGGGTGGTCTGAAGTCGATGGCGATGAAGCTCGAAGTTGGCTCCGGCGAACTTCCGTTCAATGAGCAGAGGGGTACCTGCAGGTGTTAGAGGTAGAGCCAGAGCTCGTGCGTGCACTTGTGAAGGTGGTTGGTGGTCTAGCGAGGCCAAAGGTTGACGAAGGTGGTCTCATGAAGGAGCTCCGGCCAAGTGGCGGAGCTGGAGATCGAGGTACGGCGATATGCATCGTCGGAGGTCGTGAAGGCTACCGTGAAGTTGGGAACTTCGACGTGAAGCTCGACGGGATGGGACGGAGGCGTGAAGATGACCGGAAGCGGACAATAAAATGCGAGAAAGTCGAAGAAGAAATGAAGGACAGATCGGAGAGGGATGGAGGTGTCACCTGGGGATTGGAACTCCTTCTTGGGTTCCAGGTCGTCGCTCGAAAGGCCGGTGGTTCCTTGAGCTCAAGCAACGGCTCGTCGGAGGAGGGCTGCGACTCGGCGGAGGCCGAGGATCTCGCCAGAGAAGACGGACGTCTTCGCTCTATGAAACTCTCAATTCCTGTCACTAATTGGAAGCTCAGAGCTCGGGGCGTCTCTCACGAGGGGCGGATAGCTGCGACGATGGCCGGAGAGGGGGGGTTTATAGGTTGAAGGTCTCGGCCATGCTGTCGATGGAGCGAGTTTGACGGAGTTCGTGGGAGAGAGCTGGAGGTCGACGTGGGTGACGGAGTAGCTGGCGAGGATAAGGGATGAGTGGGGCTCATCGTGGAGGTGGTGGTGATCGTCTGCGGTGGTCGAGGCGCTGCCAAGAATAGGAAGGGGGCGCCCCTCCCGCAAGGCAGAGAATGTGGGAGAGAGGAGCACCCGAGGTAGGAGACGAAGTCTCCACCGTTGGATCTTGTGATCCAACGGTGGTGATCGAAGCGGGATGGAGCGGCTGGATGGGGATCTGGCCATGGCGATCCAAGGGCGTAGCGAGCGCCACGTGGTGCGCTAAGAGCTCGGCGCTGATGGATGGCTAAGATGGATAGCTGAGGTTGATCGAAGGGATGAGGGGTGCCAAAGGAAGAAGCGGCTGAGATGGAAGATCAGGGATGTGATCTAGCGGTGTACATGCCGCCACGTGGTGAGCTCTGGTGAGGGCGCTAACGGGTGGTTAGGATCGGAGATGGAGATGATCGGATGGCTAAAAATCGAGGCGTACGTGGAGGCAGCTAAGCCGTTGGATCTAGAGGGTAATCCAACGGCTGGGGCTGCGGGCGGGTGAGGCAAGGGCAGCGGGCTACGTGGCGCAACCAGAGGGCGCCACGTGGCCTGCTGTGATTGGTTGAAAAGGGAACCGAGTGTAGAAAGAGAAGGGGACCGAATTTGGAAAAACTCCAAACATGAAAGTTGTAGATCTTGATGAGATCTACAAGTTTCATGTTGACCACAGACGGAGATGAGGTCAAGTATGATACAAAAAATACAAAGATACAATTTATACATATATGTAGTACAAAGTGGCCCAAAAACCCAACTTTCTCATACGAGCTCCAAATTGGATGAAATCAGTCCCATTTTAAAGGTCTTTTAATGGGGAGTATTCTAAGAGTGAGTAGACCTATTTTGGAGTTTGTGTGAGGGTCTTATGTGTATTTTAGTGCACAGAGGTTCTAAGGCTTTATTGATTAATTTACAAGGGGAATTTTTGGCTTTCTTCCCTATATTATTAACTAAGGAGTACATATTATAGGGAAGAGGTTATTTTAGTAAGTGGATATTTTACAAGGGATTTTTGGCTTCTTATTTAAATGCAAATGCACTGCTAAAATGTATGCATTATGTATGTATGCATGAATGCTATTTATGCATTATAAAGGGAAATATGCCTCTATTTACTCGGGAACAAGGCTCTATTTTTGACTTTTGACATGATGAATCACAGATTCATCAACCTCCTATACTTAAACCTTGCTCGTCCCCGAGCAACTAAATGAAATGCAAGAGTGAAATGATTTTGGGTTCCATACCAAGGTCATGAACAAAAGTTAAAAATGGAGCTTGACTCAACCTTTGGATTAGTTGTGTGGCGGAACCTTATTTGGACCTGAACTTAAGACCTAACAGACTTCAAGTTCCACAAGTCTTCTATTCAAGACTCCTCAATAGTCAGGTCAGAACAAATCCTCAAACGCAAATTTCTGATGACTATGATTCTTACTTGTACTGTGTAAGTGATATGTAACTCTCCACATCAGAAATGGCTCGGAACCAGCCTCCTCTAACAAGGTAACTCAATAACCCGGTCCAGTAACTCTTTCCTCGAGGAGCGGGGTATTCCCTTCTAAGTTCAAGTGCGACCAACTCAAGAGGAGGGGGTAGAGAAAAGAATGGACGGTAGCCAGTGTAGCTACCTATCCCGGGATGCCCGACCAGTGTAGCCAAGTCATCCAGCTGCATTTTCTTTGCTAATATACATACTCCGACAGGTATTATTTTTTTACTTGGACCTGTCTGATTTTTTTTGGAGTTCTTGCATTTTTTTTGAAACTATATACAAGGTGCAGCATGTACATCAGGAGTTTTTCCTCTTGTCAGTAGACTATCCCTCTTTTGAAACATTATTGCAACCCACAGCATCCCGTCCTTAGATGTCAACACCACCATACTAGGTTGAGATGCACTACCCTCCCTAAAGGAGGACGGATGTTTCCACCCGTGTGCTACCCCAAGCTAAAGGATTCTACCTCCTCACCATCTCATCAATGAAAAGCTACGTGCATAGTGCTTGTCCAAGTTAGGTCATTATCTAAAAGAATCCTGCGTATGTCCGAGATATTCTATTTAGACTAATCAAGATGACATGTGAACATAGACTTGCGGACTCAGAGAATTAAGTCATTTGACCTGAGAAATCTTAACTCCAGTTTCTATAAGGTTCCTCTGAAATTAGGTGGATTAAGGTCAAATCAAGTCCATCCTCAATATCTATTCATAACTTGGTTCAGAACCCACTAGCTTTTCACTTTGCATATGCAAGATATGCTGATGAGATGTGGATGACATGCTATGAAGATGAATGAAAATGCAAGACTCTTTTTCGTTTCTTTTTAGATGCAGAGATGATATGCAAAAGTAAATAAGAAGCCTATTTTCAATTTTCAAATTTTTTTTATTTTTTTCAACTTTTACCCACCCGTAATTATTGCCCGTAATTATTGCAAAATATATATACAAAAATACGCAAAAGTACGAGCTATGGGTAAAGTATATATGTAATATATACACGCCCCCTATACTTAGCTTGTGCTATGTCCTCAGAGCACGAAAGCGACTAAAAAGACATAGCTCGGGCTAAGCGTAGGAGAACTAAAATAACAAAAAGTATAGAAGTCGTCCTGCGCCCCTATACTTAGGCTCTGGCAGCCTAAGTGTAGAAGAAGATCAAAAAGTGAGGCGGGCGAGGTCAAGGAGAGAAGTGGATGAGTATACAATGCGGGCATCAGTCCCCCCTATACTTAGGCTCAGGTCAGCCTAAGTATAGGACGGAAGTGAGTATGAGGACCAATGTGATCTGGAGAATGTACAAAGAACCGACTCAAGTGACTCCTCCCCCCTATACTTAGGATCTGGTCGTCCTAAGTATAGTCCAAGATAGTGATGTAATGAGACGGGGATGAGTTACTAGAGTCGTGGGAGAAAGGATAGGATGTACAAGAATGATGATATATACAGATGAGTCGGTCTGAATCTTTCGAGATGCTGCGGATGGCTGGAGTTCACTGTTGCAAGGTCCCATACGCGGCTCGAGGTGTATCTGCTGTATCTGTCTTGCGCATGAATACAATCTCCTCAACATGGACTAACTGCTCATTGGATTCGACGAAGTGCTTCAACAGCTGTCCATTCACTAGGAATGTCGGTGCGTCATCTGCGAGATCTGAGATCTCGACACATCCACTATCATGCACCGTACGGACGACAAATGGGCCTGTCCACTTAGACTTCAACTTGCCTTGGAAAATCTTCAGCCTAGCATTGAACAACCATACCTTCTGTCCAGGAACAAAGGTCTTTCGTCTGATATATCTATCATGCCAACGCTTCACCTTGTCCTTGTACACCAAACTGTTGTCGTATGCGCGGTTTCTGACTTCCACAAGCTCATTCAGATCCATGTCTCTCTGCTTCTGTCCCAAGTGTGTGTTCCAGTTGACCTTCTTGATTGCCCATTCTGATTTGTGCACTAACTCTGCGGGCAAATGGCACGGCTTTCCGAATACCATTCGGAATGGGGAGGTGCCTAACGGTGTCTTGTAAGCCATCCTATACGCCCAGAGGACTTGATCCAAGATCTGAGACCAGTCCTTCCTGTCCGGGCGGACAAGCTTTTGCAATATGGTTTTCACCTCCCTACTTGACACCTCAGCCATACCATTGGTTTGTGGGTGGTAAGGACTCGTGACACGGTGTTCGATGCCGTAGTCCTTTAGGAGTTTCTTCACCTCCCGATTCACAAAGTGGCTATCCCCGTCTGATATCATCATTTTGGGGATCCCGAACCTAGAGATTATGTGCTCTCTGATGAATTTACTGACAGTCCTGCTGTCTGCGGCTCGAGTCGGTATAGCCTCCACCCATCTGGACAGATAGTCTACCGCAAGAAGGATATATTCGAACCCGTGGCTTACAGGGAATGGGCCCATGAAATCGATGCCCCAGGCGTCAAAGACATCACAAATGATGACCGGCTGCATTGGCATCTCATCCTTGGAACCAACGGTTCCTCCCATTCTCTGACAAACTGGGCACGACTTCGCGAAGGCAGTGGCATCGCGAAACAGAGTCGGCCAGTAGAAGCCACACTGAAGTACCTTCCATGCGGTCCTCTTCCCGGAGTGGTGTCCTCCTGCCTCCAAGCTATGGCATAAAGAAAGGACACTTTGGTATTCCTCCTGATGAATACAACGTCTCCAGACACAATCCGGTCCTTCAAAGAAAAGGACTGGATCCTCCCAATGGTAGTGTCTCGCGTCCGACTTTAGTCGGTCGATTTGGCTCTTGGGCCAATCTTCGGGAACTTTCTTGGAGACAAGATAATTCACGATATTGGCGTACCATGGGAGTGAGTCGATAACAAAAATCGACTCATCAGGGAAGGAGTCTCGAATTGGTGAAACCTCGGAAGTATTAAGATCTTCGAGACGAGAAAGATGATCGGCCACTACATTCTTCTTTCCAGGTTTATCACGGATGTCCAAATCAAATTCCTGGATAAGTAAAATCCATCGAAGAAGACGCGCCTTCGCGTCCTTCTTCGCCATCAAATACCGTAGTGTCGTGTGGTCAGTGAACACAGTTACCTTGGATCCTATTAGGTGAGATCTGAATTTGTCCAAGGCAAACACTACTGCAAGCATTTCCTTTTCCGTAACTGTATAGTTACGCTGAGCAGTATTAAGAACTTTGCTTGCGTAGTGAATTACAAACGGGACGCCATCTCTTCTTTGTCCCAACACAGCCCCAACAGCATAATCAGAGGCGTCCGTCATGATCTCAAAGGGTAGAGACCAATCTGGGGCTTGTAGGATGGGTGCGTCCATAATCATTCCTTGTAGAAGCTTAAAGGCCTCAAGACATTTGTGATCTACAACAAACTCCATGTCTTTGCCTAAAAGCTCAGTTAGCGGTCGGGCAATCTTAGAGAAATCCTTAATAAACCTCCGATAAAATCCAACATGCCCGAGGAACGACCGCAACTGCTTTACATTGGTTGGTGGATGGAGTCGTCTGATCACGTCCACCTTGGCAGGGTCAACCTCCATTCCTCTCTTGGAGATGACATGCCCCAACACTATGCCCTCCGTCACCATGAAGTGACTTTTATCCCAGGAGAGCACCAGATTAACTGGACATTGCATAGCCCAAAAGGCATGCGCCTGAAAGCATAGGTACCAAAGGGGCATGTAAACATGGTCTTTTCCTGGTCCTTTGGAGCTATGGCTACTTGATTGCAGCCCGAGAACCCATCTAGGAAGCAGAAGAACTCTTTCCCCGCTAGTCTCTCTAAGATCTGATCAATGAACGGTAGGGGGAAATGATCCTTCTTCGTCGCGGCATTCAGGCGTCTGTAATCCACACAGACGCGCCACGACGTGGGTACTCTCGTCACGATCTCCTCTCCATCCTCATTGGTGGTCGTCTGAATTCCTGACTTCTTCGGGACAACATGGATTGGGGCCACCCACTTAGAGTCGGAGATTGGGTAAATGAAACCCGCGTCGCACCATTTTTCTATCTCTTTCTTCACGACCTCTCGCAAATTTGGATTCAACCGGCGTTGGAATTCACGATAGGGTTTGGCTTCATTCTCCAAGTAAATATGGTGCGAACACAGAGTGGGATTTATCCCGTGGAGATCGGAAATGCTCCAGCCTATCATTTTGCGGTTTTTCTCCAGGATCTCTAGTAAGCGAGATTCCTGCTCCTCGGTCAATCGTGAACTGATGATGACCGGAAATTTCTTATCATGGCCCGCAAGGAAGGCATACTTTAAGGTTGTGGGTAAGGGTTTGAGCTCAGGGATAGTGTGATCGTCTAAGAAATCTGGCTCAATCTGATCTGGTTCAGTGTTGGAAGTGGCTGGATCGTTTTCTGTGATAGCTGCCACCAAGTTCGGCCCTGGAGTCGGATTGTCAAAGGTCTCCATACAATCGGCAAACGCCTCGTCCGACTCGTCATCCTCATCTTCCGATTGTCCTAGAGATGTAAGGACTGACAGGCCCAACTGGGCCTCTACGTCATCGAAGATGTAGGGCGATGCAGGTTCAGAGCTTTACTCGTTCCTGAGGATCTCGCAGACTGACTCATGCACTGGATCATCTTCGGAGGAGATGGACATATCGGTGCTGGCTGGGTTCTGTCTCCATGGCCCAACTAAGTCTACATGCTCGCAGTCTGTTCCGGTAGAAGAAAACTCGATGCTGGATTCTGAATCCGGTCTCTGCCATCTTGTCTGCTTCATTTCAAGTTCCTCATCTCCGCCTGGAGTTTGGAACTGAATCTTCCCATTCTTATAATCAAATAAGGCTCCTGCTGTTCTGAGGAAGGGCCTACCTAGAATGATCTGGGAATCTCTCCAATTACGATGGGTTTCCATATCCAAGACAGTGAAGTCCACCATGTATTCTTGCCCCTCGACTTTGATCACAATGTTCCTTAATTCTCCTTGGGACCTCTTGGTTGATTTGTTAGCAAACTGTAGAAGAGCTCTAGATTTCCTAAGAGGTCCAAGATTAAGCTGCTCATAGAGGGCTGTAGGCATCAGATTGATTGAGTAACCATTGTCTAGGAGAGTGCGTGCAAACGCGATGTCATCAACATGACTCACTACATAATGTGCACCCATGTCTCTTCGTTTCCTAGGAAACGAGTTCTTTATTGCACAAGTCGTGGCTACTGATAACATGTGTTTCTAAACATGGCTTTTGGTCTTCCTGCTAACCCTAGTAGGTGTGCATCTCACCTTAAGGTATTTTTGGAATACATGGGTCATTTCCACGAATTTGTCAAAGGGGATTGTGACCTTGATGTGTTTATTGCAGAATTCAGCCATTTCAGGGTCATCTTTTTGGATTTTTTTGGTTTTCTTCTTTCCACCCTTGAGAGCTCGGGGGAAAGGGATATTGACTCCAACTCAGGTTCGGAAACTGAAATTTTCTCATTAACTTCGGGAACCGAGTTCTTTACATGACTCTGACTCTGAAACAAACTAGGACTCTGACTCTGACTGAAAAGAAAATGCTGGGGCGAAACCGATGACGCTTCTTCCGCGACTGCTGGACGATCCTCCTCAGATGGAGGTGCGGGCTCTTCATCGGTTTCGTCTGACTCCATGCTAATGCGAGAATGCTGCTTCGAGGACTCAGATGTCCTCTTCTTCTACCGGCGATGGTGGTGGTGATGCTCCTCCTTTTCTTCCTCCGAGTTCTCCTCAGGTAGAGTGTCGGAGGCTCCTTCCTTCTGCGCCCGTGCCCGATTAGGTATGGTCACGGTCCTTCCGCTCCTGAGGGACATATGAATTACATTATCGTACGAAAGGATCTCATGTTCAGATAAATAATTATCTGAATAGTATACCTAATCTCGAGGTCGGTTCTGGCCCTGGTGTAAGTTGTTCGGGTTGGCCTGAACCTGTGCGGGAATTGGGGTCTTTGGTGCCATCTGTTGGTCTTGGGCACGAGAGACCCGATTGATGTCGGTTCTCATGTCCAGGTAGTCATTCTGTATCTACTGGACCCTATCAGACAGGGTCTGGATCGCCAAGGTGAGAGACTCCAATTCGGTGGGCTGGGCTTGCTGCTGTGTAGATGTGGTTCTGTATTGGCCCTGCTGGCCATGCCGATATTGCTGCTGCTGATGGGACGGTGCTGGCCCCTGGTGATAGGTGCGCTGCTGCTGCTTGTACCCCTGTTCTGGCCTGGACTGAAAGCGCGGTATGGGGACGGGCCTGGTTTCTTGGTAGACTGGGGATGGACGGTGTGGCTGATCCTTCCCCATTTCGATCTGCCTGACCATCGGGTCACGGCTATACCAAATCCCGTTGATCTCGTATACAGGCGGAGGCTCCTCGTATCCTGTCTCCACTTGTGGGGGTGCATGCTGGTTCTGCTGGGTGTAAGTCTGGTCCCAGCTACTCTGAGACCCCGGAGCCTGTTCCTGTACAAGATGGACTCGATGTATAGGTACAGGTGGTGCAGAAGGGGTAGGTAGCTTGATCTTAGATACCTTCTCAGAAAGTTCCTCCACTTGCTTCGGTAGGCTCGAAAGAGACTCCATCTCCGTGACTCTCTTGTGGATCTGCTCGACCATGGTAAGCTTGTCGGCAATCATCCCCATGCTGGGAATGAGGTCCTCAGTCAGATCTGCTACAGTCCTTCGAGTTGTCTCATTGGATAGGATTGAGGGAGACAACTGATAGGCCCTTGTGGCCTGTGACCTGCCGGTTTCCGCCATCTGCTCTAGGATCTTCCATACGGCATGCTCGTTTTTGTTCAGATAGCTTCCTCCACAGGAGGCGCTGACTAACCCCTGCATCTCCGGGGTTAGACCACAGAACAAGGTCTGGACTAAGATCGCCTTCGAAATGCCGTGGCATGGGCATTTCTGTACTAAATCGTTGAACCTGTCCCAAGCTTCATGGAAAGGATCACTGGGTCCCACAGCAGCAATTGAGAGAAAATACTCGCTATCACTGGAGCTTGTCCTGCTTCTGGCGCTGAATAAGTGGGGCAGTGAATGACTGAACGTCCGTTCCGGGGTGCGAGCATCAGCAGCATGTGAAGGAGATCGTCACCGGATGATATGATCTTAGGGATCTCGTGGTCGGGGCACGACTAATTACTACGTGAGATTTCAAGGACCAGGCCGCCCCATTATATATTAGGGGGGAGTGAGCATGGTGTGACACAGCACGATTCCATTCAAGCAGTCAGAGCTTCCCCGCGTCGCATCCGCCTGGGTGAACGGGACAGGGCACAAGCTACATCAACTGGAAGGTCAGTTTTCTTAGTAGGGGAAAGCGAGGAGAGTCAGAGGTCTCAGAGAAAAAAGACCGACAATCAGCCCGCGCTGGAAGTATGCCTCAAAAGAACGATCCCTTAGGAGACGAAACTTGGGGACTTCTGACTCCAGCTGTTCCAAGAGTCTCCGAAAGTGGGGGTAGCGTTAATGAGAAAGATCTCTGGGAAAACCGCTAAAAAAGATTGAACATGTGGGAGGGAAGAGAGAGTCTTGTTTCATTAGTTTTCTGCTTTCATTTCCCCCGTCTGGAGCACGGAGTTGCTTACGGAATGTCAAAGTCGACGCCGCTTGATACTAAACCGGATCGAGCCCGGGATCTAATCTCGGCCGCAAGGGGGAGGACTTGTTTGGACGGGCGGTTGGGCTATCCCCGACTTTGATAGGCGGGTGGTGTAAGCACCGCGAGGTGTACGGTTTCCCGATCGGAGATCCATGGATCACAGACGTCGATCTCCCCATGGCCTTTCGCCTCTGAAAGTGTTAGCAGCCGGCTACCTTTTTCTTGGTAAGCAGAAGGAACCTCTCGCTGGTTTTTGGAATTCGAGGTCAGGAAGTGTTTTCACACCATCGACCGACATCGATTCATCCCCCAAAACCTTTGAGTATGACCGGTCCAGTCGGCGAGCAGGCAGATGAAGGGTAGTCAGAAAGCACTGGACACGCCCGATCGACGCTCTGGGAAAGGGAAACCTCAGCTTTGGCTAAAGCCTGCTTGGATTATATATTAGGGGCTGATTTTGACTTTCCAGTGGGCTTGATAATCCTTGAACTTTCCCCGCCGGTGCAAAGGCTTTCTTTACCACCATCGTCTCGAAACCCTCCTGGACTGGTCAATCCTACGACTTTCTCAAATCGTGAGGGCCCAAGAAAAATGGGATTTCCTAACTCTTTTTTTCCCTCGTCAAAATTCGTGACAAAAACTACCCTGGGGTCTTTCCAAGCGACTGAATTCGGGAAGAAAGAGTCAGAGGTAGGCTTGGACGACATACATCGTCGGTTGGAAGTCCTATCCTAATAGTCTGGCAGAAGCAGAGGTGCGTCCACAGAAGAGGAAATATCAATGCATCTTGCTCAGCAGGCCTAGCGTTCATTCGACCGATCCCACTCCAAATCTCAATATCTAGTTGCCGGTATGTGAGTTGGGATTAACGTCTCTGTCCTTCACATTACTTGGTCTCCCTTTGGTGTCGACAACACAAGGCCCCCGTAATGCCCTATTCTATTTCCTTTCCACAATCAGTCACCCGGGCCGGTCACCAGAGAGACCCTGTACGGCTGTAGCCCGCCTCTGAGATCAAAAATCTCAAAGAACCCTTCGACGAATGGAAATGGGAGAGTATAGCAAACCTAGTGGTGAGTGAAGCTGGCGATCTTCATTCTCATCTGGTTAGTCCTACTGAGAGGGTAGAACTTTTTTAAGAAAAGGTCCTTGAACTGCATCCAGGTAGTACATACCACCCTAAGTTCTTCAGCCAATGAGCTGCCTTATCTCCTAAGGCAAAAGGGGTGGCCTTCAGTTGGATATAATCTTGGCCAACATTGGGATGGCTAAGATTGTTGCACACCAGTTCGAAGTCACGGAGGAAAGTGTATGGTTCTTCATTGAGGTTTCTGTTGAACTTCGGAAGCAGGCTAAGGAAGTGGGGCTTCAGCTCAAATGCCTGGGCGGGAACTGCGGGTGCTAACCAGTTCTGAATCTCGTTCTCCCGCCGGGTTGTAGGTATCGACCATTGGTCGGTCGATTCCTCCATCTACTATAATTTGTCCCATCCGCATCGTGAGATCTGCATTCTTCTGTTCGGCTTCGGCAAGGCGAGCAAGAATCTGTCGTATCTGGTCCTCATCCGGTGGCATCCTTGGCGGCATCTTGTCCTCTAATTCTGGGGATTGGGAAATAAGATCTGTGTTAGAGGGAAAATTAAGGAAGGGATTACCGAGGCAATGGTCTTCCTCAGTAATCTCGGAGGAGATGAAAGGGTTGGTTTGAGAGTAACCACCCTGAGCATGAGGGAACCATGACTCAAGAGGGTCATGAGTCCTGGGTGGTCAAGGTGCGCTTGGACCGATGAAGATAAGTTACTTGGGGGACTCATAGAGAGATTGGTGAATAATGCGTCGAGATCTCCCCAGTCACTCATCTTGATGAAGTGAGAAGAAGATAGGATTTTACTCCTACCTGAAGCAAGCAGAAATCAATCCAAGACCCTGGGTTCACACTCAACACAGTGAAGGACTCGAAATCGAGTCCAATTAATCTTGTAGTTTTTAAGTGTGATTTTCAAGCAAAATAAGCAAGGATTACGCGGCCTATAGGGAAGTCGGCTCAGAGCCGGATGCGTCTTCCCTGTTTAACCTATCGCCTAAGATACCGCCGCTCCTTCCTTTCTTCGCTCCTATCCCAAGCCGATGGATTCAATGACCACGCCCCTATCTACCTGCAAGCAGGCGGAGGCTGACAAGGCCGGAACTTCACCCCGGGGGGTTACTGACAGCTTGTCGGCAAAGTACCGCAATTTCGCCCCTATCTACCTGAGACAGGCGGAGGCTACTTGTACTAGTCAAAGAATCTGAAATTATTCGACTTGTGATATTTGCTAGGATCAGTTAGAACGTGATATGGAAGGCGGGGATTTGGGCTCTGCCTTAAGATGTTCACACACACTCAAGTACCCTCACTCAGCCTGAAAACAAGGTCGGGGATTAATCTCCCGCAAACAATTTTCAAATTTTATTCCTTTTTTTGTCAATACTGTTTAGCAGTCCCGATTTTAAGTTAGGTTCTCACTGTATTAATCCAACCACACAGCACGCCTATCGAACAGTCCCAATTTCCTTTTAATTTAAATGTGAAAATTAGAGGGGGAAAATCGAGAAAAGCCGATGCACGAGAAATTATGATGCGTATGCTGAGTAGAGAATACTTACAGTGATCCCTTCGCTTTTTTTATGCAGGATGCAGAACAGAATTGAAAACTTTTTAATCTAAATGCAAATGCAAGCGATGAAAGCCGCTCCTAGACAAGCAGTTCTATTAGCGTGAAGAACAGGTTAATTTGGCTAAATACTGCGGTCTAAGTGCGTCTTTTAAGTGAGTTGTGTGGTCCTAATGATTACGAGCACAAGCAAGTCCTAGATTGGCTCGGGGAGCCGCTAGTGCAAGCTACTTTACATTCATCCACACAATACACGGGACACAGTTCCACTATACTTACACACGCGAGATCCCAAACGGGAACCGCTGGAAATGATGCGAAAAAGAGAAAATAAAAAAATTACAATGCCTCTCTAATCACTCCAATTAAAATGCTCGATCGTCGAAGTATCCAAGACTCCCTCGTATTCCTCGCACAGAAAAAGAGTGAGGTCAGAGAGTGACTCAAAAATAAAATAATGCAAAGAAATAAAATAGAGAATATAATTACAAGAAAACTGGGGGTCAGACTACCCGGGGATGAAAAATCAAACACTCAAAATATCACTAAAAATTAACCTAAGCGGTGCCTCCCCGGCAACGACGCCATTTTGATAAGCGTCCCGCACTCTTAATTAATTCGCGCAAATTAATGTCCAAATTAAGTTTAATGTTGTTCGTTGCAATCGGATACGAGGGCTAATCAAAAACCACTTAAATAAGGTTTGAGCCGATTTCAAGCGGTGATTTTTTTACTTGGTGGAAGTCCAAGGTCGAACTCAGGGAGGCATCTGTCTCCTTAGGTGAATTTTAGCAAAGCTCAAGTGTGTGATTTTCGGGGAATTATTTTTTTGTTCCTCTTTTTTTTATTTCTATGCAGACACATGCAACCAGCAGGCCAATCTAACGTTTAATTCAATTAAGATATCAAATGAAGTCCAAAATTCTAAAAATGGGCCAGATGATTAATTATGAAGAAAATGATCTACCCTATTTTTTTTGGATTTTTTAGACACTAAATGAATTTACTGTGAATTAAATATGCAGACAGGGTGATTTTCACTATTTAATTTTTAATAAATAACAAATCACAAATTTACCTGGAGCATTGCATAGCCCAAAAGGCATGCGCCTGAAAGCATAGGTACCAAAGGGGCATGTAAACATGGTCTTTTCCTGGTCCTTTAGAGCTATGGCTACTTGATTGTAGCCCGAGAACCCATCTAGGAAGCAGAAGAACTCTTTCCCCGCTAGTCTCTCTAAGATCTGATCAATGAACGGTAGGGGGAAATGATCCTTCTTCGTCGCGGCATTCAGGCGTCTGTAATCCACACAGACGCGCCACGACGTGGGTACTCTCGTCACGATCTCCTCTCCATCCTCATTGGTGGTCGTCTGAATTCCTGACTTCTTCGGGACAACATGGATTGGGGCCACCCACTTAGAGTCGGAGATTGGGTAAATGAACCCGCGTCGCACCATTTTTCTATCTCTTTCTTCACGACCTCTCGCAAATTTGGATTCAACCGGCGTTGGAATTCACGAGAGGGTTTGGCTTCATTCTCCAAGTAAATATGGTGCGAACACAGAGTGGGATTTATCCCGTGGAGATCGGAAATGCTCCAGGTAAATTTGTGATTTTTTTTTACTTGGTGGAAGTCCAAGGTCGAACTCAGGGAGGCATCTGTCTCCTTAGGTGAATTTTAGCAAAGCTCAAGTGTGTGATTTTCGGGGAATTATTTTTTTTGTTCCTCTTTTTTTTATTTCTATGCAGACACATGCAACCAGCAGGCCAATCTAACGTTTAATTCAATTAAGATATCAAATGAAGTCCAAAAATTCTAAAAATGGGCCAGATGATTAATTATGAAGAAAATGATCTACCCTATTTTTTTTGGATTTTTTAGACACTAAATGAATTTACTGTGAATTAAATATGCAGACAGGGTGATTTTCACTATTTAATTTTTAATAAATAACAAATCACAAATTTTTCAAGAGATAAAATTATCCTAGATAGCACTAATGATAAGGAATCCAGGAAAATTGACAGATCTGAATTTCAATGTGAAATAAATTTATTAAAATTAAAATGAGAAAATCACTCAACAATTTATATAGGCCTCGATATATGTGCAAGTGACATGAAATTTTTATGGCATGTTAAGAATACTGTCCTTAAGCTACTGTGAATTTTTGAAGATTTTTGGAACCACAGAGAATTAACTAGAAATTAAAAGGTGTCACTGGGCAAAATATTCCACAAATTAACCAATTAATTCATTTAAAATTCCACTGAAATTACAAAAACATGACACGTGGACCAATAGACAGAGGACAAGTTTCTCAACAAAATGCAATTTTTAGAATTGAAAATGATGTAAAATGCAGCCTAGGGATGCGTGCAAACACATGGGTGTAAATGCAATACAGGAAAATAAAAATACATAAAGCAAATATGCTGACAGGGACTAAAATGTAATTACCTATTATGCTGGGGACTCAAGTGCAATTTCTCCACCAGGCACGTGCTCCTCACGTGGGTTCAGCTTCACAGTGACCGTTTTGCAATATTTGAAAGCTCTAGGGGCCTCTGTGTAAAATTCCCAGGCCGCACGTGCTCCTCACGTGGGCGGCCTAGGTTCGGATAGCTGTTGAGGCTCGGAGCTCGGCTCGGGCGCTTCTGGAGGTCTGGAGTAAGGCTCGGGCGATCCGAGCCTAGGCTCGGGGAAGAGGCTCGGACCGAAGCTGCGTGGCATGCTGTGGACCCTCGAATCGAGCTTGATCCGATGGATGGCGGTGAAGACGCGTGGCGTGACCTCAGGCCGTTAGATCTATGCTGATCCAACGACTACTGGGCTCGAGAGAGATGGCGATGTGGCTGAAGATCCGTCGCTGGATCAGGAGGGATCAACGACTGAGAGCTGCTGCGGAGGGACGACGCGTGGCGCACTAGGCGCCGTTGGATCTCAGTGAATCCAACGACTCCTGTGGAGCCCGGCCGAGAGGCGACGTGGCTCGCTGAGGGCCGTTCGATCGATGTGATCGAACGACAGCTGTGCGTCTGCTCCGATGATCCTCTGCCGCCTGCGGAGGAGATGGCGGGGCTCCGGCGAAGTGGCGTTGGCTCCGCCCGTTCCTCCAGATGTCGATGAAGCTCTCCGAGGACTCGGCGATATCCCAGAAGACTCGTGGTGTGGCGGCGAAGATCCTGGTGGTCTCAGAGCGGCGGAGGGTGGTCTGAAGTCGATGGCGATAAGGCTCGAAGTTGGCTCCGGCGAACTTCCGTTCAATGAGCAGAGGGGTACCTGCAGGTGTTAGAGGTAGAGCCGGAGCTCGTGCGTGCACTTGTGAAGGTGGTTGGTGGTCTGGCGAGGCCAAAGGTTGACGAAGGTGGTCTCACGAAGGAGCTCCGGCCAAGTGGCGGAGCTGGAGATCGAGGTACGGCGATATGCGTCGTCGGAGGTCGTGAAGGCTACCGTGAAGATGGGAACTTCGACGCGAAGCTCGGCGGGATGGGACGGAGGCATGAAGATGACCGGAAGCGGAGAATAAAATGCGAGAAAGTCGAAGAAGAAATGAAGGACAGATCGGAGAGGGATGGAGGTGTCACCTGGGGATTGGAACTCCTTCTTGGGTTCCAGGTCGTCGCTCGAAAGGCCGGTGGTTCCTTGAGCTCAAGCAGCGGCTCGTCGGAGGAGGGCTGCGACTCGGCGGAGGCCGAGGATCTCGCCGGAGAAGACGGACGTCTTCGCTCGATGAAACTCTCAATTCCTGTCACTAACTGGAAGCTCAGAGCTCGGGGCGTCTCTCACGAGGGGCGGATAGCTGCGATGATGGTCGGAGAGGGGGGGATTTATAGGTTGAAGGTCTCGGCCATGCTGTCGATGGAGCGAGGTTGACGGAGTTCGTGGGAGAGAGCTGGAGGTCGACGTGGGTGACGGAGTAGCTGGCGAGGATAAGGGATGAGTGGGGCTCATCGTGGAGGTGGTGGTGATCGTCTGCTGTGGTCGAGGCGCTGCCAAGAATAGGAAGGGGGCGCCCCTCCCGCAAGGCAGAGAACGTGGGAGAGAGGAGCACCCGAGGTAGGAGATGAAGTCTCCACCGTTGGATCTTGTGATCCAACGGTGGTGATCGAAGCGGGATGGAGCGGCTGGATGGGGATCTGGGCATGGCGATCCAAGGGTGTAGCGAGCGCCACGTTGTGCGCTAAGAGCTCGGCGCTGATGGATGGCTAAGATGGATAGCTGAGGTTGATCGAAGGGATGAGGGGCGCCAAAGGAAGAAGCGGCTGAGATGGAAGATCAGGGATGTGATCTAGCGGTGTACACGCCGCCACGTGGTGAGCTCTGGTGAGGGCGCTAACGGGTGGTTAGGATCGGAGATGGAGATGATTGGATGGCTAAAAATCGAGGCGTACGTGGAGGCAGCTAAGCCGTTGGATCTAGAGGGTAATCCAACGGCTGGGGCTGCGGGCGGGTGAGGCAAGGGCAGCGGGCTACGTGGCGCAACCAGAGGGCGCCACATGTCCTGCTGTGATTGGTTGAAAAGGGAATCGAGTGTAGAAAGAGAAGGGGACCGAATTTGGAAAAACTCCAAACATGAAAGTTGTAGATCTTGATGAGATCTACAAGTTTCATGGTGACCACAGACGGAGATGAGTCAAGTATGATACAAAAAATACAAAGATACAATTTATACATATATGTAGTACAAAGTGGCCCAAAAACCCAACTTTCTCATACGAGCTCCAAATTGGATGAAATTAGTCCCATTTTAAAGGTCTTTTAATGGGGAGTATTCTAAGAGTGAGTAGACCTATTTTGGAGTTTGTGTGAGGGTCTTATGTGTATTTTAGTGCACAGAGATTCTAAGGCTTTATTGATTAATTTACAAGGGGAATTTTTGGCTTTCTTCCCTATATTATTAACTAAGGAGTACATATTATAGGGAAGAGGTTATTTTAGTAAGTGGATATTTTACAAGGGATTTTTGGCTTCTTATTTAAATGCAAATGCACTGCTAAAATGTATGCATTATGTATGTATGCATGAATGCTATTTATGCATTATAAAGGGAAATATGCCTCTATTTACTCGGGAACAAGGCTCTATTTTTGACTTTTGACGTGATGAATCACAGATTCATCACCCTGCAACCAAACAGGCCCTAGGAGGAAACTCACAGGATGGATCCTTTGGACATCCCTTCTTATATATTATATAAAGGGATTTTTACCCGACAGACCTTGTAATCTTTGTCAATGACCTCTACGACCTTTGAAACATCGTAATTCCTCTCTCACCCCCGTAAACTTGTTAACCTTTATCCTACAAACCCTGTGCTTAACTCCCATCCATTTAACCGTTAAAACCAACCAGATTCGGTTACCTTCTTTTATACTATACCCGGTTTATTTATGAAATTGACTAAAAGTGCCATTCCCTCCCACCCTCCACCTCCAGCTGCTCCTCCCTCCCTCCCACTTCCATCTACATCTGAATACGTCGCCTCCCCCGATCCGCCGTCGTCCCTGCTCGAACATTCCCGCCGCCCTCTTCCCTTGTGAAACCCGGTCCGCCTTCTTCTTCTCATGAGGAAGCAACCCCCACCCCCACCCCAATCTCGCTGTCGTCGAAGCCCCGCCCTCCCCATCTCGTCGCCCCCTGCAGAGCCCCCCTCCCCCAATCTCGCCGCCGTCGAAGCCCCTCCCCATCTCGCCGCACCCTGCAGAGCACCCCCCCTTCCCCCTGTAGAGCCCCCCTCCCCCCGATCTCACCGCCATCGAAGCCCCCCCTCCCCGTCTCATCGCCCCCTGCAGAGCCCCCCCATGGTCCTGCCGCTTCCCCCTGCAGAGCCCCCCCTCCCCCCGATCTCGTCGCCGTCGAAGCCCCCCCCCCCCCCCCGTCTCTCCGCCCCCTGCAGAGCCTCCCCACCCCCTCTTCCCCATCTCCCTACCCCCAGTAGAGCCCCCCCCCCACCTCCCCGTCTCGTTACCCCCTGCAGAATAGTCTTTTTTTTATTTTTTACTTTTTTTGGTTAATTCTAGTCGTCCGATCATGGATCGGTTAGAAGTTAACTCTAGATGTGTCAATTTAACGGTAGGGTTAGTGGGGTAAGATGGAGCAAGTTTATGGGGGTGAGGGAGGAATTACGATGTTTCAGAGGTCGTAGAGGTTATTGATAAAGATTACAGGGTCTGCTGAGTAAAAATCCCTTATATAAAAGAAGGACCACTCATCCATTCAAAGCGAGTGGATCGTCTGTTGTAGCATCTCCTGCTGTAATGCAGGAGATGCGTTAGATGGGGAATGGATGATCCGGATAGGGGGTCGGTCGACCCCCTATCTGGGTCATCCATTCCCCATCTGACACATCCCCTGCGTTACAATAGGGGTAGGGTGGAGCATTGGGCTCAACCCGACCCAACCCAGGAAAACCCAAACCGAGCGCACCAAAATTCTTCGGGCCTTGGGCCGGGTCACGACCCGATTTTTTAGGAAAGTCGAGAGCCCGGCCAAAGGCCTACTGAGTCGGGTCCGGATTCGGGCCGGGCTCGACCCACCCCCATTTCGCTTATAAAAAAGCTAAACATTGGGTCGAATGCTTTCAATAAAATTTATTATTACGTAATATTTACGTTGTGTATTTCTTCTCTTGGGTGTAAGGATTAAATCTTAATTTAATAGTGTATTTCTGTTACATTGATGGTTCGTTTTTTAATTGTATTGTTCATGGTTCTCTTTTTTACTAAATCAACTCCTTGTACAAATGCCCATTGTTATAGGATACTACCATGTTATTCTATTCTCACATGTCCACTCATTTGATGCATATTAATAATATGATATTATATTCTTTCTATGGGTTACAATTTGTGGTGACAGAATGTGTTCCAATTCGTGAGTAAGAGAGACCTTATTTTATGGAGTTATTTGTAAGTCATATCCTCGAATTTATTTAATAAGAGAGGCCTTAGTCTCTGGAGAGGTTGGAAGTACTCCCCTATGCCTCGCTACATTGGCTCGATCAAATAGCAGAAGCTACATCCAGAAAACATCAAACAAAGGATAGACTGGTGCATTTCAAAGTGTCGGACAGATCAAACATAACAGAGCCTTGCTCCATCTAACAACCACAGATCACCTCATTGATCGACTATATGCAATAAGGGAAGCTTTTCCTGGTGAAACTCTTAGTATTCCGCGTGTTCCAACTGATTAGGAATGCACCATGATCTGTGACCATAGTTTAAGTGTCCGCAGAGTGAACCATCGTCACACGCATGTCCTTGCCTTACCTTCTGTACATGTAAATTCATTATTAACTTCAAGATTAAATTCTTAAACATTCTTGAATTGGATTAAATTCATAAAAAAGTGAAGGTCTTAATCTTGGGTGAAAGTCCAACTTGTGAATCAACTCCATCAACCAGGAGTCAGCAAGTCCTTTAATGAAGGCATCTGCATTTTGATCTCCAGAGTCCAGATTGTGTACAAGGCAAACCAATCCTGCTTATAAATTTTAACAGACTTGACACCTATCAAGCTCCAAGTACTTCCAACCTATGGAAATTGACGGGTCAGGTCGGGTTTTAGCGGGCCAACTCGGGTTCGGGCTGGGCCCGACCCAAACTTGAAAATTAGATAAAATTAAGACACGGGCTCGTCCCACATGTATATCGGGTTCGGGTTGGGTCCGTATTTTTACGGGTCAGGTTAGGGCTGGGTCCGGGCCGACCTGGCCCGATGCTCCACCCTAAGCAGGGGGATGCTATAGGAGACGACCCAATCCCCCATTCAAAGGGGTTGGAGTTGGTTCCTCGTACTTACACTAGCTCTACACTAAGAAAGAGAAAGAAGTATGTTGATATACCTTGAATTCACTAACCAGCCCTATTTGTATACTCGTATCAAGATATAGATCTTATTTGTATTGGGACATATCCAATTTTTAATGGGATTAGGAAGATTCAGCTGTATGGAGGGGGATATTATGAAAGCCTCGGTTGGAGTTTTTATTATCCTATGTACAACATTTCTTCCATCCTATTGAGAGAGATTTGTTGCCGTTGTCAAGTGCATAACTCACTTACGAGTGAACCTTGTAAATCTTGTGTTGTAATTATTTCTTTAATGTTTATCTATGTGTTTGTTTGTGTCCCATTTCTACTACATGCATCAAATTTATACCATAGTCAGGTTAGGTTCCTCTGAATCAAGAACGAGATATCATTATGCAATAAGAAAATCGAGAACTTCATCATCAATACGGGCTTTAGGCTATGACAGTTCAAGATATGTATGTATGCCTCTCAAGAAACAAGTATTGACAGTGTTGGATAATGGGGAGATGAAGGCACTAAGACCTCAAAGTTACTGGTTAAAGAAGAAAATGCACATTCGACGATCATGCTATTTTTGGTGACAAGATTATCATGGACATCACTGATGATAAGATCACCACCAGTTTGTAGTTCAGGTTGGAAAGTATATATATGCAGAAGTCTCTAACCAACAAGTTGTCAATGTAGCTCCTATTCTCGCTTTGCATGCAAGAAGGCACTCCTCTTAAAGAGCATTTGTATATTTTAAACACATTTCCTTTAGATTTGAGAAACATAGATATGATAAAATAGAAGACGTGGATGATGCTTTAATTTTATTGGTTTCAATGTCACTATCATTTCCGTTTAACATAGTCACAAACTTTTTCACATGGCTTTTACATAATGTGGGGCACACATGTCATAGGATAGGTGTAACAACCCAACCCCAAACATAGTCCCCCATCAAAAACTCACGAAGTGTGGGTATGTGTTATAAGCTTGACAACTTGGGCTTTTAAGCATTTTGGATGATTGTCAACGGGTTCAATTGGGCTCGAACACTACGAGTTGTCAGTGCCAATCTTCCTCGATAACGGACGAAGGACCTAATCCCGAGGCATTACAAATAGCATCAGAATGTATTCCCTTTGATAGTGGAAAGGGATACCCAAAGGAACCTAAGCCGGGAGCATGCAATTGCCACTATCACTGGGAATAAAGTGACGAGCCATGTTGCAATGTAGATATTATGAATATAAGTGGGGGAGATTGTAATATCCAAACCCCCAAACATAGTCCCACAATGGAAACTCATGAAGTGTGGGTATATGTTATAAGTGGTGGGGAGTACTACTTGACAACTTGGACTTAAGCATTTTGGATGGTTGTCAATGGGTTCAATTAGGCTCGAATCTGGCAAGTTGTTGGGGTCAGTTTCCTCGATAATGAGCTGGAGACCTAAGCCTGGGATGTTACAATAGGTAACGACCATTGGGGAGATCTATAGTACCCGTTATGGTTGTCACAATGGCTCAAGGAGAAGATGATTCAAATGATGATGATGCAACTGTTGTTTTGGATCAATCATATTCCAAAGATATGAGAATTGTTTATTCTGATGGTTCCTATCACATGATACATCATCATATATGTTAGTTATCTACATATGGGAATATCGACAATTGGAAGTTACGAGAAACGATATGCCGTACAAAATGATTTAGATCGGTCTGTGAAAATCAAGATGCATAACATGATGCTAAGGATGGTTGTGAAAGTTCATCATATTCCAAACCTAATGAAGAATCTTATATCTTGTGGAGCTTTGGACTCTATAAGGTACTATTACAATGTTATAGGAGAAATGATGCATGTGGTTAATGAAGGGATGGTCGTCATCCAAGGTGCAAAGAAAAACTCTTTATATGTTGCAGGTGTCAATAGTTATTGGTTCTAATGCTGTCGTATGTCAAGTTGTGAAATCTGAATCTAAATTGTGGCATATGCGGCTAAGGCATATGTGTACGATTACCTGAGCATCTTCATTTAGAAATATCTTCTCAAAGATCTCAAAGGTTCCTATTTGAAGTTCTGTTAACATTTGTCTATGTAAGAAACAACACAAATTGCAGTGCAACGAATCAATTGTAGGTTGAGCGATATGGTTGATTATATCTATGCTTATTGTTGGGATCCCTTTTCTCCCATCTTTAAGAGGTGTTAGATAATTCTTATTAATTATTGATAATTACTCCATGATTGGTTTGAGACTACATAATGAATCAAAAAAGCGAGGCATTTAACACTTTTAGATAATAGAAGATCTTAGTAGATAATCAAACTAAAATGAATGTCAAGCATATGTCCTCTGATGATGACTTGGAAATATGATTGTCAGAATTCAATGAGTTGTGAAAGAAGGAGGGTGTTTCTGAACACCACACTGCCAATGATATGCCGTGACATAGCGGAGTTGTAGCGCTTGACATTTATGGAGAAAGAAATGTGCAGTCTCTTATGTGGCAGCCTTGATAAGGCATTTGAGGATGAAACCATGAATATGACATGCTACTTGTTGAATTGCAGTCCTGCATCTGCCATCAACTACAAGATACCCCTTGATATATGGTTTGGTAATTATGTTGATTATTTGATTTAGATGCTTTGTTGTGGTGCATATTACCATGTCAATGAAGGAAATATGGAATCAGGGGCAAAGAAAGAGGTGTATGCAAGTTATGGTATATGAGTAAAGGGATATATAATCTAATCCCCTTCCGAGCATAAAATAATTGTTAATAAGAATGTAAAGTTTGATATGAATTTTGTGCTTCACTCGATGTCCGAGCTTGTTGATTCATGGACATATGATGATATCCATGAACATGTGGAGTTTGAATTGGTACAAAGCAATAATCAAGCAATTGATCACATTGTGACCAAGTTGATGTTGAACAACCAAAAGTTAAGCAATCAAATGAGAGATCTCAAATTATTCTTATTGATCAACCTTGCAGAGAGATAAATATGCCTTAAAGGTACAACTTTGAAAACATTGGTGTATTTGTACTACAAGTATCTAAGGAGGTAGAGTCTCCATAACCATATACATACAAGGAGGCTATTGTAGGAGAAAGAATTTGGACAATGAATTATTGCCATGGGTAAAGAGAAGGAGGCTCTTAACAAAAATCAAACATGCGATATTGTCAAGTTGCCAAAGGGGAGGACAATTATCAACTGCAAAATAGGTTGTCGAGAAAAGATAGAAATCTTAAGCAACAAATGCATGAGATATAAGGAAATTAGTTGCAAAAGGCTACTGCTAGAAGGAAGGCATGGATTGAAATGAGATATTCTCTCATGTTGTGGCATACACATCCATTAAGGTGCTACTAGCTCTTGTAGCATATCAAGATCTAGAGCTTGAAAGGGTATATGGGACAACAATTTTTGAGGCAAAGAAAGCCATGTATATAGATTGAAGAAATCCTTATATAGACTCAATAGTTCTCGAGCCAATGGTACAAAGGATTTTTGTAGCTTCACAGTTAGTCTATATTTCAATAGGAGCCATAAAATTGTCGTGTTTGCCACAACAAGGTAGAGGATGGATCCTACATATATTTATTGTTTTATGTTGATTATATGTTGATTGATGCTAAGAAGAAAAGATGCGTTAATGATATGAAGAAGCTCCTTAGTTTAGCGTTTGATACAAAGGACCTTGGTAAAAGTAATAAGATTTAGGGATGAAAATTGTCAAGAATCATGTAGAAGAAAAACTTTTCTTATCCCAGAATAACTACATGTAGAAGATCTTGACAAAATTTGAGACGTCTATATCAAAACCCTTTAGTGCTTCATTTGGTGCAAATATTTATTTTCAGTATTTTTTACAACTCGGTCTAATAAAAAATGGAGCACATGTCACGAATTCCCTATATTAATGCAATTGGGAGTCTTATAATGTTACGATATGCATAAGATCAGATATTGCTCGTGTTGTGAGCAATGTTAGTAAATTCGTGGGGAATTCATGTAAAAAGCATTGGCATGCATTCAAGTGATTTTTTCGATATCTAAGAGGAACATTTGATATTAGCCTCTTCTATGAAAGCGTTTCGAGATATTTAGTTGTTGAATACTCAAATATAGACTATGCTAACGAGAGGAGATCAATGACATATCATGTCTTTATCTTAGGATAACCATCATTAGTTGGAATGCTACTTTACAAACTTTAGATACTTTGTCTACCACAGAAGCTGGGTATTTGGCAGTAACAAAAACCACAAATGAATACAATTGGTTAAAATGGTCGATTGGAGATCTAATAAACAAGAAGATCATGCTACCCATTCTTAGAATGAGAATTTTAGTGCTATATGCCAAGCCAAGAAGTGAATGAAACGAGCAAGACTTTAGGTATCGCTTCATCCATTTTGAGAAGATGTAAAGACCAAGAATGTTGGCCCGACATATGAGTAAGCTAATATTTTCATAAGAAAAATATTGGATTCAAGTTCAAACATTACTTGGACTTTCTGAATATTTGATTGTTGCCTGTAGTGCTGTGGAGGAGAAGGCAAAGGTAGATTATGGCAATCCTTGTTCTGCCTTCCGAGGATTCAATTTGAGGTGGAAATTGTTGATATGTCTTTAATCCAATAACCTATCCTATTTGTATTGCAATATGGAACCTATTTGTATTATAATTCAGATCCTACTTGTGTTAAGCTTTATATGCATTAATATTGGAATTATGATCCTAACTACAATGGGATTAGGAGAATCCATCTAAAGGAGGGGGATACTATACGAGTCCCTCTGCATTTTCAGATCTTCTGATCTTCTGCCATATTGAGAGAGATTTGCTACCGTCAAGAATATAGCTTGGTTAAATCTCCAGTGCTTATCCGTATGTTTGTTATTGCACCATTTGATGAACGTCAAATTTGCCTCTTTAAGAATGAATAATTATCGCAGTATAGGAGGCAAATTCAGTTCGTCAAAAACCACGAACTTTGAATGTCGTGGAATATTTTTACTTGGCAAGTCTACCAAGGTCGAACACAGGGATACGACTGCCTAATATGTTTATCGAATTTTGATTCATGAAACACAAAGTGAGTTAATTTCAATTTCAGGTCCTTATGAAGAACTATGCTATTTACAAAGCGATGCTAAGATGGATGTATTTTTTATTGATGCAAGTTAAAGCGATGCATGAATAATGCAAGAGAATATGTATGCTGAATAAAAGATAACAAGTATATCCTAAAAATATGAGCATCATAACAGAAATGGAAATCAGAGGCAATTTAATCCATCATTAAAAAGCGGTCATCAAGTTAAAGCAATACAAGGAGAGCAGGGTCCCACTTTTCACATAAAAAATCACTTTAATTAAAATAGTGGCAAATGAGACAATTAAATATGCTAAGATGAAGAGGACAAAACAAGGATCAAAACGACACTAAAATCATGCAATTTGGGCCTACGATGCTCAAGTTATGCTAAAAACAGTGCAAGGGCATAATTGTAATAAAAATACAAGAAAATAAAGGGATAAATATTGCATTTAGGTCCCTGGAGGGACCTAAATGCAAATAGCAAAAACCACCTGGGCCCAATTGTAATTTTTCCATGCACGCGGGGGCATTTATGCAAATCTTCAAAACTTAGAGGGCCTCCCTGTAAAATACCCAGGCACGCACGTGAGGCACGTGCCTGGGGACCAAAATGCAAATATTATATTTTCCAGGGTCTTTCGCGTGAATTACCTAAGCCCTCACGTGCGGTGCACGTGAGGGCCCAGGCTCGGGAGGGAACCTCAGCTTCGGGACACATGGCCAGATGTGGTGGTTCGGCTCGAGGCTAGGGTGACCCTAGCCTACAGCTTCGGCTAGAGGATCGGCATGCCATGCGTCATCTTCTTGGCCGTCCGATCAGGAGGATCGGACGGTGTCTGCTCCTCGTGCTCCTCCGCAGGTCACCGGAGGAGGCGGGGATCCGACGACCTGCTGTTGGCTCCGCCTCGCCTCGCGAGGTCGTAGGATGGTTGAGGAAGCCTTCTGGAAGTCCGGCGGAGGACCTGGAGGCGCGGCGAGGTTCCATCTATGTCTGGAATGGCGAGGCGGAGGAGAGTCATCGGAAGGGAAGCTCGAGACCGGCGAGGAGGCTCAATGTCCGACTACTGGAGACCTGCATAGGTTAGATAGCCGAAGCGTGCTCTGGTGAAGTGCGTATGTGAGGTGAATGAGGTGAAGTCCTATGTGCGGCGAAGAAGGTGGAGGGGAAGAGGCTCCTTCTCCAGCAGACTAGCGAGAGAGTGGGTCGACGTGGTTGGAGGTCTGGAGTCAGGAAGAGGGTGAGCGAAGTGCTGGCGAGTGATGGTGGTGTGGCGGCGATGATAGGATGATCGGTGGAAGGGGGAAGTGATCGAAGGTGACGGGAAAATTAAGAGAATAAGTAAGGAAAATATGGAAGAGGAGTACCTCGTCGGAGATGGCAAGTTGGTGGAGGAGGAGGCCTATGCTGAGGGTCGAATCGACCCTCCGGTCATGGCTCAACCTGGCCGACCAGTCCAGGGAGCTTTGCTACCGTCAGAGAGGCGGAGCGACACGGTGAATCACCGTGGGTCGACACCGGGGCCAACGACCATTATCGCTGGCCAAAATCTCCTCCTCCTGTCACAAGGAAGGAGTGGAAGCTAGGTCGAAGACCCGTGAATGGTGGACAAGGGTCTCAGGTGGCGGAGGAGAGCTTATATAGGGGAAGGTAGTCGGAGGTTACGTGAGGATGGAGCGTTTTTGTGAGGAGGTTTAATGGTGAATAGATTAATGGAGGTGGTCGATGGGAGTTACACGAGGGAAGAGGAAGCTATGGCTATGCGGGGAAGGCATTAGGAGCTCGAGGGGATGGTCGGAGCGCTGGCCAAAAAAGGAAGGGGGAGCGGGGGTCGCGAGTCGCAACGGCTGGAGCGGGGGTTACGCGAGGAGGAAGATGATCTGGTGGCCGTTGGATCCCATGATCCAACGGCTGGGATGCGAGCGCAGATGGCTGGTTAGGATCAGATCCATCGATCTGATCGAACGGACGAAGTGAGGTGCGAACGAATGGCTAAGATGGAAAGTCTGGAGAGATCCAACGGTGATATGTGAAGGGGTGACGTGGCGTGAGGAGGACCATGGGATGAGAGCTCATCTTGCGGCTGAGGTTGAGGGCGACGTGGAGCGTGGTGAACCATTGGATGTCCGTAAGATCGGGCGGCTGTTACGAAGGCGGGGGAGGAGCAGTCAAGATCAGATCTGGGGGCTTGATCTGACGGCTGAGAAGTGGAGCAGTGTGGGCGGTCCAGATGAAGGCGGGGTGATTAGATCCAACGGTCAGGGTATGCGTCGGGTGGCGAGAGGGGGGACGGGCCACGTGGGCGCTCCAGAGAGCGCCACATGGCCCAATGAGAAAAATTCAAATAAAATACAAAGATAAATAGAAAAGAAATAGTTAGAGGCCGAATTAGAAAAAGTCAAAACATGAAAGTTGCTCGTCTCGACGAGATCTACGACTTTCGTGTTGGTCAAAAATCCAAAAGAGGTCTATTGTACGAAACGTATTTTTTGGGATATTTTTAAGGGGATAAAAATATCGATTTTGTGGTTTTGAGATGTTTTTGTATTTTTTAGTGTTTTTAGTGGTCAGTGAATTATAGACAATTATTCTACCTAATTTTTAGGGGTTTTTGAAGATAAAATAATTACAAGAAAAATAGAGGAAATTAAATACAATAATTAAATGGTAAATTATATACAATATAATACAGGGTAAAAACAAAGAATTATAGGGTATTTTTATTGGATTGATTAAGCATGGGTTTTAATTAGTGGCTTTTATCATGATGAATTTGAGATTCATCATTATGCTAAGCCCAACAGAGTACTTGTACTCTTTGAGAGCATAACCTATCTTCTTCCTTGCAAGGGTTGTGGTTTACCAAAACTCCTCGTTGTAGGTAAAATAGTAAGATAATAAATATAAATTAAAAGGAGGGTTAGATACTACCGAATTTGTTAAGATACCAATATGATGACGAGATGGACCAACTTGCTGAGGCACGCAAAATGCACTGACCTTAAGAATAGATTCGTACCCCCATGGAGATTCCGATGGTGCAGTCGGTATTGGTACGACTACTCTCCAGGATACAACGGCAACATCTCAATGGGTATGCACGTACCAACATCGAGATCTATTGAGCAACAACAGATCATTCCTTCAAGAATAGACTCACTCAAAAGAGTAGAAGGGATAGAATAATTGTGTGTTGTGTGTTCTCAAAGCAATGCTATAGGCCCCTTTATATAGATACACAATAAGAGAATGTTACACATTCAAAACAATCAATTAAATCCTCCATTCAATTTGAATAATAATCAATCATAAAATAATGTATTAAAAATATAATAAAGAGGATTCAATATTCTCATAATATGCACAACATCCATCATTATTATTATAAAGTAAAATGTGTAACATACAACATGCATGAACGTTACAAAATATATTAATGAATAAATTGACAATAAATCATATCCTGTAAAGACATTAGAAAACAAGATAGTGATATAAAATCACTAATAAATTATCATGCAAAAAACGTATGCTATAAATCACATGCTCATTGATGCTAACCAAATAAAGTTCATGCACCAATGAATATAAAATAAATTCACCTTTATATTTTTAATAAAGCAATAAAAGTATTTGAAATATAATAAAATATCAACAATCCCCCACTATTTCAAATACTTTTTTTGAACTATCTCTTTTCATCCCCCACAATTTCAAAAAAGAAATTAAGGATTATAAATATTAAAAGATAGATGAGAAACTCGAAGATGACACTTGAAGGAACTCAAAAATGTAACGCATTAGACTTGGTGTCTTATCGACTAGGAACCAAGACTTAGAGAATGTGAATGTGGTTTCTAAAGGTTGGTGGAATTAAAATTCCTATGAACCAATCCTTTATTTGTGAAATCATTGACTCATATCTCACATTACAATTTTTTATCGGTGTTGCTCATGCGGGTTGACATGTTTCGCCCATGCGTCTACCTGGATTTTCATGAGTGCTCTACAGATTTTGCCAAAAAATCTCATAGGAAGCGGCCTCACCTCCACACCCATATAGGTGGATCATCATCAAGTGTATACTGCATTTACACACCACCCATTTTGGGCTATGACATTTATTAAGAACAAATATGTTCAACCTCACCACTTATGATACTATCATATCGCACATCATAGGAATAGGGAATAATTGATAGTATCCTCTTAGTCGTCCAGTGAATTGTTTATCCCATATGAACCTCCTTCCCGAGATCTTCGTTCATGAAGGTTGGATTTCCATCACTTCGACTATTGATTTGGGCACAATCCCATTCCCCTCGATATACTCTCCACAAGCTTTTTGCTTAGTGGTTTAGTCAGAGGATCAACCAAATTTAATTCTGACTTCACATAATACATGGATATTATGCCATGAAATATCTCATAATATTGTCTCTTGGACAAATATGCCTGCTTTTTCACATTATAAAATATTTTTAGCAGCATGGCTTTCACAGTAGAAATATTGATGACATTGGCTTCATCCAAATGGAAAGATCTGCCCAGAAGTTTCTCAAGCACATCACGAGTGCATGCATTCTCTAATGCAATAAGCTCATGTATATCGAGCAAAGCATGCTTGCTAGATTAATTTCAAAAAATAGCTCCACTTCCAGGATAATACCCAATAGTAATTTCCGACTCATCTGAATAATGAAGTGAATTTGCACCATAATATCCTTCTAGAACTTTAGGATCTCTATAAAATATTAAACAATAATCTATCTCTTCTTTGAGATATTAAAGTAATCAAAACAGAGCATCTCATTGCTCTCTTCCAGATTTGTTGTAGACCTGCATAACTTTCAACAACATATGCAACATCTTGTCTAATATATAAGACAATCAATAATTTGTGCATATTTAGTTTGAAACATACGATCATTTTTACTTTTTCTTCTTAAAAAATTATGCAGTAAAATGAATGCTAACTTGCTTGCATTCAACAGAAGAAAGAATTTTTGCAATACTCTTGTAATGGAAAAATATAATTATTCTTTATGATACATTTATTCTCAAGATGGTATTTATTTCTCCCATGTCATTGATATCAAAATGATAAGTCAAACTAAATATTAAGTATCCCTTTTTTCCTTTTAATCACAATTGATCAACACTTAATATTATAGTGACCAACATGATTATTAAGAGCATGTCTAATAATCAAACATACAAAAGCTTTGCAATGATTATTTTCTTTTCTAAGGCTCAATAAGTATGATATTTGTTTACTCCCCCACACTTTTGAATATTTTAGGCTAGATATCTGATAATATAATCACATCATTCATCTCTTACAAAAAAAATCCAACAATATTTTTTTTGCACCAATATTATGTTGAATCATAAAAGTTGCTCAATCACGACTAGATAGGGTATTTGGATAAAACGGATAAAGAACCCTCCAGAATCTATTCTTAAGATTGTAGGTAAAATAATAAGATAATAAATATAAATATAAAAGGAGGGTTAGATAATACCGAATTTGCTGAGATACCAATATGATGATGAGATGGACCAACTTGCCGAGGCGTGCAAAATGTACTAATCTTAAGAATAGATTCGTACCCCCACGGAGATTCCGATGGTGCAGTCGGTATTGGTACGACTACTCTCCATGATATAACGGCAAGATCTCAATGGGTATGCACGTACCAACATCGAGATCTATTGAGCAAACAGATCATTCCTTCAAGAATAGACTCACTCAAAAGAGTAGAAGGGATAGAATAATTATGTGTTGTGTGTTCTCAAAGTAATGCTATAGGCCCCTTTATATAGATTCACAATAAGGAACGTTACACATTCAAAACAATCAATTAAATCCTCCATTCAATTTGAATAATAATCAATCACAAAATAATATATTAAAAATATAATAAAGAGGATTCAATATTCTCATAATGTGGCACAACATCCATCATTATTATTATAAAGTAAAATATGTAACATACAACATGCATGCAACGTTACAAAATATATTAATGAATATATTGACAATAAATCATATCCATGTAAAGACATTAGAAAACATGATAGTGATATAATATCACTAATAAATTATCATGCGAAAAACGTACGCTATAAATCACATGCTCATTGATGCTAACCAAATAAAGTTCATGCACCAATGAATATAAAATAAATCCACCTTTATATTTTTAATAAAGTAATAAAAGTATTTGAAATATAATAAAATATCAACGCTCATCAACTGCACTAGTCGAGAACCACATTCTTTCAAGATGTGGTTGGTATCATTTATCATCTTGGGATGGATCTAGTTTGAGGAGGGATTGAGATGGCTGCACTTAAAGATAAAATTAATAGATCTTCTCTCTATCTCACCAACACATGCCAACAATAATTTTTATATAACAAGTAGTGATGAAGATGACTATTATATCTCTCGAAGGATAAGCAACGAGAACCATTCTTATTTGATTATAGGATTTTTCATCACTTGTGCCCCTCCGAGATATTGCAATATCAGTTATACCACTCTCTTTTTGGGGATATCAGTTGTACCTCCGACTTCTTGCAGTTCTATCACTTGTGCCCCTTTGGTTAGTTGTCGTCCACCCCCAGTGCAAACGAACATTAACTTTGAGGACATAAGCGGAATTAACGTAACAAAAGGGTTCAGTGGTCTTTTCTCACCCTCTTCTTCATCCTCTTCTTCTTCCTCCTCTTCCCCCATCTTCTTCCTCCTCCCCAACCTCCCCCTCCTCCTCCATCTCTGCTCTGAACTCCTCCCCCACCCCTGGCTGGTCACCCTCCACCCGCAGCTCCTCCTCCGACGACCTCCTTCCTCCCCCCATCCTCCTCACAGGCCGATGACCTCCTCCGCCCCTAGCCTCCCTCCTCCTCCGCCCCAGCCTCCCCCCTCCTCAGCCATGTCCTCTCCTCCGCCCCTCATCCTCCTCCCAGGCCGACGACCTCATCCGCCCCCAGCCTCTCTCGTCCTTCATCCCCAGCATGCCCCCTCCTCCGTTGCTGCAAGGATCACAATCGTGGACGACCTTTGTCTTCTCTCCGACCACCAATGATGATGAACTTGGAGAAGCGACATAGGGCGGGGGCGGAGGAGCAGTACGGGCGGTTGATCGTCATTGGTTGATCGTTAATTTTGAGGTTGATCGTTTGAAAACATGAGGAAGAAGATGAGGATTTCCAATTTTACCCCTCCTACCCAAACCATGGTTTGAAAAAAATCATGGTTAAGTTCAACTCATTATCTACCCAAAGTAACGGAGGGGTACAAGTGATAAAACGGCAAGAAGTCGTGGGCACTGCTGATATTCCTAAAAAGGGAGGGGTATAACTGATATTGCAATATCTCAAAGGGACACAGCTGATAAAAACCCTTGATTATAATATTATCCTTGGATAAGTCCTTATTTCAAGAGCTTATTCTATTTTATTTATCCAACAAGGAAGCGTGCCTAGATGAAACTCTTTTAAAATCCAAGGTCTACAATATAAATTGGACAATAAGTAGTTACAACTTTCCCCCCAGAATTTATCCTAAAAAGGGTAGCAGAAGCAGCACCAGAGCCAATGGCGACTGCCCTACCGGCTCTCTCTGCTCCCAGTTATCATCCCTTCCGATGTAGGGATTCCGACGAACCCTCTTCCCGATCCTCCCCTCGCGGATCGGACCCCTCTTCTGGCCATAGGAGAAGGTGATCAATCTCCTCCATTCTCCATTTTCCACAACCCCGTCTCTAGATTTCACGTACTCCGTTTCTGGATCGTTGCTAGATGCTTCGGGTCAATTTCTACGCATTGTGATTAAGATTTTCGAAAATTTGCTTGCTCGTTTGAATTAAAATGGAAACGGAGAGAAATTAGACAAGATACATATTTTAAGGGAAAAATCCTTCAAGAATAGAAAGGAAAAGATCGTGGAATAATGATGAAAGACAAGAGAAAGGTATGGAAGTAGATAGAGCACCTATTATCCGGTCTACTCTCCTTCCAGTGCACCTACTCGAATTCAATTGGTGTGGATCGCGATGGGGATTCGTTGCTCAATAACCCTTTTCTTTTATGCGGAGCTCCCCTTGTTTCATTATGAGGATGGTAAAATCACTCTAGTTGATAACATTCCGCCAGGTGGTCGATGCGGTAAGGTAAAAGAGAGATTCATTATGTAAAAGGTAGGAACACAATGCGTGGAAAAATTCACGAGAAGTTATTCTCCAAATTAACATGCAACACGATCTCACACTTTATCCTAGAAAATATATTGAAAGGGTTTCTCCTAAATGGATCCGTAGTTTGGTGTAGAATTTCTAGTTTTGACCAAAAGAAAATGAGAATTTCATGCTTTACGAGTGGTGTTGGCATGCAGGCTCTTTCTTTGTGCAACCTATAATAAAGTGATTCAAATAAGAGGGAGATTAATGCTTGCTTGTAGAGAATGTTTTTTTCCTATTTGGATTTTCGTCAGCATTTATCACTGTTTTCTTACTATGGATTACCCAACACTGCCAAAAAATACTGTGCAATAGTTGACACCTTTCACATGTCACGGAAGGTTCAAATTGGTCCTTTATCTGTATCTCCTATTGCCATTGGCACATGGGCATGGGGTAACCAGCTTCTCTGGGGCTACCAAGAAGAAATGGACAATGATCTAATGGTGACATTTAACTTCATTGTGAGGAATGGAGTAAACCTTTTTGACACTGCAGATTCGTACGGAACCGGGCGACTGAATGGTCAAAGCAAAAAACTTCTTGGAAAAATTATCTGCGAATATGAAGGTCAGTTGTTAGTTACAATTACATCCTCATAACATGTTGCTTGCTTCATTTGTTTTTGTATGAACTATTTAGTCAACTTCCATTATATCTTTATAGTTATGAGATGCTTGTTGATCTAACAAAAAATTCCTAGACAATGGAAGTTGCCATTGATCATTAAATATGAATGCACATGCAATCACTAGACAAGATATTTTTTATAAGGTTTCGATAGAGCTGTGTATGCCATAGAAAGATAGACTTCCCGATGCACTATAAATTGCTTGTAAGTGATCTCTCACAATATATCAAGATAAATTCAATGACTCGATGAATTTAGTGGAGTCGAAGTTGAATGTCCTCTCCTTGGTGGAGGGGGGTCGTTAAGATCTTCGGCCTTCGAGGATTATGCCTCTGATTGCATGCTATGCTTTCCTCTAAGATCTCATCAGTTATTAGGCTATCTCTTCGATATGCCGGTTCCTAGCTTTTCTTCTCTGATTAGTGAAGTCGATGATAATAAAATCAGTGGTCAATGACATAGTTAATGGTGCCTTGGTTGATTAATGGTTTCGATTAAGGGTGATTAAGAAGTCAATGTAAATGATGGTTGCTTTCAAAAAAGGGAAATGATGATAGGGGTATCGGGAAAGCTTGGGATCTATGAGCTCAACTTGAATCGACTTATCATGGGCTCACGAGTCGAGCTCGATTGAGGTAACAAGTCGATTTTGAGCAAAAAAGATTGGGCTTATATCATTGACATGTATTGCTTATCCCATTAACTCAGCTCATTAGCTCAATCGCATATATAAACACTAATAACAAACAAATAAAGAAATATAGTTATATATAGTTATATTGTCACTAGTACTTCGAGAAATAGACTTGATACGAACTTCCACTATGTGAGGTGTGCAAATTCAAATATTCTGAATTTAGTTCTCGTGTTTTTAAATCTCTTTTATATAATTTGGATGTGAAGATAGTACTGCATTGTTGAGTTGTGAGATGGGTTGTCTTCCATCATATGCAATAAGGGATCCTCCCTTTCTTTTGCTCTTACATTCAGTTCTAGGGTTTGGGTAGGCGTCTTCTAAGCACACCACTATTTTCCTTTGAAAAAAACATCGAGTTGTATAGATTTCATTGAAGTCCTAGATTGGCTTTGAGTATAATATTAATTGGAAATAATTTGTCTGATTGAGAGGCTTGAACTCAATCTCATCTAAATATCAAAAATCAGGTTTAAGAGTCTGGAGCCAGGCTCAGAGAAAAATTAAAATTTGGGGTTGATTAAGAGTCTCGACTCAAGATTAAACTTGATTGAGCCGAGTGCGAGTATGTACTTCTTAAGATCGGTTGAGTTTGAGTTGGATCTTGAGTTCATGTCTAAGGCCTACAAGTTGAGTCCAACTTATTCCTAACACAAATTGATAAACACTCGCAATCTATGGTGGTGATTAACGACATGGCCGATCACATGTCAATCAACTGCCAATCTTTCATTCTTCTCGAGATTATTTTTTTCTTTTGCTCAGTTAGTAATGTGACCAATTCATCTGAGTGTCGGGCTGATCTGGAATCATTAAGGCTACTCAAACATGGATCTTCATGTAACTTGAGTTCTTTGGTAAACCTCTTGGCTTGTTTGACTGCTCTTCTTTTATTTTTTGTTGTCACGCTGGTGGCATGTGATGAGGGGTTGTTATCACTCATCATTTCCTTTCTTTTAATCGTGCATTTCATCGGATGGGGAGAGTCGTTCCTCATGCCAGTTGGGTTACTCCATTGGGTGCGTGTTTCATGGGTGGGTTTCTTTACTCAATTTCGTATTGTTCTAATCATTGACTACTGTCTGGCTGATGTTCAACTGATGTTTTTGGGTGAAGCCGCCTCTCCGAAGCAACTGGTTGGTGTGATCGAGTGTTGAATGACATGTCGGTCCATTTGTCTTGGTGTATTGCTTGCAAGTAACTAGCTCATTACCAACAATTGCGCGTAACCGACTAGTTACTAGCAATTGCTTAATTGTTGGTACCATCCCTAGTATGAAGTCTTGACTCCAATGCAACTAGTTGGTGTAACAAGTGCTGATTGGTAGGTCGGACCATCCATCGTGTTGTATAACTTGCGAGAAACTAGTCGATTACCGACAATTACTCATTTCCTTCAGTATATTAGTTTGGTTGATCTTTGTCAAATCGAGTTTGTCATCATTTCTTGGATCATGCTATTGATTATGTGCATGAATTTCATTATCATTTTGTATGATGTGGTTGGCCACGTGTTCTCCACACTCAAATGTCAATTTAATGTCAGAGCATGATTTTTTTTGAAAAAATTAAGGGTGGTCTCCCAGGATGGGATCCACCTCAGAGTATATATTATATAAGTATCAAAAGGTAGGGTCACATCAGATTACAGTTGTCATGATATACAAAACGTCCTACAATGCTTACTTATATTCTCTGTATAAAACAATTACCACACCCCCCCCAAATGACTTTGTTCCTGGCGCACCAAATCGCCAAATCAAAGTAAAGAGGTACGAGTTTTCCTCATGACCAAATCCGCATACCTCCCTAATGTCCCTCCAGAAAGTGGTGCAATCAAGCCGCACAAGCCATATGATGTTAGCATTGTTCTACACCTCCGTCGAGAGAGGACAAGAGAAGAAAAGATGGTCCACATCCTCCACAACCGACCTGCATCTATCACAATTAACATCCTCCTCACCCAACAGTTGCCCCAGCCGGCCTTTAGTGAGAACCCTCCCAAGCCTGAACAACCAAATGAAGATCTTAACCGATTAGGTACCTTACATCTCCATATCATGCCCAAGTCTACCCCAATCTCTTCCTGCACCTCCTCCCCGTCCTCCACGAAAAAATGATACGCTTTTCTCACTGTAAATTATCCATCTCCCAATAATGATCTCTGTCGGGAGACGGGCCCTTGATCTGTATCAGTTCTGACTGCAACACAAGGGACTCCTCCACCCTCTGATCCAACAATGTCGAAAAGAACACTGGAGACAAAGCCCCGTGAGCCCACACCTGTTGCACCAACTCCTGGCTGTCAACCGCCATCTTTAAGAGACAAGAGACAATTTCTGAGCATGATGTCTGAGCATACTCTTCTTTCCTCTATTATCCTTCTACACACGGCATGATTTTTGATAGTTGACAATGGAGCATGAATCTACACAACCAGTAACTCAACAAAATGAATTTATGTGAACTATCGAAATATTACAAAAATAACCAAAAGTAAAATCGAGGATAATATTGATACTATGATTTCTACTGAGGAATCCAATTGGGTAAAATCTTGACAAGAGTCGTCTCAAATTGAGGTTTCACAATTGGATCACTTATTCCTATGATGCTATAATAAATATTATTTATATTCTTTCTTTATATACTATTTTCTTTTCTCTATGTATTTCGCTTTTGTTATTTTACCCTCTAAGATTTCTCTTCTATATAAAGGAGACGTATAGCCTCCGAATAAGCAAGATATTCATTTTCTGCATGGTATCAGAGTAACGGTCCAGGACCAAAGCTCTAGTATCTTAAAAACCACTCATTGGCATCTCCTCCCCGGGACCCGTGCACGACACTTCCAACCCTTCTTGGCATCCGCGCATACACTTATCGATCCACCTCGGGGTTCGCATCTGTAGCAATAGGTTTCGCGCCTCTATGAGATGCGCAACAGGGTGCAACCTCATCGCGAGGCCCCATCTCCGATGTTGTTATCGTACAACACCTAAATGGTGCTCTAGCATCCACGTAGCACGTGCGTGGTGCATCTGCAGCACCTCGGGAAGCATGTCAACACACTGATGTGCCTTGCAACAAATCTGTGATCATCAACGCTCATCCCGAGTCCTGTGGGACTTGTTTTAACGCTTTCCCACACTTTTGGTGCAGTTCTGGGTGAGTTCAATAATATGAGTCCAACCCACCTGCCATATAGTGTCAACAGAATTGATGGAAATGGTTGTGCTGTAAGTCTGCATATACATCCAATTCCTTACATGACCGTGTAAACAAAATCAGATCGTTCTACCATCGGTCGTGTTCTTCTCAGTCTCCTTCATTCGTCATGGCAGAAGACAAGGTTGATATGCATCTATCTCCGATTTTTGGGGCATTCAAAGGGCCATGTCCCACCATTAAGATGGATGAGGCCAACCATAAATTGTGGAAAATGCAATTCATGAGCATTATGAGGAGAAACAACAAAAAGTACACACGACGCAACCCGAACCGATTGGCAAGACTAGAACAAACGCTTCGTGGAAGCAAGACAATGCATGTATACATGTTTGACTCTCCAGTACTTTTACAATTGAGATAGTCGATGATATTTTACATCAACTCACAATAAAGGTGATGTGGGACATTCTTGCCACCACATACCTCCAGCTCTAGTATGACATCCCGGGTTTCCGATTTCGTAAAATATCGGCAAAATTTCGCCGATATTTTGGTTTCGACATAGGGATTGAAATATCGAGCGATATGGCGATATGGGGGACTTTTTAGGTCATTCCTTCATAAAAGTTAGTTGATATATAGATGAAACTTCGGCGAAATTTCGACGGAATTTCATCAAAATATCGTATCGACATGGTGTTGATATGGAAGTCGATATCGATATTTAATCATTGAAACATCTTCCTTATGAAGCATGATAGTCTCCTTTAAGGCCTTAAATTTCGGGTTTCGATTTCATTTAGTCCAGAAAGAGAAATTTTTGAGAATATTGCAAATGGAAGTAAACTCGATTTTTCAAGAAATTAAGATTTTTAATGTTCCTGAATGAATGAATAGAATATAAATACGCATCAATTTCTAAAATAGATGTAGAAATATAAGTTTTTAAGTAGTATTATCAACATAATCACTAGGCATGCTGATGTGTAGGGGCAACATTCTGCCTAGAGTCAAAATTGGATATTAAACTGGAAGCAAAAGCCATGATAATTGTATCTTCAACAAGAATGAGGTAACACATGCAATAACTACTAAATAAAACATATATGTATACATATCAAAATAAAGAAGGAACAAAAAATATAAAGTTCTTCAATTAAAAGTCGATCTTTAGTTAAAACTTGAATTTAACTCTTGAAGCTTGTTTCTAACTGATTTAGTTTTGGATTTTTAGACCTAAAACTTTGGAACTAATAAACTTCTTCAAACAATATAAACTCTCTAAGAACTCAATACGTTGGTGGAGAAATAGGGGAAAATCATTTATATATGCAAACTTTGATGAAAGCGAAGGGTAAACTCTGTTATTTTTGTCATTTCGCCGAAACGACAAGCAATTTCGTTGGAATTTCGTAGTTAATTTTATGAAATCCCAGAAAAAGAAATAAGGTAACGTTTCGATCTCGTTGACATGGAGAAATGGAAATTTCAGAGAAATTCTGTGGAATTTTGCTAACTTTGAGGCCATGATCTCCCTCTCCGTGCATTCTACTCCAATCGAGAGGCATATTCGAGAAGCTTCATAGTTGCATGCCCCTGAGTGCTAGCCTTGTTCAACAAATGATCTATAGTAACACCACCATAG